>CM057459.1:686910000-687330000 GCA_016271365.2 Neoceratodus forsteri | reverse complement strand
TGAGTCCTACACATAGAAGTAGGTTCTCTGTGTGCGTGTATGTGTGAATGTATATATGTATGTATGTTTGTTTTGGGTTGCACCTGGGGTGCCATGGGGTCGTCAGGCCCTACTCTCACCCCATTCCATGTGTAAACAGGTTGACATGCTACAGTAAAGGAGAATGGGGTGAAAGTTGGCCTCACGGTTTGTGACAGGGCTGAGGTTTCAGCGCTGTTGGCAGAAATGAAGTATAGTAAAAAAAAAAAATAATAACCTGAGATGGGTACAGTATAGGAGAATGGGGCGAGTGTTAGGGTCGACAGCCCCAAGCCAAAATCCAAAACCATTGGTTGACTGTGAAGTGACAAAGAAAATGCTGTCTAAGACATCCTGTTTTGCAAATTACGAAAAAGGATCCTTTTTCATGCTTCCTTTATCACAATTTGTGGCAAAGGATGAATCCTTTTCCACAGATCGTGAAACAGGATCCTTTTTTGCAATTTGCAACAAAGGATTTCACCACTTTAAAAAAAAAAACATTTCCAGGCATAGAATTGAAAAACTGACCCCAGAATCGATGTCTACGGGCCTTGATTAGGTAAAGACAACTGTTGCCACATTCCAAATCCACTTATTTTTTGAGTTTTTAGTTTTGCTACCGCTAACTGAAAACAAAATGAGCAGCAGCATGGCAAAGGATTCCGCATTTGTGGCAAAGAATTCCATGTTTGTAGCAAAGTGATCCGCATTTGCAATAAAGAATCCTTTACCAAAAGGACAGCTATCTGGTCCCATGGGAAATAATGGAAATTTTGAAATGTAATGACTTTTGAACGGATTAACATTTTTTCACAAACTTTCAAAAGGCACCACTGTGACCTAAGACCTCTATAACCTAAAATTTCAGACCAAAATTCCACACCATTTTTGCAGCGGTGTGACAAAGAATTTTAACAAAATGGTAAATTTCACATTTTGCCCCCATATCTCTGCACCCATACATCTGACCAGAACAAAACTTGCCACATCAAGAGATCTATGGTCCTGATTGCGTGCAAAACTTTAGTGCAAACTAACCATCCAAATGTATTATATGAATAAAGATAGGTAGTGTATACAAGGAAATAATCCATCCAGGGGCTAACGAGATTTGCTGGCCTCCTCCCTAGTGTGTATTTCCTTGTATACCACTCTTACCAATTATTTATTTATGACAACATTTCTAGTGACTAACAGTACTGATGTGTGAACTGACTAGTTTAGTAACTAAACCAGTTATGAAAATTCACAGATAACTGGTAGTGATAGCATAAATGTTATTTTGAACTTTGTCTCTTTTATGAATATTTACTGTAAATATATCAAAATCTATGTATTATATAAAAAATATAGAAAGCTGTTGCAAATGCATAATTTCATCTTGGGGCTTTGATGACAACATACATTATTTGAGCTTCCCTCTTGTAGTATTTGGGTTCCATGATGAAATGTAGATTTGTAATTCAGTTTTACTATTAATTAATTCCACTTGCGTGTGACTAGATGCTTTTAATGTATTTACAAGGATTAAAGGGATACTGTCAGCTTCCCACATGCCATTTATTTCTGCTTTCAACTAAAAGTACCTGTAAATAGGCACGGTGCTGGCCACACTGCATCTAGACTTGTTGAGGTTTGGGAGCTCCACTGCTTCTTCAGGGAAGCCCTGAGGTACTGGTTGATGCTGGCTGGTGGATGTCAAGGCATGACACTGGGGCTCCAGAGCAACAGGCATATAAAATGACAGCAAAAATAATAAAAAGGGGAGTTATGAGTCCTACACATAGAAGTGGGTTCTCTGTGTGCGTGTATGTGTGAATGTATATATGTATGTATGTTTGTTTTGGGTTGCACCTGGGGTGACATGGGGTCATCAGACACTACTCTCACCTCATTCCATGTGTAAACAGGTTGACATGCTGTAGTAGAGGAGAATGGGGTGAAAGTTGGCCTCACGACCCCACAGCACACCCCAGCATCAGCTGGTGTGTGGAGGATGGGGGGTAGGGTGGAGGGGGGAGGAGTTAGGGGCTCAACCCTAACATCTCATTTTCCCACTTTCGTCACTTTAACCCTAACTGATGCACTAACAAAGTTTTTGCAATGAATTTCCTTGCTTTTTGAAAAAGTGTAATGTAACTAGTAAATAGTAAAAATTGGTGGGAGCGCGGGGCACAAACCAAACTGTCCATTTGTGCATAATAATATGTGTCTGTGGGAGCACGGGCCCTCTGCACCCTGTGCTTCCACTTACACATAACAATGGAGCCATACAGTAGCCCTATAGCCCTGAAAAGAACCCTTGTAACACTAGTTTGCCAATATCTTAGTAGCCGTGCAACCTATGAAAAAAATTCCACTGTAGTTGTAATCATGACTTTGAAACCTCTTGCATGCTTGGTCCATCTAAAGGCGAACAAAGCTGCGGGTAGCAAAAAATCCATATCTTGCATCGTTTCCAAGATACGGGCACCAAAAGTTGCTATGGGCGTCGCGATGTTATCCTATGGGAAAAATCTCAACTTCATGATGGCATAGCTTTGTAACCAATTAACCTTTTAACACCTAAATAGCATAATTCACATCTCTGGGACATTCTCTTTATACCCTGCAAATTTCAAGTCAAAAGACCAAACTATTTATTTACAGTGCAGTGGCAAAATTTTTAAACTCCTAGTTTGCGAGGTGTCAAAATCCCCATTCGCGAGGTCAATCCCCGTTCACGAGCTGTCAAAATCCCTATTCGTGAGTAATCCTTGATTGTCACATTTGGCCATCTGATCCCCAAGTTGCGAACAGGGATTTGTCAGCTCATGAAAGGATTGGCTCATCAGGCTCAACATTTTGACAGCTCGTGAATCGGGCTGACTTCTTGACGGAATTGAAAAACCAATCCCTTTTTGAGCTGACAAAATCCCATTCACGAGCTGATCCCCTTCAAGCTGTTAAAATCCCATTCATGAGCCAATCCTCATTTGAGAGAATGGCCATCTGGTCCCTAAGTCACGATCAAGGATTTTGCTACCTCGCGAAAGGGATTGGCTTATGACAGTGGATTTGTCAGCTTGCGAACAAGGATTAGAAGTGATCGCAAACAAAGAATTTTAAAATTTAAATGGCCATTTTTTGACAAAACAAAGGAAACCAAAGGTATAGGTTTGTAGAGGACATCACCCTGAACAAAACTCATGCCTTATTGCAACAAGAAGTCACCGTGGAGCAAGCTCGCCATTTTGTCTGGGGAAAAATGAAAACAAAATGGTGGCTCGCAGAACAAAGTCTTTCTCATGAACAGGGATTTTATAAATCCCCATTCACAAGCTGACAAATCCTTGATTGCGAGCACAATTCCCTTTCGCAAAACATACATACAAATCTTGGAGTGAACTGAGCATGCTCAGGATCCGAAACTTCAAAATTAAATAACTTTGGAACGGATTAATATTTTTTCACCAAACCAATGTCGAATTGTTCTCTGACCAAACCTTTTTCTGCCCTGAACAATTCAGACCAAAATACCAAATAGTGTGGCTGCAGTGTGATGGGCAAAAATCAGCAAAAGTGTTTTCAGCACTTCACTGCATGTAGACTGCAAGTCCGACAAGCATAACTTGGCAGATCAAGAGATCTACCATACAAGACCGCATATTCCAAATTTTGTGCAAATATGTTGAATGGTTGCAAAGTTATTAAGGTGCAAAATTTGGGGTTTAACATTAAACTGTTTACTCAACCCTAACTATACTGGCGCAACCGTGTCAGTGTAATATGTATGTATGCATGTATGTATGTATGTATGTAGCTATCTATCTATCTGTCTGTCTATCTAATTTCAGTTCACCTAAATGACATAGTAACACTACATCACATTCAGTTGCGCTGAATGTTTTGCCAATATGTCCTGTGCCTTTAGTACACTGTAACATACAGGTATTGATGGCCCATAGAATTGAACACATCAAAACTACTCTGTGAGTCATGCTTGCAGTGTGGCATTCACGGATTTTGCCCACCCTCAGGCTTCAAGTTGCCTGCTGAAAGTTGAATTTCTGCTTCATAGAAGCAGTGGATCATAAACTACAGTAGTCCGTAGCCTGGAGGTCTATGGAGACTGCATTTTGTTGTAAAAAAGAAACTTCTGCAGATTGCCAGTGTTGTGCCCCCCAGACTGTAGTAGCAAACAGGAGGGCTGGGCACAGGCTGCTGGAGATGATGGGAACATTCTCAGATCCAAAATATGCCATACCAGGGTCAGTGGTGGCTCCAGCCTCTATTGGCTACCAGGGCACAACAACTGGCAGCCAAGGCACTGATCTAGTGCAGGTATGGGGGAAGTTCTGCAGCATAGGGAACACCACTGGGGCACAGCAATTTTTACCCAGGGCACATGTCCTGTTGTGCCCTTGAGTGTAAGTGTCATGGCCAGGGTGCACAGCTGTTAATGTATCCCTCCCCATTCATAGTTGCCAGTGGCCACATGTATGTGGAATGCCAGGATCACAGCCTGGACTCTTCCTCCAACATGCCCCAATCTGGCCATTTGTACATCTCTGTGATCAGGTTGGGAAGCCACGATCCCCAACAGGTGGAAGGATTAGTGACTGCCACAGGGCCTCCACTGCACCCTGCTGTATGGCAATTCAATGTAGGAAATCCCATATATGACATGTGGTGGGCATGCTTTATGCAGAGAGCACTATATGATCACTTCAAAAGTTTCTATATGGACCAGAAACATGACTGCTTGAGTAGATTTAGAAGAATTTGTATTTAAATAGCACTTTTATACACACTGTATTCTAAAGCACATTTAACAATAACTGTTCCTATGGCAGAGGATTCTGTTAAGTCATGAGGAAAGGCCCTGTATTCTCTTGATAATCTCTGCTAACAATAACATCTAGATTTTATTTTCACAGTTTAATAGGACTGCCCTCAGCACAAGGAATCTGTTCTCAGCTACTTCACACTGTAAAATTGTTGAGGTAGTGGCATCATCACAGCACCTTTTCTGTCCACAGAATGGCTGCCTCCATATCCCTTTTCAATTGCATTTTTCAATAATTTACTAGTGTTCTTTACAAAATCTAACCTAACAACCCAATTGCTGATTAACTATAGTAACTGTTGACATAATCATTTAGGGAATCATACACATTCCCTTTAAATGTATTTTACATATAGAATAAATTATATTTATAAAATGGATAGGAGAAATACTGCATCATGTGTGGTCACAGCCTATGCACTGGGACAGCACAATATACAGGTAAAAGGTGTTGGCAATCAGGACACAGCACACTGTGACACTTGAACAGCTGGTTCTGATTAACCTGTGTTATTTTGTAATATAAAATGTGTTATTGAATGTCTCTCATGAGAGATGCTAACAGTCTGTGGAATGACAACCCTCCCAGGTTTAGCTAATAGGTGTTACCGGAAGGCCAGAGATAATTACAGGCTAGAAGAGACTAAATTTAGGATCTCCTTTTTATGTGACTAATTGCAGCTTGCAACTGCCAAGATAGATCATAAACTTTTATAACATTCAGAGAAACACAGTTAAAATTCACATGGTGATACAAAGCATGTTGCACCTCCGTGAGATCTGGCAGAGAGAAATAACAAGTCCTTTGATGTCCTGGAAAGGGAAGCGGCTCATAAGATCAAAGAAATGTCATTTGAAAAAGAAAATGAGTTGTACTGAGATCACAGAATATTAATTTACCTTCTGGAAAAGACATCCTGTTTTTGTATAGATATATTTTATTATATATTCTGACAGGGAGGAGCTAGGTGACCTCATGCAAAGAGGTGGGCAAAGCCAGCTTTTAAACAGTATTCTGTTTTCCATTTAGAACAAATTAGACACTACTGCACTGTGAGACAAAAATACCTTAGAACAGACAGTTCTGAGTGTACTAGTGGTAGGAATCTGCACTTTTAAAACCTGTTTTAAGTGATTTGTATGTTTTGTCATATACGGTTCTGTATTTGCGTTACTTTTTTTTAATCTATTTTGAAGTAAACCTCTACTTTAGAGATTACTTGGTGTGCCTTTAAATTTCTTTTTCTTGACAAGGGAAGCATGCATGGTTATACATGACACAGCACAAAGCTTACTGGTTTTAGCAAACTGGGAAAAGGTAAGAATTTATTCTGAGGTCTTTAATAGAGTTTTAAGGGTTCATTTTGTACTCCTGGTTAGGTGCCCGTAGGCAAAAGATATCTGCCCCCAAGAGCAGAATTATCTGAGCCTGTACATTGTGTACGCTAACAAGAGGTTCACAGTTTGAATCCCTCCAAGACTTGAGACCAAAGGTTGACTCAAACCCACAAAACAGACAGGAGGTTGCCCTGTTTCTGTTATCTGTTCACAAGACTGCGCTCGAGGTTGGCACTTTGGAGTGGAGGGCTGACCTGCTGAGTGGGTTTGTGACACACTGACAATATCAATACCTTTTCAAAAATTTCTGATTGCCATTACACACATAGCTTCCACTTTTACTCACTAAAAATCATCTAGCCACTAAAAATAAAACTGCTTTAAAATAAAAAGAACAAATAAACTGATGACATGTTATTTTCCTTCATATCTCCTCTACACACATATACATATTTTAAAAATTAAGTACTATTCACAGTTTATTTTTTAGAGCTTCTTTTCTGACCATGGACCCCCACCTCCATACTTACCTGCCTACCACTGACATCTTTGGTACTTGTCCTGCCCCAGATAAAACTGAATCCCTGGCTTTACTGAGGTCTTCTGTTGTCTGTGTTTGTGTGGGTAGAGCTGAACATTAAGCCAGTAGAATTCTACAGAAGTCTGAATCCCCCAACACAGAATTTGTTAGCAGAAAAGGGCTGCTTGGCCCACCCAATCTGCCTAGTCACAGACCCTAACTGGCTTCCAATGACCCTCCCTCTTCCCTACCTATTTACTAATATGCCCCTGACTCCCCCACTCATGCTTGAAGCCTCCTACTGTTTTGGCCTTAACCACATCCACTGGCAGTCTGTTCCAGGCATCCACTAGTCTTTCAGCGAAGAAGTACTTCCTCGCATCCCTTGTAAACTCCCCCACCTCCAGCTTCACTGCATGTCCTCTGGTCCTGGTGCTCTTTCTCATTTGAAAGAGACTCCACTCTTGCACCCTGTTTACTCCGTGAGGTACTTTAAGGTCTCTATCATGTCCCCTCTTGCTCTGCTCTATTCCAAGATGTTCATGTAGGGCTTTTGGTGCAGCCCCTGCACCATTTCAGTTGCCCTCCTCTGAACTGTCTCCACCCTATCTTTGTTGCTTCTGAGGGCAGCCTCCAGAACTGGACACAATACTCTTGGTGAGTCTGACCAGTGAGCGATACAGTGGCAACACCACCTCCCTTCTCCTGCTGGAGATCTCTTTCCTTATGTATCCCAGCATCTCACTCGCCCTACTCATTGCTTTGTCTCACACCCCGCTGCTTTGAGGTCATCAGATATGATAAGCCCAAGGTTCCTTTCCTGCTTGGTGATTGTCAGTACCCCACACTTCCTATACTCAGCTCCTGGGTTCCTATTCACTAGGTGCGTTATTTTGCACTTTTTGGCACTGAATTCCAAGTGGCATGTTCCTGGGTCACTCCTTGAGTTTCCTAAAATCCCTATGGATTTCTTCACCCTCCCTCCTGCATGTCCACCCTATCACAGACTTTGGTGTCATTTGCAAAAAGGCGTACCTTCCATTCCAGGCCTTCTGCAATGTTGCTAATGAAGACATTGTAGAGGACCGGTCCCAGTACTGAACCCTGCAGCACCCCGCCGGTCACTCTTCCATCATTAGAGTGAATGCCATTAACCATCACCTCTGTCTCCTATCCATTAACCAGTTTCTAACCAATTTACTACTTTGGATCCCACCCCTAGGCTGCTCTTTTTCTTAATCAGTCTCCTGTGAGACACAATGTTGAAGGCCTTGCTAATGTATGGATAGACCATGTCCACTACCCTACCCTACTCTATATCCCTGGTTATCTGGTCGAAGAAACCAACCAGATTCATCTGACGGACACACCTCCCCAATGAAACCATGCTGCCTGTGGTCGTGCAGCTCACTGGATTCAAGATACTCTACCATCCTTTCCTTAAACAGGGTTTCCATTAATTTCCCCATCATTGAGGTGAGACTGAGTGGCTTGTAGTTGCTAGTCTCCTCCCTGCTGCCACTCTCATGTAGAGGAACCACGTCTATGCTACTCCAGTCCTCTGGAACCATGCCTGTTTCCAGAGAGTTGTTGAATAAGTCCATCAGTGGGGCATCTAGCACCTCCCAGAGTTCCTTTAGTACCCTTGGTGTATCCCAACCGGCCAATAGTGTTGTCCACTTTCAGAGCTGCAAATCCATTCAGAACTCTTTTCCTCTGAAAATGGATGTGTGTCCACACCCCTGTTTCCTGGTGGTCCATCTCCCTCTCCCTCCACTGTGAAGACTGAACAGAACTACCTGTTCAGGATATCTGCTTTTTCTTGTTCCTCTTCTATGCAGCCCCCCTGCCCTCCTTATCCTATCTCTCTCCCCTTCCCTTCCTCTTTTCCTTTATGTGCCTGAAGATAGTCTTATCCCCTGTAGCTACTTCCTTGGCTATCCTTTACTCTGTCTGCACTTTTGTTCCCCTTATTGCCTTTTCTGCTGCCCTCTGTTTTACTTGGTACATCTCCATATCTTCCTCCCTCTGTGTTTCCTTATACCTGCTGAATGCCACCCTATTTCCTTTCACCACCTTGGCCACTTCCCTAGACAACCTTGATGTTCTCTTTTTCTTTCTGCTTTTACTCACTTTCTTCATACAGAGGCTAGCTGCCTTAATTATACCCTCCCTTATTTTCCTCACTGTACCTCTACCCCACCCTGGCAACCCCCCATGAACCACAGTTTTTGGGCAGTCTCCCATTTCTTTAAAATCTACTCTCCTAACATCCAAGATCCTCATTCTCGTGTGGTTTGCCTCTGTTCCCATCTTTATGGTAAACCACACGATGCAGGTGATCACTGGTACCTAGAGGACTGCGTTCATGACATCTGCAATGCTGTCCCTCTTGTAACCACCAGGTCCAGGACTGCCCCTCCCTAGTGAGTTAATTGACTACTGCCTGAGAAAGCCCCTTGTAGGGAGAAAGGATGGCCCTGTTCCTTGCCGGAGCTGCGTTGAGGCTCCTATCCACATCTGGCTGACTGAAGCCACCAACCAGCAGCACCTTCCTTTACTTGCCATCTTAATGATGGCTTCCCAAAGTGTCTTATTCAACTCCTGTCCTGTGGTTGAGGTCTGTATACCACCCCTTATGGACAGCTGCTCCAGAGCTTTTCTCTAGAATGACTCATGGCACCTTCATCCCTTTCTTTTCCTTTGGGTGCCCCTGTACTTCTCGTCCTTGATCCCCTTCCTTGCATGCAGTACAACCCCTTTTTCCTTCCTTGTCTCACCTGAACAGCAGAAGCCTGGTATGGCCATGTCCCAGTGGTTGCTGTCACTGCACCACAACTCCATTTTGACCACCAAATCCAGGCTAGCCTCTGCTATGATGGCCTCTAGGTCTGGTATTGTATTTTCCAGACTCCTTGGATCAGTGCAAATAACTCTCCATACTCCTTTCCCCAGCTGCCTGCTTCCTCCTGCCTGTGCTGTTCTGACACTCCATCTGACCCACTTCTTTCCTTGTTACCTTCACCATTACCTGTCTTCTTTGCTCCTTCCTTCCTTGATGTATACCTCCTTGTCCTCACCCATCTTCTTGTGCCCCTGCCCTGGGGCAGTTTACTCCACTCAGGCCCTCCTCCCTCCTGCTTCATCATCTGGAGGGGGCAATTGTTGCTTCCCTTAGTTCTACAGCTCCCCCACCCCCACCGCTTTAAATGCTTATTTAAGTGGCATTTAAACCTCCCACTCAGGACTGTGGTTGCCTTCCTGTAGGGATGAATGCCCCCTGTAGAGACCCACATCTTCTGAGGTTGGCCTCAGGTCCATAAAGCACAGTGGGAACTGGCACCTGCCTAGGCTAGTGAAACCTATCTGTGATACTGTTTACAAAGTACGTATCAGAAACCATTTGGAAAGGACTCACCCAAAGGATGTCTCACTCAGCGTTGTGCAAAATCTTGTTTTTATTCAAGTAATCCAATGCAAAATGCTGTGCAACAAAATGCAATAAAGTACAGCACAGAAAACATTACTTCCTGGTTCTTTGTTCCTGATTTCACCCTGCTCCTCTAATTGGCTGCCCACGGTCACTTGACTCATTTCGCAATGGACTGCTTTCTCAACTTTTGAGATTATGCACAATGCTGAGTGAGACATCCTTTGGGTGAGTCCTATTACAAATTTTACAAGTGATTAGCACTGCCTAACTTTCATATAATTTATGATTTATTTATTCAATTTTGGTAACTGGGTAGGGTAGGCCCACTGAGTCTTGAAGGCCCCTTTTTTAGGGGTGACACAGGTACGTTTGGTTAGCCAAAAGATGGCCTGATTTAAATTTTTGTACAAAGTTTACAAACGTTTCAGTAGGGTGGGAGTTAAGCTCATGTAGGACATTTGTTAGAGCACTTATTGCTGATTGTTAAAGCAGCAGGGCAATGAAATGTGGAAAAAATGTGACCCTGCCTTTTTCACTGTAAAAATTCCAGGCACCTTTCAGTTTTATTTGGTGGTAAAATGCCTAGTTCCGCCTAAAATTTGAGTGTTTTAAAACGTTTTAATTTAGTTTTTCTCAAGAAAAGAGATGGTGGCCACTTTTGCCATATAAATAGCATTGTAATCCATGCAAGGACTAAGACTGGCCCCCCAAATAACTCCTGGTGCACAGCATAGGAGTACCTAGAAAAGCAAACATAGCAGGGCTGCTCCTCGCTATTGCCTGTGCCATAAATAGCAAACAAGCCACACAAATCACAAAATATCACCCCAGGCTCTGTGAATGTAAAAGGGACTCCTATTGAAGTTACGCACACCAGCCCATAGATCCTCTGAAGTACACCAAAGTTTGACGCCAGAACGGAGCACCTTGAAAAAGCACCGAGTTCTGGTGTAAAATGTGGACACTACCAGACTTTTGTACTTTTGAACTAGAAAGTAGATTCAACAGGTATGCCAATGTTTTTATATTTGTAGCCAAAACTAGCTTTTTGGGGAAAAACTATTTTATTGCACGCTGATTTAAGATGTTTGTGAAGCAAGCACTGGGCATCATATTCATAGAGTTTGTGAGGGATAAATGCCATTTGCAGGTCCCAAACTGGCCAAATCAATACACAGTGCCACACAAGCTGTATTCAGCAGGCCAGTTTGTGATTCACAAATCAAATAGTACTCTAGTGGTAACGCATGAACTGCACCCATGCAAATGAGGGGAGGTGCCTACATTCTAATAAAGGCCTGCAAAAAAAGTGTACCATTTGCGTTGCACTATTAAGTGCTTCCAAAAACTGTGTTTTGCATGGACACAAATGGCTGAAGACCTTCAAAGACATTATACTTGTGGCAAACAGTGACCACTACAGCAGAGAGGAAGTAGAGGGTTGTGACTAATGGTGTCAAATCAGAAGAGAGGGAGAGAGAGGGAGGTCAACAGTGGGGTGCCACAGGGATCCATCCTGGGTCCTGTCCTCTTCAATATGTTCATCAGCGACACTGGAGAAGGAATTGGGGGCAAGTTGTCTCTTCACAGATGACACTAAACTCTGTGGGAAGGTGCATAGTGATGAGGGAATTAGGGAGATGCAGAGTGACCTGCAAAAGGCTAGAGTGATGGTCTACAGTTTAGCAATTGGAATTCAACACCAAAATGTGCAAGGTGATTCTCTTGGGGAACAAGAACTCTAGCACAGAGTACTGGATGGGAGAGGTAAAGCTGAGAATTATGGCTGAGGAGAGGGACCTAGGAGACATCATTAGCGACTCCCTTAAGCAATCAAGCTAGGGAAACAAGGTCTATAGTAAGGTAAATAGGATACTGGGATGCATTGGAAGGGGTATTGACAGTAATTGAAAAGAGGTATTACTACCTCTTTATAGATTGTTGGTGATGCTGCACCTGGAGTACTGTACTCAATTCTGGAGTCCTCGCTGCAGGAAAAATAAGGATCAGTTAGAAGCAGTGCAATAAAGGGTGACCAGGAGGATGCAGGGCCAGCAGGGCAGATCTTACAGGGCCTGGCTTAAGGCACTGAGTATGTACTCACTAGAGACCAAACAAGAGAGGGATGATATGATAGAGACCTTCAAGTTCCTGAATGGAGTAAAAAAGATGAACTATGAGGAACTAGTTAGCAAAAGTAACAGTCAAAGGACACAGGAGCAGGAGTGAAAACAGACTGGAGGAAGGCTTAACAGTGATATAAAAAAGTTTTATTTTACAGAAAGGGAGGTGGAACAGTCTGCCAGCTGAGGTCATGTGTGCCAAAACCATAAATGGTTTCAAGCACAGCTGGGGAAAAGTAAATGGCATAGTGGTTGCTCAGGGCTGTAGCAGTAGGGAAGGAACAGCGGGGTGGATAGTGATGACTAGTACCCTCTATGGACAATAGGTCCTGGGATTAGACAGGGAACTGCGGGCAGACTGGATAGACTATTGGTCTTTTTCTGCCATCAGTGTCTATTTTTCTATGTTTCTAGGGGACATGTGTGATTCATACCCTGCGCCCGCACCATGCTGATGAAGCAAGGGTAGGTTGTACTGACAAAATCAAAGTGCTGGGAAACACACTACAGCAACCCCGGTCAGTGGGTCTTAAAACATGTCCCAAAGATCTGTGAATACACCAATATAAGCCTTATGGTTGTGAGAGGGCTGTTTGATTCACAAAGGTGCTGGGTGCATATACTGTGCATAGAACCCAAACAAACAGAAGAGAGAAAAACAGTACCTTAGCCAGGATTTGAACTCAAGCTGCTCAGAATGCAGGTTTTGTTTGTTAATACTCCCCTCTCTGGCTACGTCTGCTTCATGCCAGCCTTTCCCATCCCTGTAACCCAGCTTCTTGTGGGCTTACCTTTCAACTCCGTCTTCCACTTGTCATACCCTGTCAACAGGGAGCAGCAGGCTAGGCCATCACACCACTCAGACTAGGTCCCAGACTGGAGGAGAGCCATGTCGCTGTGTGGGGTCTGTGGGAAGCCAGTTAGTCATCCTGTCTTCTGCCGGCATATTTCGCTCATTTTGTTGGTCCCATCCCTCGGGATGCGAATGGCACAGGTGCTCTTGCACACACTTGCTAATGTGCATAGCATGGCACCAGCCTGCGTCCCTTCTCCACTATGTTACTCCAAACTGCACTGCCACCTGTGGTTACCCAGATGGCAGTATAGCCATGGAGCTGGTGGTCCTCTCTCCCCAGAGGAAGAGAGCGTACTTTGGAACACTCAGTCCCGTCCCACTGGCTCCCAATGACCCAGGCTCATTCCTGAACCCAGTTTGCTGACATCGTGAGCAGTAGCGCTACCGCTATACCAAGAGGCTGGCTCAGAATGTAGTTCTGTTGCACTACCAGGCACGCCACCAAGGTAACTGGAAACCTTGGACTTCCAGAAGCACCATATTCTTTCTCTAATGCATTATCTGGTGCTGCAGAGATAATTACATTTTTATTCACAAGGATGTGGTATGCATATATATGGAACCCAAAGAAACAGAGGAAAGAAATAACTGCCTTAGCTAAGGCAGTTATTTCTTTCTCTTTTCTGTTTGACAAAGTTGTTTGGCAGATGTTGTAATAACCCCTATCAGCTCCATTAATTTAAACGGGAAGCCCACAGCCCTTCTCCTTTACAAAAGAGCAATGTGCCCCGTTAATGGTATTGCAATGAGGTGCTTGAGCCTTGCATGCTGACTGAGATCATCGCATGTGCAGCTTTCAATATGGTATGCTACTGCTCCAAGCTAACAGCCTCACAAATGCATGGTTAGTATGCCAGGCTCCTTAGCTTAGCTGCCCTGTCAGGTCTGTAAGGCTAATGCTGTTAGCACTAGCACTACAATGATTAGTTATTGCCTGATGGATGTATGTTGAGTACTTTTTTTTTTAAATGACAAATGTATGTTGTTGGATTCATACTCCTCTGTATCCCCTCCCCCCAGGACACTCCATGAGATGAGCAATTGTAATTGTTCGGTGGGCCTTTCCTGGTGAAACTTTTTAATAAATAAATAAATACATTTTAGCACTTGGGCTATTTAGCACTCTTTGAATTGCAAATGTCTGAACGTAGCACCCCTACTACACCCTCACTATTTAGCACACTACAACAATTAACTACCCATATTGCACCAGTTTTGAATATGCTGCCCATTGTTTTCACTGTTGCTTGTTAAGCTTAAGGCAGGGTAGTAATCTGATATGCAAATGATGTGCCTAATTTAGCTATGTTGGGACACCAGCTAGAGGCAGAGAGATTGCCTTCACAACCATGCATAAAGCCCTGCTTGCACATTGCACTGGAAGCCATAGGAAGGGTCTCCAGTGCACAACTTCCTCCTCCCCACCTTTGGCCATGAGGAGCAGCCATGCAGCAGGAGAGGCCATTGCTGCCTCCCCATGACTGTGCATGTCCTAGCAGATGGAGCATTTCCTCCCTGCTGTCTATGATGTTTACACAGGTCCTCCATGTGGCAAAGGAGTGCTCCTGCTAGCCTCTTACACAGCCTCAGCAATTTCCCTTTTAATTGAAGGGGTCAAATGCATCGTGTTACCGTTGACCAAGACCTCTTAAGGGTACATAACTCCCTTTCATGACTACAAAGTCAAACACAAGAAACCACATTCATAGTACAGGCCTCCAACGTGGAAGCAATCACCTTTACAGAGATATTGAACTTCAAAATGTGTTTTAAGCTGCAAGTGAAGCCAATTTAATGCAAGTACACTGCTTAAAATAACGTTTAGCTCCTAGTAGAATATTTTAAGTTGTCAAGTGAACCTGAAGGCGAATCTGTCTGATGTATGCCAGACATGCTGTTTAATAAAGGTCCATGGATAAATGCACATCAGAATGGACAGCAGGTAAAAACATCTGGTGGCTAAAACCAACTTTAATGTTTCCACAAGTACGTGAAGACATTTATGAGGTACCATTATAATTATATATTAGTGACAGTTTGGACACTTAAAATATTAGTTCTGGGGCCAGCGATCACTGTATTTTGTTTACCACCTGAAAAAATCAATATAAAACAGGTCATCAATCAAGTGAGCAGATTATCTGTTTGTGTTCCAAGAGGGTTATATTAACCACTGGGAAACCCTGGATTAGAGCAGAAAACCATCAATGGGTAGTGTTTTAGCACTTGGCTTCTCCTCCAGACTTCTAGTTGCACCTACCCATTAAGATCTTCTGATTAGGGCCTGCTCTCAAAACCTAAAATAATAAAACTGGGTGAGATCTCATTCTGCTACGTTGCCCCATGACTATGGAATTCCAATCCAGCTGAGCTTCATCAGTGCCAGATGATGCAGACTTTTCAGAATGGCTACCGTAGTCATCTCTTTAAAATTTCAATAAATTAGTTCTTTTACTTAGCCATTCTTCTTAACAGCTGTTTATATACTGTTTTAGGCTTTTGCTACTGTTTTGCATTGTGTGTATCCACTTTTTCACTCCCAACTGCTTGTTTTATTTGTATTTTAGTCTGATATTTGTACTTCATTGATTCTCTTTATACTTCATTGATTCTCTCTGAACACTCATTAATTCTGCATAACTGTTCTTACCTGTGACACTTACCTAATTTAATGTATGTACTTTGTCACTGTATTGTACTGTTTTGCCCATAGCTTGTGTTTGTTGTACCATCCCAAGTCACGCCTGAAAATAGGCATTTAATTGTCTGGTGAACTTATCTGGTTAATATTGAATAAAGCGAATAACCAATAAATAAAGCAGTCTTGTTTGACTTGTTTTAAACTGAAAAACAAGTGCACTCTATGGTTAGGATTTACAACCCTGCTGGGGCAACAACACAATGTGATCCTCCCAAGTAGGGTGAATAATGAATGCACAGTGGCCGATCCTGTCTGTGCCAGATTGCTTTTAAAGAGCCCTGGAAGCACCATGTGTTTTTAATGGCAGCATAGCAATAGTTATGCAACATATTGCTGACAAGAGGAGAGGGAATAGGGCAGAGGAAGTATGCAACAGGAACAGACGATATTAATGTCTGCTTCCACAATTTAATCTCATTGGTATGCATTCGATCCCTGCTCTTCTGTCTGTGCTCCTATCCTCCCTTTCCTTCTACCAGATCTACTTTTTATATGAATCAAATGTTGTGGCACTTTTTCTGTTTTCGTGCCACTTCTGCAAGGAAGAATGCTGCTGACAACACAAAATACTTAACATAGCAGGGGCAAGTGTCAGTGACTGTTGAACAATTTTATTATTAACTAATATAGTTCTGACATAGCAGAAACAACGTTACCTCCACAGTATGTACTGAGAGAACAGACATATGGTGGATAGAAGGAGACTGGCACAGGTAGTCATTATAGTGATATGACTCCAATTTACATAGGTATGCATAGAGTGGCACTGACGACTGAAACACTAGCTCTGTTTTGGACTAACCAGCAGCAGCACCTCAATCATAAAGAGACTCTCCACTTTGTGACTTAGGTCAGTCAGTTGTAGGTGTAGGTGCAGGTGCAGATGCAGCATGAATGAGGTCCCTAACAACAAACAACTCATTGCTAGTTCACCTGGTTAAAACTGTGGATGCAGAATGCTTGAGGTCTGATCACCAAGGAACTGTACCACTTTATAATTAAGGTTGGTCAGCTAGAACTGTGATTGCAGCAATTCAGGTCTCTATCACCAAGGAACCGTACCACTTCAAGACCATAATACAAGAAATTACACAGGTTTGCATTAGAATAGATAAAAAAAAAAATAGCACACATTTTGCAGGTGATACCTTTAGTTGGACTAACAAAATTGTTTTTGAGACTAGCTTTCAAGGGTTAAACTCCTTTCAGCACGTCAGTGGTCACTGACCTGAAGAGAATTTAACTCTTGAAAGCTAGTCTCAAAAACAACTTTGTTAGTCCAATAAAAGGTATCACCTACAACATGTTTGTTCTTTTGTTTCTTCATCATCATCATAAACTGGACTAATATGGTGGCCACGTGTCTCCTTCAGACTAGACCAAACTATTGTGCTCTGCTCCCACTAAGATACAAATGCAGAAGTCACACACCTTCACTACATACAATGTCTTCTGCAGAAATCAGTAGTGGTGGGGAAGAGACAAAGAAAATATAAAAAGGGAGTGTAGTAGTTCTGTTGGGAAAGTTCACTTTAGTACCTGCATCTTAATAGAAGCAGAGCACAATCCAGTTTAACCTTTTCCAAAACATTGTAGTTCCTGGAATTTCATGAACCTTGCTCTTACACTTGGAGGAAAACTACCTGCAAAAATTATAAAAACACATGTGCATTTTGCTTTTGTTTTTCTGATGGTTCATTGCATTCTATCCCATGTGTCTGTGACAAGCTTTTTAACCTTTCTGCCAGTTTTCACGCCCCTGGGGTAGCCATTCAGGCTTCTTGTATTGCCTTTATCTGTTGACTTTTTCTCAGAATGCTTCTGGGAATTATGTGAATTAGACCTATGTTCTTCAAAGGTGTACTTGCTTATTGTCACCCAGTGACAGCACTTTATAAGGAAAATTGCCACACATCCAGAATAACAACAGTCGGCACTTAGAAAATTCTCACTTCAACTGGGGAGGGAGGGCAAACACTTTTTTCAGCACAATTAACTTTCACAAGCAGTTGCAGTTAGGTGGTGTGACTAGATTTATAACTAGGATCCTGGGCTCTTAGCTCTACTTCAAGGTCTAATGCATGTAATTCCCAGAGGAATTTGGGGAAATTCAGACAGATCAAAGGCAATAAAAGAAGCCTCAATGGCTACCCCAGGGCCATAAAACTTGCTACAGTGACAGGTAACAGCATGCTAAGGATCATCAGAGAAACACAAACTCAACACTCATGTGTTCTTATAATTTGTGCATGTTGTTTTCTTTTAACACTACTGCAGCTTGCTCGAGGTAACAGTGAGTAAGTGGCTCTGATAGGATCTGAACCTGAACTTGTTGGTTCCCAAGCCTGTGATCTAATACTTGTCCCCAATACCGTCCCTCTATCACATTTTTAAGGTTACTTAGCAAAGCATAAAGCAGACAGTAGTAGAAATGGGAGGGAACCTGGAAAGACTCAGTTCCAGGAGTGAAATTAAGTCTGACTCAGTTCCAGGAGTAAAATGAGGAAGGACTGCTTCTATGTAAAATAAACACCCCTAAAGGCATAAAACTGACTAAATAAAGTGGAAAAATGCAACATACTGTATAATGAAGAAACATATCCCCAGACCCTGTGAAATATGTTAGATACTAAATCAAAGGTGATCGATTCCCTCAGTGAATTCTTCCCATTTCCAACACTGAAAGCAGAATTCTTGTTAGTGATCCATTGGGAATGGCCAAAACTGGAAAAGGTGACCTTTGCTGTTTTAACCCCTCCAAGGGAAAAGTCAGTGGGGTGCTGACCACAGCACAGGTGTAATGCAGTGCTATAGATTGTGAAGGAATCTGTAGCACTGCATACCAGCTGCTTGCCCCCCCCTTCCCCATTCAAGATGTTCCCTGATGGTAGCTGAATCCGTGCCCCATAAACCTTTTCTCTGTTGTCCAGTAAATGTGGGATTTTTACATCGTAATACTACACCAAGTAAATTACAACTAAGTAACACATTATTCTAGACTATATCCCTTGTCAGGCTATGCATTAACAGCCATATTGGCTCTGACCACCTTAAGCAGAGTCTGACTGCATTTGCCAAAGAAGGGACAAAAAAAGGCTTGTGATTTTTGGAGACAACATAGGTGGGGTAAGTTGTGGTGAAGCTTGTTAGAATTAGTGCTTTCATTATTGAATAAAGTGTAAATCTGAGACCAGCCAGAGTAGCCCACATTTATAAGAACTGTGTCTAGTGCTGTAGTTTGGGAGAGGGGTACTAACTGTATTGCCTGGAGCCTCACCTAGTTGATAACTGATCACCCACAACCAACAGTGCGCCGCCAGGGAAGGAGGAGGTTCTGCATAAAAGCAGCCACTGCCAACGTGTCCCACATGTTTGTGTCCAGCAAGTGAGAGAAACTCCGAAGAAATGGAACAGGAGACTGGTGTTGTAGGCTTCAGCACGCATTAGCAGAAGAAAGCAGAGAAGCAGGGGGACTGTGCCGGTTGACTAAAACAAGGCACCTGTTCACTACTGTGCAACAGTTACTACTAGGAAGGACAGAAGGTCAAAGGTAGGCCAAAACTGGGAACAGGAGCAACACCAATCTAGGGTAGGAGTATCAACGATTTAAATAAAGCATGGGGGAACACAAATAGAAACAAACAAAAAAGCGTAAAACAAGAAACACCTTACTGGGGTAAGGGTACAAAAGTATTTCCACATAACACAGGAGAACAGAACTCAGGAATAATGAGAGTGGTGCAGTGCTGTGGCTGTGAGGGGGCAGTTTCAGAGAGCCTTCAGGATGCTGTAGAGCTGGCCCCATTTGCATACATCTCTCTGGGTTGAGGAGGAGGTCACTAAACTCAAGGCTGAGTTTTCTAGGATTTGGGGGACCTCTTCCCCCACCCAGAGACCACCAAGTCTGGCACCCATTACCTCAGAGAATGCCAGGGAGAAGGAGCCGCTGGACTATGGTGGGCTCTTCAACTGGCACCACTACATAATTCCTGTACCATTCTGGTGGGGCAGGACTGCTGGGAGGAAGCACCCATGGTACTGACCAGGGAGGATGTAGGGGCCCCTCCATAGTGGAGATCCCAAGGAGGGTGGTAGAGGACCCCAGAGGAGCAGGAAGCAACTTCTGGTGGGGGACTTTATTGTGAAGGGGATAGATTTGTGATTAGGAAAGGGTGAAGAGGCAGGTTAGGTGCCTACCTGACGCCACGGCCTGGAGGGATGGGAAGCAGCTCCTGAGGATCACTAGGGCAGCAGGATGAAAGAGATAGCTGGATGTCATTCTCCACCTGGGGACTAATGACCTGGCTGGGATAGTGCATAGGGAGTTTAGGGAGCTGGGGAGAGGTGCCTGTCTATGACAGGGGACAAGAGAGAGATCGCCACACCAAGAGCTTCAACTCATGGCTGAAGCAATGGTGCAGAGAGGTAGGGTTTGGCTACATTGAGGACTGGGGACCCACCTGGGAAGATAAAGGCCTATACTGAGGTGACAGCCTGCATCCATCCGGGAGGAGAAATGCAGTGCTCAGTGGACGGTTTAAATGTTACTTCGATGAACATTTAAACTAACCAACAGGAGGTGGTGGAAGGAATCAGGCAGTCAGAAACTGCCCCCACACCACCACATGTTGAAGTAGAGAGTAAGGACAACCCGAAGGGAGACAAACCCCCCAGGATGCAAATTAATAAAGGAAGCAGGGTGGTAGAGATAAAGGGGGAAAGGAACAGGAGTATTAAAAAGAGAGGGGGAAGGAGGGAGGGCAAAAAAGGAAAAAAGAGGGGACAACAAACAGAATGGAAACCAATTCTGGAAGGCCATGTGTGTGAATGCCAGAAGTCTAGGAAATAAAATTCCAGACCTAAAGCCCATCACAGCAGAGGCCGACCTGGATACTGTGGCCATTACCAAGTCATGGTGCACTGAAAACCATGACTGGGACATGGCCATACCAAGCTACACTCTGTTTAGGAAGGAGTGGGTGGGAAGGAAAGGGTGGGGTGTGAGGGAAAACATAAAAGTGACAGAGATACAGGGAATACAAGGGGAAGCAGAGGTACTGTGGGTCACCCTAGAGGTGGGGAATAGAGACACTATTCCCATGGAAGTGATGTACAGACCTCCAGCATAGGGGAAGGAATTAGATAAGGTACTGGTGGAAGCCACTGGCAAGAAGGGGAGAAAAGGGGGAGGTGCTGCTTGTGGGAGAGAAACAGAGACCTGAGAAAACTGGAGAAGTGTTCACAAGTATGACAGCTGGGTTTCAATGCAAAAAGTGTGAAATAATGCACTTACGGCACAGAAAAAGGGTGAAGTACAAAATGGGTGGTGTGGTATTGACGACCACCAAGCAGGAAAGAGACCTGGGGTAATCATATCAGATGATGTAAAGGTGACCAGGCATGCACCAAGGCAGTAGGGAGAGCGAGTGGGATGCTGGGGGTGCATAGAGAGGGCATCACCAGCAGAAAGAGGGAGGTGGTGTTGCCTCTGTATAGGTTGCTGTAAGACCCCACCTATAGTACTGTGTCCAGTTCTGGAGACCACATCTCCAGAACACATGAACAGAGTGTAGGTGGTCCAGAGGAGGGCAACTAAAATGGTGCAGGGTCTGCATGAAAAGCCCTATGAGGACAGACTAAAAGGACCTCAATATGTACACTCTGGAATGGAGGCGGGAGAGGGTGGATATGATAGATGATATGATAAATACGGAAGTAGTTTCAGAAGAAAAGGTGCTCAAAAACAAGGGACATGCTATGAACCTGGGGGGTAGATTCAGGAGAGACTGAGGAAGTACTTCTTCACAGAATGAGTGGTGGAGTCCTGGAACAGTCTTCCATTGGAGGTAGTGGGGGTGAAAACAGTGGTGGGGTTCATGAATGAAAGATAGAAACATAAGACTCTGACGGCAGACAAGGACCGCTTGGTCCACCTAGTTTGCCCATTTCCCTACCTACAGAATAGGCCACAGATCCTAGTTAACCAACCGCCTATTTCTTCCTACCCCCACAAGAACTGCCTTATGTCTGTCCCATGCATTCTTGAATTCTCCCACAGTTTTAGACCCCACAACCTCCTCAGAAAGGCTGTTCCATGCATCCACTACCCTCTCTGTGAAAAAATACTTCCTCACATTGCCCCGGAACTGCCCCCCATCTTTAAATTGTGTCCCCTTGTTCTTGCACGTCTCTTTTTCTGAAAGATGCTACCCTCTTGGACTTTGTTGATTCCACTGAGGTACTTAAAAGAAACATAGAAACATAGACTTTGATGGCAGATAAGGACCGCTTGGCCCATCTAGTCTGCCCATTTCCCTACCTACAGGATAGGCCGCAGATCCTAGTTAACCAACAGCCTATTTCTTCCTACCCCCCACAAGAATTGCCTTATGTCTGTCCCATGCATTCTTGAATTCTCCCACAGTTTTAGATCCCACAGCCTCCTCAGGAAGGCTGTTCCATGCATCCACTACCCTCTCCTGTGAAATAATACTTCCTCACATTGCCCTGAACGCCCCATCTATCTTTAAATTGTGTCCCCTTGTTCTTGCATGTCTCTTTTTCTGAAAGATGCTACCCTTTTGGACTTTGTTGATTCCACTGAGGTACTTAAAAGTTTCTATCATATCCCACCTCTCCCTTCTTTCCTCAAGGGTATACATATTAAGCTCCTTTAGTCTCTCCTTGTAGGGCTTCTCTTGCAGACCCTGCACCATTTTAGTTGCCCTCCTCTGGACTGCCTCTATCTTGTCTATGTCCTTGCGGAGATGAGGTCTCCAGAACTGGACGCAGTACTCCAGATGGTGTCTCACCGTCTGTACAGAGGGATAACAACTTCCTGTCTTCTGCTGGTGATGCCTCCCTATGCATCCCAGTATACCCCAGCCTCCCTACTGCCTTCTCACATTGCTTGCTAACCTTAAGGTCATCTGATATGATTACCCCCAGGTCCCTTTCCATTTTTGTTGTTACTACCTCCCCACCCATTGTGTATTCTTCTCCTGGGTTCTTGTTTCCCAGGTGCATTATTTTGCACTTCTTTGCATTGAATCCTAGCTGCCATGCTTCTGACCATTCCTCCAACCTTGCCAAGTCCCTTCTCATCCTTTCCACGCCTCCTGTGTATCAACCCTGTTGCAGATCTTTGTGTCATCTGCAAAGAGGCATGTTTTCCTTCCAGTGCCTCTGCAATGTCACTTATAAAGACATTGAAAGGACTGGACTGACCAGTACTGAACCCTGCAGTACCCCACTAGTAACCCCTCTTTCTTCAGAGTGGACTCCATTTACAATTACCTTCTGTGTCCTGTTGTCCAGCCAATGTTTTCCAGGCTACCACCCTGGGACCCACTCCCAGGCTGGTTAATTTGACTATTAATCTTTGTGTGGGACTGTGTCAAATGTCTTGCTAAAGTCTAGGTAGGCCATGTCCACAGCCCTCCCTGGTCTACTACTTTGGTCACCCAGTCAAAGAAATCTATTAGATCGTCTGACATGACCTTCCCACTGTGAACCCAAGCTGCCTTGGGTCCCGTGCCCCACTGGCCTCAAGGTACTCAACAATTCTTTCCTTCAGAAGTGACTCCATCACTTTCCCTACCACAGAGGTCAAACTGACAGGTCTTTAGTTTTCTGCCTCTGTCTTGGTCCCACTTTTGTGAAGGGGAATCACATCTGCCTTCCTCCAGTCCTCGGGTACCACACCATCCTCCCATGATTTATTGAAAAGAGTAGTCAGTGGTTTCACTAGTTCCTCCCTTAATTCTTTTAGAATTCTGGGGGTGAATTCCATCAGGCCCCATTGCTTTGTCCACCTTCAGTTTTAGGAGTTCTTGCAGGACCCTTTCTTCTGTGGAAGGGCTGGAATCGACCTCCCTATCAAGAGTGCTTCTGTTAATTGGATTAGGCACTTCCCCCTCCTCTTTTGTGAATACTGAGCAGAAATATTCGTTCAGTATCCCTGCTTTTTCACTGTCCACCTCTGCTCACCCACCATTCATTCTATTCAGCCTCACTATCCCTTCCTTTGTCTTTCTACGCTCTCTGATGTACCTATAAAAGGTTTTATCCCCCCTTCTTAACTGAGTTGGCTATCTTTTCCTCAGTTTGGGCATTTTCTATTCTGACTTCCTTCCCTGCTTCCTTCTGCCTTAACTGGTACAGCTCTCTGTCCTGCTCCTTCTGTGTTACCTTATACTTCCTGAATGCTATCTTTTTCTCCCTAACTTTCCCAGCCACCTCTTTTGAGAACCATAGTGGCTTTTTCTTTCATTTTGATTTGTTTATTTGCTTCATACAAAGGCTTGCTGCCTCTGTGATAGCAGTTTTGATGATTCCCCATTGTTGCTCCACCCCTCCTTCTAGCCTGTTTGCTAGTGCTTTTCTGAGGCACTCTCCCATCTTGCCAAAGTCAGCCCTCCTGAAGTCCAGTACCCTCACTTTTGTATGGCTTGACTCTGTAGCTGAGTTTAACGTGAACCACATTGTTTGATGGTCACTTGTTCCCAGATGGCAACCCACTCTAGATCTGAGATTCTCTTACTGCCCCCATTTGAGAGTACATGGTCTAAGATTGCTCCCTCACGAGTGGGTTCCGAAACTAGCTATCTGAGGCCTGCCACCTGTGGGGCATCGAGAATGGCCCTGCTCTTGGATGTGGCTGCAACAAATGTGCTCCAGTTAACATTTGGCATATTCAGGTCTCCCATCAACAGTATCTCCCCTTTCTCTGCCATCCTAAGAATGCCTTCTATCATATCCTTGTCCATTCCCTCCCCCTGACATGGGGGTCTGTACACAACCCTGTGCGGATTGTGGTGCCCTTTCCAGTCTCCAAGGTGACCCACAGTGCCTCCTCTCCTCCCTGTTTACTCTTTTGTTCAGTTGCTTTATCCCTTCCTTTACATGAGAGCTACTCCTCCCTCTTCTCTCCTGCCTGTCTCTCCTGTAGGTTATGTACCTGGTATGTTAACATCCCAGTCATGGTTCTCTGTGTACCATGTTTCTGTGACTGCTACGATATCCAGGCATCCCTCTTCCATCAAGGCCACCAGCTCAGGGAGCTTGTTGCCCAGACTACAGGCATTGGTACTCATTAATCTCCATTTCCTGATGGTCTTACTCCTTTTTGCCCCATCCCTGTCCTTCTTGCCTTTGTCACTTTCCCCATTTACCCCTGCCCTTCTCCCTATCGCCACCTCTATGTTGTTGTTTTCTGTACTTACTACTGTGATTTTTTGGGGGGGGCTAGGAATTTCCCTGCTCCTTTCCAGTGCCTCCTCCCTTGGCTAGTTTAAATGCTTGCCAGTGAAGCATTTAAACCTATTCACCTAGGATCCTGGTTCCCTCCTGACAGATGCAGCCCATCATGCCAGTATAGGCTTGCATCACCCAGGTGGACCCCAGTCCCAATGAAGCCAAATCCCTGAGCTCTGCACCAGTTTTTCAACCACTGATTGAATCCCATGGTGCAGAACACCCTAACCTCTCCTCGCCTAGATGGGCAGCACCTCTGAGAAGGTTACCGTGTGTGCTACTTGTCTAGGCCCCTCCCCAATTCGACAAACTCTTCCTGCACTGCTGTAATCCTTTCTTAGCCAGGTCATTTGTCCTACGTGGACAATGACATCCAGCTCCTCCCTGTGCAGCTGCTCCCGCAATCCTGAGGATTCGGCCCTGTCCTCCAAGCCATGGCACCAGGCAGGCACCCTACCTCCTCTCCCTTCCTCCCCAGTTCTACCTTCCTAACAATGGAGTCCCCACCAGAGTTGTTTCCTTCCCTGTGGGTCCCATGCCATCCTCCTTGGGTCTCCTTTGTGGAGGTTCCCAGCATCCTCCTTGGTCTCCATCATGTGGTGCCTCCATAGAGGAACCACACTTGCCAGAATGGCATAGGAATTGTGGAGAGGTACAACTGGAGGGATGCGCCTGTTCCACCACCTCACCCTCCCTGAGCCCACTGTGGTCCAACCTCTCCTCTTTCTTGGCAACCTCTGAGGCAACAGCAGTGGCACTGGTGGTCCTGGATGGAGGAGGAGGTCCCACAAATCCTGGCCAACTCAGCCTGGAGATGAGCAACCTCCTCCCTCAGCAGAGGTGCCTGCAGATGGGACAACACTGTATCCTCCCGAACGCCTCCCGAAGACTGCTGCTCACAGCCACTGCACTGCACCACTCCCATCATGTCTTATTTCTGGCCCTTAACTGTTTGGAATCCTTACTCTTTCCTCTGTCTTTTTTCTTTCTCTTCTCTCTACTCACTTTCTGCCTCTGTGCCCTTTAAGCTCCTGATTGTCCTGTTCTGTGACAAGAATATCCTATATTTCTCAGTAGATCCCTTACTTGCTCAGAGGCAGGCCTCCAGCAGCTAGAGGGGACCAGAGAGCTACTCTTGCCCTTCTAGGATGGTGGGTCTTTGGTGGCTCTGTGATCACTCACTTCCTGTTTCTAAACAGGAAGTTCCTGTTGTCAGTCAAATCCTGTGCCTATAAAAGTAGAACTAGCTTAGGGGGAGAGGGAAGGAGGGCAATATAGTCCCAGTAGAGAAGTCCAGTCACACAGCACTCCTTCCTCCTGGTGTCTTCTGCCAAGCTACTAGCAGAATCTTTCTAAGGCAGTCTTTAAATGTAGCTTCCTTCTAGCTAAGCCACTCCCTGTACTTACTAGATCTTTCTACGAGTAATTTAAACTGCACAGCTATCACGCCCTTTTAATCACCTGATATTTACACTAGATAACTGTTCAGATAACCATTCAGTTCAGTTAACTCAGACAAACACAATATTTTTTTTTTGTTTTGTTAGTTTGTTTTTTTACCCTAAATTAAAGGTCCAAGTACAAGAGTTCTACTTCTTTAGTCCCAGTAGAGAAGTCCAGTCACACAGCACTCCTTCCTCCTGGTGGCTTCCGCCAATGCATGGAATAAGCACAAGGGAATCATAGAGAAAAGGAAAGGGGGAAGGGAGAAAAAGCTGCAGATTGGGTACTGTCTGCGGTAATAGTGTAGGTAGGGAGAAATGTGCAGACTGGATGGACTAAACGGTTATCTGCCATGAAATTCTATGTTTCTATGTGTCTATGACCAGAACTTGTTTTACTGGTAGTGTATACAAGCAATGAGAACTGGGTTTACTAAAAATATTGTTCATATTTACTACAATGTTGTGCCAATGTGCATTTATAACTGCTGCACCCTTCCTGACCTCTCCGGCATGCAATATTGATTCTGATGATATCATTTTCACCTTTATACTCTATTTCTACCCTAACCCTTTATGAAACATTGGGAAAAAATACAATATAAATGCATAACTCCAAATTAACTTTATGTGATGCTTCTTTCAAATCCCTTTACAAATCCTGGCTTGTGGATAAAGCAAATTACTCCTGCCTATAAGAGGTAGACCCCCCTCACACCAATCAATATATACCCTGCACTAACCTGGCTCCCCTGGGAGTTTCTTAGCTGCTCTCCCCAAGCTTGTTTCTGGCTCCTGTTCTCTCCCTCCGTCTTCTCTCTGTCCAGATGTGACTTTCAAGGTGGGGTGAATCAGGTAAGGTTTGTTTGTACCTCTTATTGTCTCACCTATTGTGCCATGATTTCACCATTTGTTCCTGTATTTATTATTCCTGTATGTAAAAATTGTTCTTGACCTCTGCTTATCCCTGTGCCTTCTGATTTACATTGTTGCCTATCTATGCCGTCTTTTATGGCCCCGGTCATGCCTGAAAACGGTCCCTCGGACCAGTGCACCTACCTGCTAATCAAAAACATGAATAAATAAATAAACCTGGCACGCCCGTCCTAAGAGGTCCTAGAAGCTCCCTCTACTGTCGTCCCTCATGCCTGTCGAATCTAGCTTCCTCATGTATCTGGCACTCCTGGGCACACCTGTCCTGAATAGCAGGTCCTTACAAGCTCCCACTACTCCCTCTCTCCCCTTCCAATCAGGCCCTTTCATGCTCCCACAACCCTCCCTCCCTCTACCTACCACCCATCTACACTTATACCCTGGCTCTCTCAGGAGCACCTGCCCTGCCCATTCAGGTCCCTCTAAGCTCCCACAACTCTCCACACTCCCCTCATCTCTACCTAACTACACCCATACCCCCACCCACTTACCCCATGAACCCTCATACCCCTCCGCCCATCTCCACACCTGCTTATCTCTCCTGACCCCACTGCTATTATTCTTGCTGTTTCTCCCCATACCCACTTAGTCTGTTACCCAAATTTCCTATTACCACCACCCTGTATGGCACCACTACCCCTGTTTTGATGCCAGTGATCTAATCACTCCCTCAACCCACTTATCCACACATGCTGTACCATGCCACAGGAGTTCTAGGGAATGGTGTGCCATCTGCCTCAGACACCCCACTGCTGTGTATTTCTGGGCAGTGGAAACCCTGTTCTGTTTCTCCATGGAATGCTGTGGCTCTAAGCACTCAGGGCAGAGAGGAAACTGTACTGGCACACTGCAACATTAGCTTGAATTGTCTCTCTAAAAAGCTCAGCACTCCAATCTCCCACAGAGTAAAAAGGCAAAGCACAGTATTTGTGCAAAAGTGACTTTACTGAAGTACAAACATATGAAATTGACAGTAGATACAGGCCATTTGGTCTATCTAGTCTGCTCAAGTGTGCAGCACTTCAGTTCATTAGACTGCAGCTGCCCCCTATGTGCTCTCCCCATCGCACCCCTCCTGGTTTGTACCCTCCCTTGAATCTGTCCCACCCCCTCTTGAAGCACCCAACACTCTGCAGCGATATGACTTCCTCTGGCAGAGCATTTCTCCCTGCCACCACCCTTTCTGTGAAATAGTGCCTCCTCTGTTCCCTCTTGAACCTGCCCCCTTCCAACTTCATAGAGTGTCCCCTGGTTTTCCTTCCACCCTTCAGACTGAATGTACACCTGGTGTCTACTCTGTTCAAACCCTTCAGGTACCCGACAGTCTCAATCATATCCACTCTCTCCCTTCTTTCCTCCAGGGTATTCATATTGAGCTCTCAATCTCTCCTCATATGGTCTGTCCCCCAACCCCAGGATAATTTTTGTTGCCCTGTGCTGCACCCCCTCCAGTAGTTTGATATCCCTTTTCAAGCAGGAGAGTCAGAATTGCATGCAGTACTATACGTGCGGTCTCACCAGGGACCTGTACAGGGGCAAGATGACCTCCCCATTCCTGGAAGTAATCCCCCTTGCTATGCAACTTAGTATCCTGTTTGCCTTTGCTGCTGCCTTCCTGCACTGAGCAGAGTGGTTCATTTCCCCATTACTCCCAGATGCTTCTCCTCAGATTTTGTTAATGGGACACCCTCCAGCCAGTAATTGTGTCCTGGGTTCTTGCCTCTTAAATGCATCACTTTGCACTTCGTGGCATTGAAACCAAGCTGCCAAGTGTGAGACCATTCTTCCAGTTTTGCCAAATCCTCCTGAAGTACTTTTGCTCCCCCCAACCATCTACCTCAGCACAGATCTTTGTGTCATCTGCGAAAAGACTGATCTTGCTCTTAATCCCTACTGCAATGTCAGCTTCGAAAATGTTAAACAGAACTGGTCCCAGCACCAAGCCCTGTGGTACACCACTTGTTACTGCCCTGGGTTCAGATGCCTCCCCCCTCACTACTACCTTCTGCTGTCTACCCTGAGGTGAGTTCTTGACCCATCTAACCAGTTTTTTCCCTGCTCCCAGACTCTTCAACTTGTGGGTCAGCCTACCGTGTGGCACCGAGTCAAAGGTCTTGCTGAAATCCAGGTAGAGGGCATCCACCACATGCCCCCTGTCCAGTGCCCTCACAACCCAGTCATAAAAATCAACCAAGTTCGTCTGGCAAGATCTGCCTGAGACACATATGTGCTGCCTGCTGTCCTGGAGGTAGTTATCCTCAAGAAATTGCACCAGCCCTCTCCTTGAGGACGGTCTCCATCAGTTTTCCACAATTGCGATAGGCTCACTGATCTGTAGTTCCCCAGTTTGTCCTTGGGCTCACTCTTATGGAGAGATACCACTTGTGCTTCCCTCCTGTCCCTGGGCATGCACCTCGAGTTCAGAGAGGTACTGAACAGGTCCGAAGTCCAGTACTGAAGTGTTCAAACAGCGAATGTGCATATTAGGCAAATAGTATTGGTGTATGGCTATATCTGCACAATATGTACATTCAGTGAATTATTTGTTATATGAGCTCATAGGCGCACACGTGAATTAGGAATTACCTTTAAATGATTGCAATTTATGTTCTGTCATGTATGTGGTGCCACACCTTGACAAAGTGCATCTATAAGCGTAAAATGGTATGTAGGGTTGCTGGCAGCTGCAATCTGCACCATTAGAACACTTCAGTAAAGATACTTGTTGCACAAATCCTGTGCTCTGCCTTTTTACTCTATGGAAGACTGCAGTGCTGAGCTTTTTAGAAGAGAATTGACTGCACACTTACAGCACCCAGCTTCATTAGTGGAGCAGCTTCCTTCAGAGCATTAGCTTTACAAGTGAAATGGATTTTTGTTGTAAGTACACCTCAGCAGTGAAAAATAACATAAAAGTACTTTTTATATTATCACAGAGCTTTAAACTCAGGTTTCATCCATGAGAAGGTCTGATTTTGTATTTTGGCTACCAAGCATGAAAACATACTTATGGCTGTATTCAGTAACACTTACGGGCCCACTTCCTGAATATTTTATTAAGGAAACCGGCAAGTAAAGGGCACCACAAGTGCTGCTGAATAGGACCCTTATTTGGGTGCCTATAACAGAAGAGCTTTATTTATTTTCCCCATACTAATTTCAGGAAAATCTCACCGGGAGCATATTTATTTTAAACTGTTAACTTTGTTTTTCAGTTTTACAGCTTAGAACTGCACCATAAAACAATCTCTTAACTGTACATTATATGCTGAATAAGCAAGAAGCAGCTGAAGAAAATTTTTAAGAGCATTTTACTAGTCGCAAGAGAGCCATACATAAATTATGTAACTTTATTTGGAGTCAAATGACTTTATTTTCTCTGCTAGTAAAAAGTCTCTGACTAAAACAGGTTGTGTACATCTCAAAGGGAACCAGCACAGCCAGGCAGTTAAATTAATTCTGTTCTTTAGACTTATCACCAGTCTCAGGTCACCATGGCATGCCTCCCATGATAGGGCCATTAAGGAGTCCCTTTTCCCCATGCAGTGTCCATAGCCAACTGAGGAGGGACATGGTTTGCATTGCAGGGCCTGCAGGGGGACCAGACTAATCCAGCTCTGCCGGGGTGTTCTTCCCTGGTCCTCCAATCAACCACTCCCTTAGGATGCTAGCAGTGGGCATCCATGTACACAGAACACACTGCTGCATGGCACCAGCCAGCACCCCCATGGCACGCCTGCCAGCAATTAAACCTGTGGTCTCTCAGGTTGCACTGTGGCATTGGCATCATGCAACCTCTCTTCCTTGAGGAGAGCATCCTTTGGGATGCTGAATCCTCCTCCTCCTCCCCCATTGACGAACGCAGATGACCCTGGCACATTCATGAACCCAGGTCGCTCGTGTCATAAGCGGTAGCACTGCCGCTGCAACGATGGGCCGGCAGTGTAATACATGCTTTAAACTATTTTGCAAACGTTATTTTGCTAATCCACCTTTAAACAAAGAGGGTCCTTTCCAACAACCCTTTTGTGCATTCTGCATGTCCTTTTCCTATGGAAAACAATGGGGAAGGGGGTGTTCAATCATGGTAACAGTGACTGAATTGTGTTTGGGGAGCATTAAGGATAGCTATGGGGACTCCCTACCCTCCTACTCATGTATACCTTTGGCTTTGAATGGTTTAGTCTGAGCTGTGGCAGGTAACCACAAGGGAGGAATTAATCCTTCTGTTTTGGAGATTTCTGCCCAGACCATCAATGCCCCTAATGTTTCAAAAGAGCACGGTGAGAGAAATAAATGTGTAAAAAAGTATTTAAATTTCGAAAACTGATGACTTGCACTAGCTCAGGCCACCCCCACAGCATAGGAGGAAAACATTACCTCACCAGTCAGTCCTTTCATTTTAGCACCCTTTTAGCATCCACACAGATGATGACTCAAGTCAGCTCAGTTTAAGTACATTTTATTTGAAAATGCAGGCGAGAGCAGTTTCACAGTGTGCCCATTGCATATAAGTCCTTAATGCTGTACTACATACAAATTTATAAAGCACTTTATAAAGCATCCCAAAATAAGCAATAAAACCATTAAAAACAGAAAGCAACAAAAGTCTTGAGAAAACAAACAGATCATCAGACTTCTTTTGAAAATCATAAAAACTGGTTGATCTAAGAGATAAAGACAGTACATTACAGAGCTTGAGAGCTCAGCACTAAAATAAGTGTACACCTACTGTCTGCAGTGTGAATCAAGGTGCAACCAGGACTCCAAAACTACCAGAGTGCACACAGTGCAAACAGTGAGTTGGAATATGAAGCGTCAAAAGCACCCCAAATAATGAGAGCCTAGCCTAGGATATGGAGAGTTCTCAGTGTCAGAAACAAGATCTTAAAAACAAAACCTTGTCAAGCTTGTCTTAACATGTTTGATTGTCTTACTGACGTTGGTCTACATAATTAGTCTACACTGTCTTATGTTTAATATTGTCTATCATGATGACTACAGAAATTAGTCCTATGGTTTTATGTATCTGGGCCACCCTTAATAATGGGCTCTTGCTGCCTAGGGATCTACCCAGTTAACACATTTAAATAAAACACCATACATACTCGTCTATAAGTCAACCTCACATATAGGTTGACTCCCTTTACATGTCAATTTAATAAAATCTCAAGACATTTTATTGTCTAAATTGGCTGGAAAAATCTATTTTGTGACTGACATCAGGCACAGAATCTTTCCTTGTGGCTAGAACAGGACAAAAACCTAGGTTTAGATTGTTGCAAAAATGATTTACCATTGTAAACCTGCAGATAGGTTGACCTCACGGACAAGTTGAGCCCCCCCCCACTTGGGGGCCCATTTTTGGCATAAAAAACTAGACTTGTATGCAAGTATATACAGTAAGTAAATACAATACCTGCCCGGAGAGAATATGCCAAGGTGACTGCGTATTTCAGAACTTAAAGGAAATCACTCTTGTCTGTAACCGATACATGAGTATGCAGATGTTTCTAAAAAAAATACATGTATTTTGTGCAAAGGGATCCCTCTCGTGCTTGCCTTTGAATTTTAGTGCTTGTGAAAGGTTCCAGACTGGCAGCACTGGAGACTGAAATCCTGTATTTAGTCACAATACAGGCACAGCAGTGGCAATGTCAGTGTAAGCTTCCCCACACTGCCCTGACAAGACACATCAGATCTGCCATGATGAGGGACACCTCTGGTAGGTGGAGAGGGTCGTTCTTACTCCATGCCTATTCAGTCCTTGGTCTTTTTCCTGTGAAACTGCCAATGAGGGTACTAATTAGTGCCCATTATGTTTGTGACACATGGTGATGTGAGTACCTTGCCACTAAAAACAAACTGAAAACCACCGCAACACATCATCTCGCACAGGCTACCAAACAACCATCAGATGGGTACAGCTTTTGCTGTGACAGACCTGGGCATAAGTCAGACTAGAAATTGCGATGAGAAAGGCTGCATCGCCCAATGCCAATACATTAAGCCCTGCAGTCCAAACTGGGGATCACTAAATGCACAATTTGTTTGTGTAGCAAATCGAGGTTTCACTTTAGAGGGACTGACTACACCTACTGTATATTAGATCAACAGACTTCTGGTCTAAAAATTACAACACTACTTATTCATTTTTGAAACAGACAATTCACACGTTTATAAAGACTGATTAACCAAATCGCTATTTTAGCATAGTTTACAGCTTGCATAAATAAGAATGAACAAAGTTATGTTCTTTGTATTGCATTAGTGAACAGACTGTTTTGCTCAGTCCCAGCCTGGTACATACGATGGCACTTATTTCTGAAAGGAAGAGTTTTAAAGGAAGATTTTCCAAATGCAGTCTATTTTAAACTCTACTGCTAAAACTGGGCTGATTACAGTACGTACAGTATTCGTACCGCACAATCAAGCAATTACTTTCATAAACACATTTGTATATATACCCGTTTTTGTCATAAACACATTTGTATACATATCCGTTAATGATTGTATTTTCAAGCTAATATGTGTAAAGTGTTCATTACAGCATAGTTGGTTTTCTATTCTGAAAGTTGTTGGCTTGCTTGAAAAGTCTGGTTACTTCACAGGATCATTGCCCACTGCTACCAAAGTTCATGCTACAGGTCACACTTTTGCCCTCATGTGGTTCCAAGGTCTGGTCTCATCTTCCGTGCAAGTGAAACACCATTTATCATCTTTCCCATGTTCATGCTTAGTCTGACACCCCTAAATTATGTTCTTGTTCTCAGCTCAAGTCTTCAAACTGGAGTGCAGTTAGAACATTTTAATTCATGCACTATGTCCCTATTTTTTTGTCTCCAAACACTGGCAAAAGTTTACCATACTTGGCTCCCCCCAAGTACATGAATCCCTCTTTCCAGGCAACAATAAACACTGTTTAAGTACTTTAATTGCCCAAGACACCTCTTCCCTAGCACCAGTAATGCTGTATCATGACCCCCGGACAAGGACCCAGCTGAAAGGGACAGTGGAAGAGACACAATGCCATTCTCAGTAGAGAACACTTCCTAGTTTGGACTTGCATGAAAGACAACACAAAGCACCAGCTGACTACAGGTAGACTGTAGAGGTAAATACTCTGGAGAAACTAACTGAGTAGGCACAAAACCAGGAAGTAAAACACGCGTAATGTTGATGGAAGAGCTAATGCATATTGCCCTTTACCTGAATATGTTGACATAGGAAGGCATTCCCTATGTACACTATAAGCGTACAATGTTATTCTTAGGGGGTAACAGATACTTGCTCTGTACCTCCAGCATTGCCTCAAATCCTGACTCCCCTCAGATTAATAATTTAGTCACCAGAACTCGCAGCAACAAAGCATCCAAACCTCAGTTTCCAGAAGACTCATGGGTAGGTTAATCAAACCACTCCACAGAGGAATGACTGAACACAGGACCCTGAACAATCCTGAAAACAATGGCAACAGATGGGGTAATCAGTTCTGAAAGAGGGATGTAGAATGGCGCTGAACCCCTCACTCCAGTTACATAAGAACGAGACAACACAGTAGCAACAGTACAATGTGCCCCATGCTCATTTTCCAGGGATTAGTGGAACGTGTATCAAGATAATGCAAGACTACGGAATCAAAGCCTCCTGCAAGAGGGGCACATCTTTTTTAAAACACCTTCAGCAAACCAGAGGACGAAAGTGCAGTCAAAACTCACCAAAATCTGCATGTATAAAACACTACGTGCAGACTGGGAATGTAACTGCATCGGTGAAACCAGGAAAGAACTACACATCTTTATTTTTTATTTTACAATTTCTGGCCAGGAAAGACACACTAAGCTGAGACTTGTTTCTAGGTATGTCCGGAAGCACAGGGAAGTTAAGTGACTTGCTTATAGTCATATAGTATGCAAGTGGTGGCTTTTGGATTCAACCCAGCTCTCCAGGTTTGCAGCTCAGTGCTTTTAACCACTACACTATACTGCCTTCCTAATGTTCAAGAGAAAGCTGCATAATGTTCTCTATTACTGGAGCATGACAACAAACTAGGCACCGAGAACACTCTGGCTGTTCTAAGCCAAGGGACAGGGCCAACAGGAAAATGATAAACACAAGCGAGTGTGGCCTTCCACCTGGGCCTCAGCAACAATCCGATCCAGTCAACAAAACAAGCTTCACACCAACCAGTGAATGGATGACAACACAGGGGAAGCTAGATGGCTTGCAGCTGCCAGCCTGGTGATGCGATGAGCAACACAATGTGCTGTGCTGTAGGGGATTCAGGTTTGAACCTTGTGACACCCACAGGAAACAACGGAGGCATTTACAAGGTGCAAGAACAACACCCCCATTTCTGGCCGACCCATGAGCAGCACAGAATATCAGCTAGGAAGGCTAATGCCTATCTACAGTTGTGGTAGCCACCTTGATGAAAGAAGAGAGGATTATGTTCTTTATTTATTTTTGGTAATGGGGTAAGCTCACAGGGATAAAAAGTCCAGTTTTCAGAGGCGACCCAGAATTAGAGTTTACTGAGTGGGTGAGCAGAAACACCAGGATGATAAGACCAGTGAAACTCAATGCCTTTCCACTATGGCTGTCTGCAATGTCTGATGCTGAGCAACTGCCACACATAGTCCTGCCTTGTAGCACATGACCATTGGGTTTAAGAAGGTGGCAGGTTTCCAGAAGGAAAAGTCCGTCCTGCAAATAAAGGGGGCTATAAAAAGGTATTAAAATGCCTGCAGTTCTGGAAAATGACCCAGAAATACAGAAAATAAAATAAATGCCACAAAATAACCCTAAAAAACAACTTGCAATAAACAGGAAGAATTGAAATGATCCACATGACCACCACCTCAAAGGGCAGAAGGCCATTAACATGTGGGTTGGGCTGGCAGTATAGCCTAGAGGATAGTGCAATGAGCCTCAAATGAGCCTGGTACATCCGACAGACCTGGACTCAATTCTCACAATCTACACTTGCATACTGTGTGACTCTGAGCAGGTCACTCAACCTTCTCAATGCTCCCAGGTCACCCTGTAAATAGGCCTTGTGCCTAGACTTCATCCAGTTACAAAAAAGAATATACTAGCGCAGCCACTCCCCTCTGTCCTCATTCCTCAGTGGTAAATATCACAACCAATTATCTGGTTAATCTTGATCTCTCTATATCCTCTACCTTAGAGTAAAGTGTAAGAGTAAAGTATAATAATTGTGGTGGTGGGGAATCACTGAACACATGACATCTCTTGAGGTCCTCAAGTATAGGCCCACTTGTGTACACTGTGACGAACAACCCGTCACCCTGGAGACAGGGAATGGCACCACAATCCGCATGGGGGTTGTGTACAGACCCCCATCTCAGGAGGAGGAAATGGACAAGGAAATGATAAAAGGGCATCCTTAAAATGGCAGAAAAGAGGGGAGATATTGTTGATGGGGGACCTGAATATGCCAGATGATAACTGGAGTACCTCTGCTGCTGACAAATCCAAGAACAGGGTAATTCTTGATGCCCTACAGGGGGCATGCCTCAGACAGCTAGTGTTGGAACCCACTCAGGAGGGAGTAATCTTAGACCTGGTACTCTCAAATGGGGAAGGAGAAAGGATCTCAGATTTAGAAGTGGGTAGCCATATGGGAACAAGTGACCACCAAACAGTGTGGTTCACAATAAACACAGCCATAGAGTCAAGCCATACAAAAACAAGAGTACTGGACTTTAGGAAGGCTGACTTTGGGAAAATGAGAGAGTGCCTCAGAAAAGCACTAGCAAACGGGCAAGAAGGAAGGGTGGAGGAACAATGGGGAATAATCAAAACAGCCATCACAAAGGCAACAAGTCTTTGTGTGAAGCAAATCAACAAAACAAAACAAAGGAAAAAAATACTATGGTTCTCAAAAGAGGTGGCAGGGACAGTTAAGGAGAAAAGGATAGCATTCAGGAAATATAAGGAAACACAGAAGGAGCAGGACAGAGAACGTTATCAGTTAAAGCAGAAAGAGGCAGGGAAGGCAGTCAGAATAGCAAAAGCACAAACTGAGGAAAAGACAGCCAACTCTGTTAAGAAGGGGGATAAAACCTTTTATAGGTACATTAGGGAGCGAAGAAAGACAAAGGGAGGTACACAGAGACTTAATAAAGGGAAGGGAATGTGGGCAGAGGGTGACAGTGAAAAAGCAGGGATACTGAACAAATATTTCTGCTCAGTATTCACAACGGAAGAGGAGGGGAGGTACCTAAACCAAACAAGAAAAAACTCTGAATAGGTGGGTCGCTACCAGTCCATTCACAGAAGAAAGGGTTTTGAAAGAACTCTTGAAACTGAGGGTAGACAAAGCAATGAGGCCTGATGGAATTCACCCAATAATTCTAAAAGAACTAAGGGCAGAACTAGTAACACCACTGACTACTCTCTTTAACAAATCATGGGAGGATGGCGTGGTACCTGAGGACTGGAGGAGGACAAATGTGATTCCACTTCACAAAAGTGGGAGTAGGGCAGAGGCAGGAAACTACAGACCAGTTAGTTTGATTTCAGTGGTAGGGAAAATCATGGAATCACTTCTGAAGGAAAGAACTGTTGAATACCTAGAGGCCATGGGGGCACAGGACCCAAGGCAGCATGGTTTCATAGCAGGAAGGTCATGTCAGACGAACCTAATAGATTTCTTTGACTGGGTGACCAAAGTAGTAGACCAGGGAGGGGCTGTGGTTATGGCCTACCTAGAGACATTTGACACAGTCTCACACAATAGATTAATATACAAGTTAGCCAGCCTTGGAGTGGGTTCCAAGGTGGTAGCCTGGATTAAAAACTGGCTGGACAACAGGACGCAAAGGGCAATAGTAAACAGAGTCCACAGTGAAGAAAGGAGGGTAACTAGCAGGATACTGCAGGGTTCAGTACTGGGACCCGGTCCTCTTTAATGTCTTTATAAGTGACATTGGAGAGCACCTGGAAGAAAAGATATGTCTCTTTGCAGATGACACAAAGATCTGCAAGTGGGTTGATACACAAGGTGGGGTGGAAAGAATGAAAAGGGACTTGGCAAGGTTGGAGAAATGGTCAAAAATGTGGCAGCTCAGATTCAATGCAAAGTGCAAGGTAATGCACTGGAGAAACAAAAACCCAGGGGAAGATTACACAATGGGGGGTGAGATACTGACAACAACAAAAATCGAAAGAGACCTAGGAGTAATTATATCAGATGACCTAAATGTGGACAAGCAATGTGAGAAGACAGTAAGGAGGGCTGGGGGGATACTGGGATGCATAGGGAGAGGCATCAACAGTAGAAAACAGGAAGTTGTTATCCTTCTGTACAGACAGTTAGTGAGACCCCATTTGGAGTACTGCGTGCAATTCTGGAGACCCCATCTCCGCAAAGACAGACAGAGTGGAGGCTGTTCAGAGGAGGGCAACCAAAATGGTGCAGAGTCTGCACCAGAACACATACGAGGAGAGACTAAAGCAGCTTAATAAGTATACCCTTGAGGAAAGGAGGGACATGATAGAAACTTTCAAGTATCTCAAGGGAATTAACAAAGTACAAGAGGGCAATATCTTTCAGAAGAAGAGATGTGCAAGAACAAGGGGGCACAATTTGAAGACAGAGGAAGGATGGCTCAGAAGTAATGTTAGAAGGTATTTTTTCACAAAGAGGGTTGTGGATGCATGGAACAGCATTCCTGAGGAGGTTGTGGAGTCAGGAACAGTGGGAGAATTCAAAAATGCATGGGACAGGCATATATAAAATAATGGATAGGGCACTGTGCACAACAAGGCTGTGTTTCCATCGAGGGGGTTGATGACGTCATAGACCTCGAGAGCGAAGCTCGAGAGGTCCCTATGATGTCATCAACCCCTGAGATGGAGAAACGGCCTTGTTGTGCACAGTGCCCTATCTGTTATTTTATATAGTATATGGTTCCCCCCCAAACTGTACCAGTTTAATTTTGCGAGGATTTGTTGGTTTCTGTACCTTGTCCTGACACTGCCGTTTCCTCTCAGTCCTCGCTGCAGTGCCGCTCCGCTGCCGACCCCGAGTGTACTGGTTCCTTCACTGTTGTCCAGTTTAGTTTTGTTCCCCAGGATCACTGATTTATTAAAAAAATACTGTTGAAAAATTGATAGTTTGGAAACACGGCGCCGACTAGGGCAGTCCGTGTCCAAACTATCTGAAAAGCTCGTGCCCAACCGCTCGCTTAGCAGCGCCGCCATGTTGTACATTTTTTTTTGTGAAGCCCAGTGTTTCAGTCAATCGGGAAACAGTTGAAGGTTAAGAAGTTGTTGTACTATCGTCGTGACGTCAGAACGATAGTACAACAACTTTTTTGACCTTTGAACTGTCCTACAACAGGATTTGGAAAACCACTGTTTTCCATCCACAATAAACCCTAACCATATACTATAAGGCAATTCTAGTGGGGGGTAAGAGGAAGTAAGCTGTTAACTAGAATCTGCAGTTTATTCATCAGGTAGGGAAATGGGCAGACTAGGTGGGCCAAGCGGTCCTTATCTGCCATCAAATTCTATGTTTCTATGTAACCTAACTTATGTTCCAGGCATCAAGACTCTGGGTAAGGACTAACTGTGGTAGGTGTCCCAATACCTGGAACTGTGGTTAGAGATGTATGCATTTGCAGTGTACACAACCTACTGATAATGGAAACTCCAGCGACTCTGTCTTCCACAGGGCCATTAATATCGCAGCAACAAGAAGAGAGGATGAGACCCCAAAGATTACAATCTAACATAGGGGTGATGCTGGTGGGGCAAGATCAACCACATAATCATTGTATTTGTGGAGAGGGTAAAGGAGACAGCCCAGCAGGGAGCAAGTTGCCTCTAACACTGGACCACCAGCTGGATTGGTGGCGAGGCTCTTGGTTTATGTAGCAACAGGGTAACCTTTTTAGCTGTGCTGAAAGTGGTTTGTTCAGTTCTCCTCACACTCCATAACTCAGCTTCCCTGAATTGATGTTAACTGCAGTAGCACTGTCTAGCACCAGCACATAATTAAATAGTTCCATCATAGGCACACAATAAGACTCATTTGCTTCAACTGAGGTATACAATAAAATTCTCAGTGGGACATCTCCTTACTGATTCCTCAGTGGCCCTCTCACAACATAGATCAATATATACTTTCCTTCAAAGCTTCTGACAGTCCACACATGCATGACAGCAACAGGATCTGGCTACACTGTAGCCATCCCTACCATGATAAAGGCAACAGATACATTTAAAGCAGCAGTGCATGATAACCACGCTAGACGATTAAAGCTATACTATAAAGCGGATATATAATGGAATATAATTAAGCAAGAAGGCATTACAGTGTGTGCAATTCTGTGTGATAATGGCATGCACTGAGAAGTGAGGCATGAGGCAACACCAAGTGCCTTACACACCTAAGAAGAGCCACAATCATACAATCATAAACACCCTGGAGTGCCATACTCCAACTATAAAATAGTTCCTCTTATTTAATTTTAACAGTTTATGAGGTTCAGAAAGTTAAGTGTTTCTTACTTGTGGTGGTGTACAAATAATGGATGGTAATGCAATCACATCTGACCAATCACAGACAGATCTTGGTTTCTCTTACCCAATTTATAATTACATTGATTTAGGGGGCACAAGTTCACATCTCACCTTTGTTAGATTTTGATCCACTTTCAAAAAAATGCACATTTGTTTATTTTAGCAATTATTCTACAGTAAGCAATAATAAACAGCTACCAACTCTCTACCCAGTTTCACGCCTCTGACGTTTGATACCATGGCAACTGACATGCATACAATCCAGCTGCCCTATTTTTTCTAGCAGTGGGGCTTTATAAATGCATGATGTCACCATCGGTGGAAGTTTTAGGGAGGACAACGGAAGGAGAGATGCCGGCTCCCATAGAAATTTGATGCATGCCACCAAATCATTAATTCCACCACAGGGTGGAATGCCCTGTGGACGACATCGGGACAGGTAGTACAAGAAATCAACTGGATGGGGATGGTGTCACCCGTCAGAGGTGGGCAGCACTGGTAACAAGGGAATAAACACAATAAAGAAAATTAAATAAAACAAAATGTTTCTTGGGAGAGGTACCTCTGAGATACAATTAACAGCTTGATAAGATATTACAGAACACCTTGTTACTGAACATTTCTGACCTGTTGAGTCACACAGTCCTCTGCTGCTTTCTGAGACGCCACTGAGAAACTGTTGGAATTTCACATAATTTTAGTAGTAATTCTTATTTCCGCTTATATCCTCACCTTATTTTTTATTACTTTTGAAATTTGTATGGAAACTTGTACTTTGGACTTCCGCTGCTCTTCCTGTTTGTCTACATGTGATGTAATCTCCTGCTTGTGACATCATAATCATTTCCATGGCAACCAATGGTGATGACAATTATGACATCAGGTATAGACAGGCAGCAGAACAGATGAAGCCTAAGGGACAAGGATCCTACTTTTAAGCAGCTTTCCTTAGTAGCAAAGGAAAGGGGAAGATACACACAGAAAAATATGTGTAATACATGTAGAATGCTAAGTAAAGCTTATGTTTTTCAAAGTTTTCCTAAATATATCACATGTTCTTCAAATAAAAAGTACAACAGAAGGGGAAAATGCACTAACATGCAGAGGCCCAGTGCATTTAATATGGCTGGCTAGCTTAGACAACCCAGAAAACTTAAGTTTGGAATCCATATTACCCTCAGGCCCCTGAAAGCGAGCATTCAGGAACATATTCAGGCCATAAATAATGGGGGAATGGACAGCTGTTTAGGTGTGCACTTTTGGGAGTCTAATGGTTCAGCCTGCCTGTGCACTTTTGGGAGGCTAATGGTTCAAACTCTGGGGTGCCCAAATTTAAGGGGAATAGACCATGTGGCACTCTGTTAGAGAGAAGGTGACAGGACTTGTATTCTTCTCCAACATGAAAGCAGCGCAGTTTCCCTCTGGGAATGCTTAAACCAGAAGGACTAAATGAAGAATTCGAGTTTGTGCCTTTTTAGTAGTAAAAGAAAATGGTGATCATGAATATTCTTAATTCACAGATCTGTATTTAAAATTAATATGCATGGTTTCAAATCTCCATATTTCTCCTCCCTTTCTCCCTCCCACCACCTCTACACCTTACTCAACAACCCCATTCTCCCCTCCCTACTCCTAACCTTTTCCTCCTCCTCCCTCTCGCTTCCCAGGAATTCGCATGTCCTTTTACATAATGTTGAATTCCGAAACATTTATTGAGTTTATCATGATTGTTTTCTCTTTTTTTCTTTAGGTCTATTTCACTACCACAATTATTCAATTCCTATTCATGTTGTTTGACTTTAACCATGATCTCTTCAGGAAATAACATTTTCTCTGTTGTGCCTTCCCTGCTGGAGTTCTCTGTCTATGTAATTAATTAAATATGTACTACATACATAGAAATTGTAAACTTCCTCTTTCACTCTCCAGTTCTACTGTTCATACCTTTATTGCTCGATGGTAATTTATGGTCCAGTTTTTCTTGCATATTATGATACTGCAGTTTGCACTATTTAGAGGCGAAGCCATTTTTCTGAAGATCGATGCTACTTGCTCTGGCTTTTCTTATTGGTATTATGTAATCCACACTATTTAAAGTTGTTGCATGACAACCGACTGCTACGATGTATTAAGTGTTTGTATTTCTCAGCCTTCATACTTTACTAAAGCAGCAGTGCAGCCAAACTGGTCAAAATAAATAAATAACTAGGTTTTTTTTTCATAATAAAAATTTCCAGGCATTTTCCAATTTCATTTGGTGGTAACATCTTCTATTTCCACCAACATTTGAGTATTTTATAAATGTTTTAATTTAGTTCTTCTCAAGAAAAATAAAAAGCTGCCCACCATATTTGGCTTAGAAATAGCGCTGCAGACCTTGTAAGCATTACGATCAAGAACATAACAAAAATGCATGTCATGCAGCTTAGGAGGACTAAGAAAAGTAGATTTGACTGGTATTGTAATATTTTTAATTGTAGGTGAAACTAGCTTTTGGAAAAAAATTTCATCGACTGCTGCTTTAAGGTTTGTGTCCCTATATACTGTGCATTTAAGTAAGTCATGCCAGTTAGAACTATGCCCTTAGATGAAGAGGTAGAACACTGCAATGCACCACGGCACCAGGCAGGTACTGGAAGATGGCTTTGGGCTGTCGGAACCCTCTGTACTTTTGCTACTGTTAATTGTTTGCACTGGAGAATAAAGCTTGTGAAGTTAGCAACTTAATCTGTTCTTCTCCGTGGTACCTCTATGACGTCAGCAACTGAATCTATTCTTCTCCGTGGTGTCTCTCTTTACAAGTGCATTTTTACTTTTGTGTTGTCTCTTTAAATGACAAAACTGCATTACTCCAAACCTGAACTGCTCGCTGGTCAGCAGCATTCCAAAACTGCAGCAGACTGATGATACAGGATAGAAGACTAGTCCAGTGGTGTTTCTCACAGTGGGATAGGAGGGAAACGGGGAGAAGCGCCTGTGCACGTCTGCGGTGTGTGTGTGTGTCTTACAGGAGAAGAAACCAGTGTGTAGGTGAGATGCTCTGTTCCTGTGAAGGGATGGCACAGACTGACCTGCATTTGTGTACCCCAGTTATCTGGGAAGGTAGCTCTCAGCCACCTTCAAAGCCAGAGTACATAGTCACGGCTGCAATTCAATGGCCATGATATCTGTCAGGACAGGAGGAAGCCCAAGAAAGATTGGGCATTTCTGCCTGAATAAAAAAAAAAAAACAGGATAGAGGACTGAAACTTCCTCAAGTAATTGCACTTTAATAATACAGACGATAAGAACAACCCGGAATCCTGAATAACTTTCAGTGTATGAAAGAAACCTATGTACACTGTATGTATGTGAGTCTGTGTTACGTTACAACAACTTGTATTTACACACAAAGTCAGCAATATGATTTAGCAGTATTTGGATATAATTTTGGCAGCCCTGGCACAGCACTGAGAACTGATCCGCTATCTCCACCCAGCACAGTGCTGCATAATCGGCCATCACTATCGAGTCAGGCAGGTAGGATGTGCTCACTGTGGACAAATGGGTTTTCAAAGAGGCCAAATTCTCAACTACAGACTCCCGGAAAAGTAGCATCCAAATCAGCATGGCAACCATTATTACGGTGAGCAAGGTGATGGCGAGAGAGGGCCATGGCCCAGGCCTCTTATAGGGGAATTGCAGCTTGCTGACACTGATTTCCTGAGGCAAAGTGAGCTTGTCTACGTCCTTCAGCATCACACAGTCCCATTGGCTAGGGTCAAAGTTCTTCATCGCAGGACTAGCATCCTCAACTGTGCAGGAAGGCAAAGGCGTTTCCTTTATAACTTTCAGTTTTCTCCGAAATTCCTGCATCTGCTGCAGAAACATAATGGGATCGGTCATATCTTTGAAAGACTCTGCAATGCCAAAAGCTCTCCTCTGTTCTTCCAGGATTGTGCTCAGTTTATTTATCTCTGGGTCATATGCCTGCATCACCATCAGCTTCATAGTTTCAAAGTCAGACAGGATTTCATTTTTCTTCTGGTCCACTGTATGCTGCAGCTTTTCGAAATAGTTGGCTGCCACCTCCGAATGCTTCGTCAGCAACTGCAGTGCCTTTTTCTTGTTAGTGTCCAAGGTCTCAGGCATGACAGCACATCAGCCCGGACGCCAGGCTTCAAACCCCTGAAAAAGCTGTTCAAAGGCATTTTTTCTTTGGTGTATCGTCCTCAAGGCAGCAGAGCGTATGCCCTGCATGGTCTCCCATAGTGGCACAAAAAGCCACAAATTAATTTGAGATCCGTGGAGCAGAACATATTAAGGGTTGCCCGCTATGCATTTCGCAGATAGGCATTTTAGGAGCAAATCTGATTTTGTTGTATTCTCTACAATTCCCCTTAGTGAATAATTAACTTTAAGCTGCCGATGCCTGTAGCTGGGGTTTCTTTTCGGCAGGTGGGGCACTTGAAAGGGGGTCTCCAAAGCATACCCCTACTGTTTCCTTCTAGGATGCCTTCCAAGCATTTTTTGCAGAAACTGTGCGAGCAAGGCAGAACTCGAGGATCTTCAAATAAACAGCAGCAAATGGGGCAGGTAAGATCTTCTTCTAGAAGCTCCATGGGATTCTACAAACAAACAAACAAAAAAATGAATAAATACGTCATATATTTTCTCTTACCATGCTAATGAAATGCAGAGGGGCTCTACAATTTAAAAGTCAGAATCATTAATAATGAGAAGCATGTAGGTTTTGTAACAGATCAAATCTGTAACGCATTAGGAACACTGTACAGCGTAAGCGATTTTTCTATTTTTGTTATTTTGTCGGATGAAACTGGAAAAGTAACTGCACATAGTAGCAATACATGTCCTGTCTCGGATTATGTTTCCTTAGTCTGGAGGTCTGCTTCAGTGCGGTGCAGCAAAGGAGACAAGTTTTGTGCAACGCAGCTGACAGGTTTACAGTAAGGATGGAAAAGAATAAACAAACATCGCTATACTTGTATAATCATTTACACTGGCTCCCACTACAGAGTCGACCTACTGAGAATGGGGCTTTTGATACACAAAATTTTAATAGCAACCTAAAAATCCATTGGTAGATTTATTTTAATACTCAAAGAGATGTTTAAGATTGACTGACAGAACTGGTCAGAAATTCTGCTTTTGCAGCACCAGAAAGTATGGAACAATCTTCCTTTAAACCTGAGATAAATTGGTTCTTTTACTGCTTTTAAACCCAAAGTCACAAATTATTTGTATCTCAACTGGAAATATACTTGTTTTAATAAGAAGTGATGCTATTTGTAGTTTTTTATGAAATGTACTATAATGCAATGCCTTTGTATTATGTTCTGTGCATTATCAGGGTTTTAAATAAGCTGAAAAAGTTGATTAGCAGTTTGACACGTGAAAGTGCTAATCAGCTGTAAAATACATAGCACCTGGCACAGAATAGTTAGCAAAATTAAAAAAAAAATATATATATATATATAGGATAAGTTTGGGGTGCAGTGTGTGAGAATTTTACACACACACACACACACACACACACACACACACACACACACACACACACACGAGTTGTTGGATGGCATATAAAATGAAGGTGTGTGTAAAATTGATTACACACTGCACCCCATACTTTGTTTATTTAACTGAAGGGTCACATTTTTCGTTGCATTCTCTCACACAAAGAGCTGTGTATTAACACTTGTGTATTATGGCATTTAATACACGGCTATTTGTATGGGAAAAATGTGACCCATTAATGAAATATAGTTTTTTAATGTTACCTACTATGCCAACGAACACAAAAATGGTTAGCAATCTGCTGCCAAGCATTTCTGGAAATGGTTAGTATTATCCCCATTTTACGTAGTGTTTTGCTATGCTATATCAGCTATTTATTACCCTGATTATGTACCCGTTTGAGCCTGTAAAAGGACATGTGGCCCACTGTTTTACCCAGCAACCAAATACTAAAATAAAATAAAAACAAGGGTGACAAATCCCATTTATTTACGGTATCTACAGTATTTTGTAAGTACTGACAAGCAGTACAGACTATTTAAATGTTGTTTATGAAGGGTCAAGTCCAACATGCAGGATCGACACTTAGAGGGACACAACAGGTAGAATTAAGTTACTGGCATTTTTTTTTTATTCTTGCCAGACACACAGGAAAATAACAAAACAGAACACAAATCATACCATTCTTGATAATTTTTGCAGTCACCCGACTGTCTTGTTCTCTGTAATCGAGCCTGACATCCAGCTCAGTATATTTGCACCTCTCTCCCTTGGGTTTTATAGGGCTGAAAATGTCTAATTTAGACTCCTGCATGCTCTAGCAGGAGTACACCTTTACGTTTAACTGTACAGAAAATACTATTTACTATTTAATCAGTTAGTTTAGGGCTACCTGTCTGTAGATCTAGGAAGACTGTTCCTTTAAGACCGCATCTGAGACCAGTTTCTCTCTTTACCTGCTGAACTGGTCTGGGATTAGTCAGTGTCACAGATGTGTCTAACTGCAGGGTTGCTAAGTAGCAGTCCACATGATCTGGTTGTCAGGTTACATGGCTGTGATCCTTCAGGTCTGGGTTTGAAATTTTAATGCATTTTCCTAGAATTCTTTTAACCTCAAATTTCACTGGAGTGGTAATCCATTGTGATGTAGTGTTGGAATAGTAAAGCTACACTAAAGGGTTTAAAGTGCAAGAAAAACATTATCTCAGATCAGGTCTTAGTGAAACAGTCCATCTGGAGCCTGTTTGTACTGCAGCCAGCCCAATTACCATTTTAGCAGGCACTTTTATTATATTCAGGTGCAGCTGATTATTAGTCCCCTGGGTTTTACAGCCCTAACCGCCAGGACTTCCCAAGTCCTACAGCTCTACATTTACCTCTCTTCCAATGCCTCCCCACATTTTTGTCGGGTTAAGGTTATAGGACCCAATATGACTGAAGGGCCATGCCAGTGGAGAGTGAGCGGAGACTACCAGGCCTGACTCTGCTGGGACATGTGGCACACGCTGCCTTGTGTTGCAAGACCTGACAGAGCATGCCTATGCCTCCACACAGAAGAGATGTTATGCTGTCTAGTTAGTATATGGATGGGAATATAAACCACACCACACTGTAAAAGAATGACTAAGTTGGGCCAGCCCAGTAGCAGTAGTGCTATCACCTTCAAACCCCAGGAAATCTTTACTGCATTCTGTCGTATTTTTGTTTATTAATGACTTTGATAACCGGGTAGGTGCACTGATCCCAGGGACCGTTTTCAGGCACGACCCGTGCCATTTACAAAATGGCACAGATAACATAGAACAGAAAAAAAAAAAAAAAACAGTAAAAACTGTGATACAGGTTACAAAAACACAAAATTGGATACATAAGTACAGTAAGACAAGATTGGATAACATAAGTCAGTTATTACACACATATATATATATATATATATATATATACATACAAGTAATTTTACATAAGTACATTTGGCAGGTAGACAGTACGAGTACATTACCTGCAATCAAAGCAAAAAATGCATTGGTAGTGAGTGGATGAAGAGGGAAAATCCGAGGGAGGGAGGCAAAACGAGACTCAGTGGGTGAGAGGACAAATTGCAAAAGGTGGCCTATCCAGGGAAACAGTGACAGGCAGAATTTGCTAGAGCCAACTTTTGAGGCGGAGTTGAAGTTATAGTGTGTGTCGGTGGAGCAGAGTACAGGTGGCAGTTTGTGTCACAGAGTAGGTGCTGCTGCCGACAAAGCTCTGCCACCCATATTCGTGTGTACCCAAGGAACTGCTAGAGTGGGGGTGCTATTTGAGCGGAGGCAGCAGCGGGGAGTTTGGATCTTGAGGAGAGCCGCAAGGGGGGATTCCTGACCAGTACGGATAACAGTATCTGCCAGGCAGTAGAGGGTGAGGTCAAAGCGACCTTGCAGTGGAAGCCATTCAAGGGAGTTGTAGAGGACGCAGTGGTGGGTATAAAAAGGGGCCAGCAAGGCAAAACGACAGGCATTGTTGTAGGCAGAGGAGAGATTGGCTATAGTGGTTACAGATGCCCTGGCGTAGATAGTGGAGCAACAGTCCAGTATTGGGAGTAGATTTCCCTGGACAGTGGCTAGTCTGGCCTCCAGGGTAAGGAATTGCTGGAATCTACAGGATACGCCCAGTTTTTGATGGAACCTGCGAACTAGAGAATTTAAGAGCTCGGAGAAGGTGAGGAGGGTCAAGTAAGACTCCTAAGTATTTGAAAGTGTTGATGCCCTCCAGGGCTGGTCCATCACAGGAGAGTGTGTTTAGGTGGCAGCGAGTTCTGGATTTTGCAAGGAAGGGCTTGGATCCAAACAACATAGATTTTGTTTTTTTGGCATTTACCAAGAGGAGATTTTTCTGAACCAGTTGTGGGCCACAGAGTAGTTTTGAGTGAGAGCTGGGGAAATGCTGTCAGTGGATTTGTTACTGTGGAAGAGTACAAAGTCATCAGTGTAGAGGAGAGAGTGGCAGCTGAGACTGTCTGAAGGAAGGGAGTTTATAAATAAGGAGAATAGATTGGGGCCCAGAATGGAGCCCTGGGGGACACCTGTGGAGATGGGCAGGGTAGGGGAGCAGGCCTGGCCAACACACACAAACTGGGATCTGTTTGTGAGGTAGCTCCCGAACCAGTCTGTTACCTCCTGAGAACAGCCTAGGCAGCTTAGCTTAGAGAGGAGGAGGAGGGCATGGTTGACCATATCAAAGGCCTTGGAGAGGTCCACAAAAACAGCACCAGTGGCATTACCAATATCCATGTTCATGAGAATATGGTCAGTCAGAAGTGATAGGGCAGTGGCAGTGGAATGGTTTTTACAGAAACCATATTGCTGGCTACACAGGAGGTTTTATTTGCTGACGTGTTCAGCAAGTTGAGTGTGGATCACTTTCTCGAGCAATTTGCTAAGGTGGGGGAGGCTGGAGATCGGTCTGTAGTTGTCAGAGGATTGAGGGTCACCGGCTTTGAAGATGGGGATCACCTTAGCGGTCTTCCAGAGGTTGGGCATGGAGGAGATGGAGAGGGCAAGGTTGAAAACAAAGGTGAGAGGTTTGGCTAAAGCAGGTGACATCAGCCTGAGGAAGACTGGTGATAGGCCATCGACTCCAGCAGAGCCGTGATTGGGTAGGCTTTTGAGGAGCTTGATGGTATCAGTCGAGAAAGCACTTTGAAGTAAAGGTGGGATTGGAGGGTGGGTGACAGAGCTGGTAGAGGATGCCAGTGATTAAGATAGGGGACCCAGCTGTTTGGTATGCCACTAGGAGTTTACTTAGGTAAATGGATAGATCGGTGAATGTGCTATTTAGTGTCCTGGCCACTTCATGGGATCTAAAACCAGGCCATTCACAGAGTTTAGATGTAGGACAGCCTTGCTAGATGGGGGGTTTAGAAGAGAGCCAACTGATTCCCCAAATTTCTTTGGGTTACCAAGGTTGGCCTTTAGTTTGTTACGGAAATGAGTTTGTCTCAGTGATTTGGCCAGGAGCTTACATTGGTTTCTCTGACGCCTGTAGGCTTCCCAGAGGACTAGGGAGGGGGATGTTTTGCAGGTGGACCAAGCGTGATCCCTGTCCTTCATGAGGGCTAGGAGATCTCTGGAGACCCAGCGCGAGCAGCCACCTCTGACCCGTCTGGTGGTAAGAGGAAAGAAACTGTCCTGTATAGACAGTAGGGTCTGAGTAAGACGGGTAACTGCTGGGGTCACATCAGTAAGTGAGTAGAGGAAAGACCAGTCCAGTGCCCAGGTCTCCGCAAGGAGATTGGGTGTGTTGGGGCTACTGAAATTATGGAACAATATGTATTTGGGAGGAGAATGCTTGAGTTTGGAGGACCATAGGAGATAGGTTGGGGAATGGTCACTAATGGAGTCAGCCATGGTTCCGGCATGCAGTACATGGTCATCCCTGTTCATGAGAATCCAGTCTAAGAGGGACCGAGTACCAGTTCTATGGTTGAGTCTGGTGGGAAGAGTGAATGTCTGGACCAGACTGTATTGTTTAAGCTGGGAAGTACAGTCCAGTTGATGGTTGCTCAACCAGTTTAGAGCGAAATCCCCGAGGAGGACAGAGTCCCTGTATGGGGATAAGGAGCTCAGGCCCAGAAAGAAGCTGTTTAGTCCCCTGCTCCGTGGAGGCAAGGGTTATAGAGCAGCCAGTGTAAAGTTTCTTACAAGATCCCAGGGTCATTTCTAAGAGGAGCCATTCACTTGGTGAGGAGGGGTTTGAGCAGAGAATAATCCTTGCAGTGAGGGTTCTCTAAAGAAGTGAGTAACACCACCTCCTTTCTTTCTGCCCGGCCTATCAAGATGTAGCAGGGAGTAACCAGGTAATTGGTAAGTGTTGTCGGAATGGTGCAGTTTCAGCCAGGTTTGAGCAAGTCCCACCATGTGGGGATTGTGTAGTGCAATCCATGCCTCCAGGTCTGGGAACTTGGAAGGAAGGCTACAGATGTTGATGTTCACGATTTAAAGACCAGGGGCACTTGTCCAGATGCTTGAGGAGGAGGTGATGTGGGAATTTGGTGGACTGGGGTTCTACTCAACATCACCAGCAAGGAGAAGAAGGGATAGTAGAAGTAGATATGGGCAGGATGGTAAAGTGGGAGACCAGGTAAGGGATGCCAGGTAGTGGCTAAGAAGGTGGCATTCCAGATTGGAGAAAGAAGAGTGTGAGGTGTCCCGGAGAGGTACATCCCATGCGGAAGTTGGGAGGAGTATGGAAAGGGTGTGTGGGTGACAGATAGCTAGGCAAGGTGCTCTTGGTCGTGGGCCAGCACATTTACACATAAGTCAGACAGCACCAGAGTAGATAAAAGAGGACAGCCAGCAAAGTAGGCAATAGCAGATTTATTTTGCAGGAGAGGGAGAAGAAAGGAGGAAGTAGGAGTTAAAGATAGTGGAAAAACTCTGTCCCAAAAACTGAGAAAGCTGTGGGGTGTGGGGAAAAATGTGGAGGGGGAAACCAGGGGTGACAGAAAGAATGAGATCGGGATCACTTAAGACACTCAGAAAGCAGGGCTAAGTACCGGATAAAGGTCATGTAGGAAAGAAATTGTAGCTTTAAGACAGGGAGAGAGCTATGCAGTAGCCAATGGGAAATGGAAATGTCAAGAGGGGGAGTGGTTTACGTGGATTTAATCAGTGGAGGGTGCGGGAAGCCAAAAATTCAGGCAGAGGCGCAGCCTTTCTTGATTCTGGGCTGGTCAGTCAGTTTACCTGTAGCTGGTATAAGGGTGGGTGGCGGCAGGCTCTTTCTCACTGAGGAGGCGGGCTGGAGTTCTTGAGGAGGCAGCTGCGGAGATGCAGCCTAGCCCATTGGGCTAAAATGGATGCCTGAGGGAGAAGGCAGGGACAGACAGGGAATTAGAATCTCTAGGAGCTGGGAGGGTTAGCAAATTAGCATTTACACAAAGAGCTGTGCACTGAAAATTGCGACTAAATCTAGGGGTGGGTTCAGACCACCAGCAGGCACCAGTAAGATGAGTGGGGGAAACAAAGCAGGGATTACAGTGCAAGTCGAGGTGGGTAAGCTAACACAGTGGTACCTATAAGGCAATTTTTCTAAAGCAGTCTTCTATGTATTTCCTCTGCAGTTTGTAAGAAACTAGGCTGAAAAACCTGTGCACACAGTTACTCTGGGTTCCAAACACTTACTTATTTACTACATACTAGTAAAAGACAGAAAAACTAGCAACTTGCAGGGCTCAGAGAAGCCAGTGATTTCTAGGAGCCAATTAATTGTGCAAAATGAATTAACGCCACTAGTGAGAACCACAGAGAACAGAAGATTATACAGGGACACTGGCTAAAGCAAAACCAGTAATTCAGATATTGTCCCAAATTTTGGAAAACAGCAGTTTTAAAAGTTCAACTTTCTTGAAAAATACCGGGCATGAAAGGCCAATCAGGGAGCTCTTGGTCTGCAAGCTGCCAATGAGAGCAAGGTCCCAGGAAGGCACCAGTTTTGGAAGCCAAAAAATTCAGGCAGAGAGAAGGCGCAGCCTTTCTTGATTCTGGGCTGGTCCAGTCCGTTTACCTGCAGCTGGGTCACAAGGGCGGGTGGTGGCAGGCTCCTTCTCGCCGAGGAGGCGGGCTGAAGTTCTTGAGGAGGCAGCCGTGGAGATGCAGCACTAGCCCGTCGGGCTAAAATGGATGCCTCCAGCTGGGTCGTATATGGGTGGCAGGCTCTTCTTAGTTAGCCTTCACCATTCAACTGTTTCACAGAGGACAGAGTTAAAGAACCTATGCAAACAGTAGAACGTTGATAGACTCGAGCTCAGTTTTCAAACTACTGTCCCGGTACAGTCTATGTAACTTCAGATTCTTTACTCTGCCTGCCAAAGTTATACACCTCAGAGATTGCTCCTTCAGCTTCTTGAAGATTTTACTTTATTTCTTTGGTTTTCAAGTTACCGATTCATTTATTTTATTTCTATTAATTCACAGTATTGTCCTTGGTTAGTACAGGTAGACTAGTCTAGATTTAGCTTCAATTCGCTAAGTTTGCAGTTCTTCATCGGTTCTCTGAGCCGGTAAGGAACCAACATTATTTTCCTACTTTTTTAATATTTTGTTTTATACCAGTTTTCTCCCACCCCTTGTCTCTGGCACATGTCATGTAGATGCACATCGCCGCGTGAGTGCAGCGAGACACTCTCCTGTGACTCCCCTCCACCTGCGCCGACACCAGACCTCCACCCGGTGGCGGCGGGCAGGACTACAGGAGGGCGACCACTTCCCAGGAGAGCTGCCGTGAGGCTGCTCGATCCTGCTCCTCTAATTCTCATGCTGGCATCCCGATGACCCAAGGTTGTTCCAAACCCAGGTCGCCGGCGTAGCACAAGCTAAGGTGTCCAGTACTTCAACCCTCTGCGCCACCGGTTGGCTATTTTTCCGCTTTTGAGGTAAAAGTTTTTATTCTCGTAATAATTATTACTAAATCGTAGTCAAGTTTTGCCTAGTTTTCAGTTTTGGAGTGGGGTTTCTTGGTTCTTCCACGATTGCTGAACTGACAAAAAAACAAAAAAACTTTTTTCTTACTAGTGCTATTATTATTTACTAGTTGGCACAGAACCGCAATTTTCTGTAAAAGGTTATGTCACAGAAGCCCAAAAGAACACTGGCCCTACTGGTTTTAGCACTGCTCTGTGTGTGGCGAACCGCTTGCTAAGGCTGATCTCATTAGTCTTATGTTGTCTGCTTAGGGTTTGATCACCTGAAAGCAGACTGTGAAATTTGTAAACTTTTCCTCAATCTACGCTTGATAGATGCCTTAACAGACAGAGAAAATGTCAGAAAAGCTGCTGACCCAGCTCCTGAACAATCGGTTCCTTCCTCTAGCAAAGAAAACACTAAGGAACAGGAAGGAAAGCTCTCTGACAAGGGTGAAACCTCATCAAAGCCTAAGAGAAGTGCAGAAACAGCCACTGAACTGGCCCCTGCAAAAAAGTAAAAGGAGAAACATACAGGGAAGGAACCATAACTGAAAGTCACAGTGGTTCCAACGCTGAAGAAACAGCAAACATTATTAGGATTATACAGTTGCTGCAGAGCTCACGGTTCCCCAGCAAGCACCTCAGCAACAACTGGTTCAAACTCAGCTCAATCATCGTTTATCCAGCGGTTGCTTCCTTGGTTCTTGGTTCGGCTGAACCAGATACCTACTACTGAAGAGGATGAGGAGGAGGAAGATGACCTTGGGGAACCAACTGAACCCCAGGTTTCTCCAGAGATGCAGGAGTTTGAGTCCCCACTCGACATCCTGAAGATTTCTCTTCCCACTTTTCTTTTATGAAATAAGTGGCAGAGGTTTGGCCTTCCCACCCCAGGAGACCACTGAGGAGGAAGAGGATTCGATTATATGGAGATGATGGACTTGGCAGCCACTAAATGGTTGCTGCTCCCCATCCACAAGTTATTAAAAAGGCAAGTCCTAAATATCTTACAAAATCCCACTCTGTCCCCCAGTGGACAAGAAAATGAAAGACAATATCACTTGGCTAGGAGTGGGGCTGAATTCTCTTCAGCCACTCCCAGCCATGAGGGGTGGTACAGGCAGCTGCCTGTGACAGAGCAAATGTGCCATTATTTTTCACCCCCCAATAAGGACTCTCAAAACTGGAATCTAGGCCAAACAGGGCTACTTGGGGTCTCTTTGGCCACCAGACAGGCCACTTATATAGCTTATGTGTCCAGATACCAAAAAAGGTCTCTGGAACTTGGTGTTGAAGCTGGTCAGTAAAGCTCCCCCTACACTAGGAGCTGCTCTGGAACAGACTGCCAGATGTGGCACTGAGGCCTCCAAATACCAGTTTCACATGGCAGTGGATGCCAATGACACTGCTGCCAGGTTTATGGCAACCACAGTGTCTCTGAGAAGCTTTGCTTGACTCAGGGCCACTAACCTTTCTCAGGACACCCAAACTAAGACACTGGATTTCCCTTGTGAGTAGACTTTTGTTTGGTGAGCAAACAGAAGCTTACATGAAAAATATGAATGCGTACAAGACTGCTTACAAGAGTGCTTCTGCCAAAGAGAAGCAATTCACTCCCCAGAAGCATCAAAATAGGGGCGGTAGGGCTCTCCCAGACTACCAGCAGCAACGTGGCTACTTTAGAGGCAGCGGTAGAAGGGGTAACAGGAGCTCTGACCCCAGCCCTCAACCCAGGACACAAGCAAAGCAGAACCCCTGACATGCATGTCAGGGTCGCCTCCCCGGAACCAGCAGGTGAAACACTGGCTCACTATTTCAAGGCATGGCAAGCAATCACCACAGACAAGTGGCGAGCCACGGTCTTGCTCTCAGCTTCAAGAGCATACCAAAATTGAGAGCAAGGCTGTTCAAACCTGCAACCCCAGTAGAAAAAGCCTTACTGGAATCAGAGGTAGCCAGCCTTCTACTGGCAAAAACAGTGGAACCTGTACCAATCTTCCAGAAGGGAAAAGGATTTTACTGAAGGTATTTCCTAACCCTAAAGAAGAATGAGGAGTGGCAACCCATATTGGACCTCAGAACCCTAAACAGATACCTGACAAAGCCAAAGTTCAAGATGGGCACCTTGGCAATGATTCTCCCACTCTCAGACAGAGAGACACTGGCATACTTAGACCTCAAGGATGCATATTTCCATATTCCCATCAGACAATCTCACAGAAAGTACCTCTGGTTCAGATTGCCATCAAGCCATTACCAGTTCAGAACTCTGCCTTTCTTCACACATCTGCATAAGGGTGTTCACAAAGTGCCTGGCTGTGGTAGTGGCACATTTGAGAAGGCAGGAGGTAACAGTATTCCCTTACTTAGGCGACTGGCTAGTCATAGGCAGTCCTCTCAACAGGTGAGGGATGCTCTAGTCCTCACACAGAGCTACCCTGCAGTTTCTAGGGTTCCCGGTGAACCTGAAAAAGTCAATCCTGCAGCCAGTCCAGCTCTTGGATTTCATAGGAGCAGAGTTGGCCACACAAAGAGGGAAGGCATTCCTTCCTCAGGAAAGAGTGGACAACCTGGTACAGTTGTCAAGCTCTTACTGACTTCACCCCCTCCCCAGACCAGCAAGACATTTCCTACATGGCAGCCTCAACAGCAACAGTGCCGGGAGCCAGGTTCCAGATGAGAGACATCCAGTTCCACCTGAGGTCCCATTGGTCCCAGAAAAAAGGATTCCCTGTCAAAGCTAGCACCAGTCATAGGGACTCTCATTAAAACACTGCAGTGGTGGCAGGAAAGGGACAACCTCAGGGAAGGGGTAACATTTCAGCAGGAGCCCCCAACAGTGGTGGTGACGACAGATGCCTCTCTCTTAGGATGGAGTGCCCATCTGGGAGAGTACACTGTACACAGTACATGGTCACAGCAGGAGTCACTATTGCACATTAACCTGTTGGAGCTCAAGGCAGTCTATCTGGCCCTCTAGTCATTCACCTCATTGGTTCAGGACAAGGTGGTTTAAGTCAGAACAAACAATACCACAACCCAGTAGCACATAAACATGCAAGGGGCACAAGGCCCACCTTGCTGTGCACAAAGGCCATGAAAATTTGAGGCCAGCATATTCCCTTAAGGTCTCTCTCTCTCTCTCTCAGCAGTCCACCTTCCAGGGAAGGAGAACGTCCTAGAAGATGTACTAAGTAGGATCAATCAAAGCCACCACAGGCCCGGTGGCGCTGAGGGTTGAGGCGCTGACGCCACACCTCGTGCCACGCTGGCGATCCGGGTTCGGGAACGAGCCAAGAGTCGACGGGGTCAGCGGGAGGGTAGAGATCGGCGTCAGGAGTACTGCTTTCTCTTCCCAGGGAGGGTGGATCCATCAGCCATGGAGGCGACTCTGGCGGCAGTAGGGGTTCGCCAACTGAGCAGCGTGGTGCATGCCAGGGAGGCGGGTTATGATGCTACGCTGCTGCTAGCCAGATTCCGAGGGTGGGAACAAAAAGGGAGAAAAAATACCTCTATGCTCGGTGAGATGGACGGTGGCCCAGTGGACCCTCCCACATCCCAAATACTGGCCCAGACGAGCCCACGAACTGCCTCCAGAGGACCTGACGACTTTCAGGTAGGCCCCTCATACTTAGGAGCCGCCGCTGAAGGGAAAGTGGAATCAGCCCCGGAGATGGTATCGGGGGTCGGGTCTGCTGGGGTTGATCGGGGGAGGCAGTCGGGGAGATGTGGAGGGTTCAGGTTGGGAGTAGAGGAGGAGCTCCGTGCGGGCACTCCTGAAGGATGCCTGGGGTATGAGAGGATTAAATAAAGTTAAAAAAAAAAAAAAAAATCAAAACCACCACAAGTGGTCTCTGAACAGTCAGATCCTGCAAACTGTCTTCAGAAGGTGGGGCACTCCAGAGATAGATCTCTTTGCAATCCCAGACAATCACCAGTTGTCACAGTTTTGTTGCAGGCCTCCGGCAGCGGGCACATTGTCACTGGATGCATTGATACTGGATTGGACAGGGAAGTTCCTGTACGCCTTCCCTCCATTCCCTCTGTTGCTCAAGGTGCTGAACAAGCTCAGGTCCCAGCCAGCAACAATGATCCGCATAGCTCCAGACTGAGCCAGGTAGCCTTGGTACTCCCTGCTCTTTTCCCTGTCAGTCTCCAGACCGATTTGCCTCCTCAGGAGGCACAACCTGCTGACATCCTCCCAGGGAGGATCCTCTACAGGTACCTAACCTCCAGTCCCTCAGGCTCATGGCCTAGCTCTTGAGGATCTACAGTATGGTAATCTGCACCTTTCTGAAGGGGTCCTTGAGGTTCTAAAGGTATCGTGGAAACCCTCTACCAAGAAAACTTACACCTCAAAATGGAAGAGGTTCCAACAGAAGGTCATAGATCCCTTTCAGGCTGGACTCACAGTCCTGTTGGACTACTTAGGCCATCTTCATTCCCTAGGTCTCAAGCTATGTCTCTCTCAAGGTACACCTGGCAGCTGTCTCTGCCTACCTCTCAGCGGGTAAGGGATTCTCTTTTGCCTCTAATCCAGTTTTCAGAAAGTTCTTCAAAGGACTGCTTCACTTGCACCCCCCCTAAAACAGGGAACCAGTCCTTTTTTGGACCTGAATGTATGCATTGCATAGCTAATGCAACCTCCATCTGAGCACATATAAACAGCAGATCTCAAGTACGTGACTTGGAAAACAGTATTTTTAGTGGTAATTACTTCAGCCAGAAGGATTAGTGAGCTCCATGCTTTGTCCACACAGCCAAACTATATTTTAGTCCATAGGGACAAGGTAGTCCTCAGAACCAATAGGGAGTTCCTCCCTAAAGTAGTATCTGATTTTCATCTCAACCAGTCTATTATCCTGCCTGTCTTTTTCTCTGATCACTCCAGTTCAGGGGAATGTAGGTTGCATAACCTGGATGTTAAGAGGGCTATCAGCTATTATCTGGACCATATAAAAGGCCATAGACAGGGTAATACCAGGCTCTTCCTGACCTACGGAGAAGTGAAGAGTAGAAAGGCAAGACAGCTTCAAAAAGGACTACTGCACGCTGGATTGTTGCCTGTATTCAGTTCTGTTACAGCAAACTGGGCAAGGAACCCCCAGTGGGCCTCATGACTCATTCCACCAAGTGTACGGCTGCTTCTATAGCAGCTGCCTGAGACAGTCCCCTTGTCATGAATTTGCACAGCAGCCACCTGGAAAACTGTTCACACCTTTACTAAACACTCCTGCCTGGACACCCAGGCTAGAAGTGATGCCAGGTTTAGCACTGTAGTACTGCAAACCTGTTTCCTAAATAGGTTCTATGCTCACCTCAAAGGTACTGCTTGGTAGTCTGCATATGTCAGAATATAGTAAAGATTTCCTGGGGTTTGAAGAAAAATTACTTACTATAGTACTCTTGTTTCTTCCAAGGGAATCTTTCTGTATTCTGAGCTCCACCTACCTCCACTACTAGAAGCTGGTGGCGCTGCACTCCAGCTATTCATGTTAGTTGCTGAAACCTGTTTAGGTTGAGTTGTTCTTGGGCATCTGTGACTTGAGTCTTTTCAGATGCCCTATTCAAAGGAGGATTATAGTTTTAGAAGAGAATTAGTTCCTTAGGATAGCATAAATAGTTGCTTTTGTACATGCTTTGTAAGAATCTGACAGTTACATAGAATGTACTAGGGAGAGTAGTTTGAAAACCGAGCTCTAGCCTATCAATGTTCTACTATTTGCATATTTTCTTTAACTCTATCCTCTCCGGGGCAGTTGAATGGTGAAGGCTAACTGCATATGCCTACTATGAATGTAGCATGAATAGTGGTCACCTGAATGAACAAAGTCTTGGAAACAAGATGGATTACCTGCAGACATTGTTGACAGAGAGGGGAGTGGACACTGCAGCTGGAGACTGGCGAGGTCCGAGAGGACTGGCGAAAGGTGGATGTAGTCCATCTTCACAAAAGCGGTAGCAAGAAAGAGATGGGAAATTACAGGCCTGTCAGCCTGACATCTGTAATAGGGAAATTGATGGAAACACTATTAAAGGAAAAAACTGTGGAACACCTGGAATCCAGTGGACTGCAGGACCCAGGCAGCATGGCTTTATGGAGGGGAGATCTTGCTAAACAAATCTGATAGATTTTTTTGACTGGGTAACCAGGGTGTTGGATTGGGGGGGCAGTGGACATGGCCTACTTGCACTTCAGCAAGGCCTTTAATACCATCCCACAAAGAAGGCTGGTAAACCAGTTCGGTAGCATGGAGGTGGGCAATAAGGTGATAACCTGGGTAAAAAACTGGTTAGGGGATAGGAGGCAGAGGGTTGTGGTAAATGGAGTTTGCTCTGAGGAGGGGACAGTGACCAGCGAGGTACCACAAGGGTCAATACTGGGGCCAGTCCTCTTTAATGTCTTCATTAGTGACACAGCACAGGAAGTGGAAGGGAAAGTCTGCCTCTTTGCAGAGGACACCAAGATCTGCAACAGGGTGGACACTCCTGGGGGCAAAGGATGAAAGAGACTTGAAAGGACTAGAGGTAGGTCAAAGTTTGGCAGCAAGGTTTAATGCAAAAAGCGGAAAATAATGCACTTGGGTTACAGAAACCCAGGGGTGCAGTACAAAATGGGGGTGAGATACTAGCAGCGACCAAGCAGAAAGAGACCTGGGGTTATCATATTGGATGACTTGAAGGTGGCCAAATAATGTGACAAAGTGATCGGGAGGGCTAGTGGGATGCTGGGATGTATAGATAGGGGTATTACCAGCAGGATGAGAGAAATGGTATTGCTACTATATACGTTTTAGTAAGACCCCATCTGGAGTACTGTGTCCAGTTTTGGAGGCCACATCTCAGGAAGGACATAGACAGGATGGAGATCGTCCAAAGGAGGGCCGACAAGATGGTACAGGGTCTACATCAAATGTTGTATGAGGAGAGGCTAAAGGAATTAAACATGCACACCCTGGAGGAGAGAAGGAAGGGGAGGGGAATACGACAAGACCTTTAAATACCTCATGGGGTAAATAAGGTTCAAGTGGGAGGTATTTTCAGAGGAAAGAGTGCTCCAGAACAAGGGACCATGATTTGAAGCTGGAGGGGGGTAGGTTTAGGAGAGATGTGAGGAAATACTTCTTCACCAGAAGAGTAGTGGATGCCTGGAACAGTCTTCCAGTGGAGGTTTTGGGTGTGAAAACAGCGGTAGGATTCAAAAAAGCCTGGGATAAGCACAAGGGAGTCAATAAGGGATTTGGTAAGGGGTGACAGAGAACGTGCCAGACCTGGAGGGGTCTACACTGTAAGAAATGCAACAAAAAAGGGCAGACTGGATGGGCCTTATCTGCCATCAGCTTCTATGTTTCTATGTAGCAGTCACTGAGGCATGGGCCACACCTAATCATGACTGGGACCTCTCTATCCCTTGGTATAAATTATACAGGAGGGACAGGGAGGTAGGAAAAGGATAGGGTGGTGGTTTACATCATGGAGAGTATAATGATGCGAGGGAGTAGGAAGGTGGGAGGGTGGAAGCAATGTGGATTAAGTTACTGTCTAACAGAGGGAGGACATGCTTGAAAGAGGCGCTAATAGGAATGAGGAGGGAATTGGAGGGTGGAGGTAGTGTGGGCAATATTTAAAACAGGGATTACAAGAGCAACACAATTATGCATTAAGCAGGTTAGCAAGGGGAAAAGGAAGAGGAGGACATTGTGGTTTTCCAAGGAGGTAGCGGAGAAAGTGAAAGCCAAAAAAATCACATTCAAGCAATACAAAAAGACACAGGCAGAAGGAAACAGGGAGAAGTACCTGGAGAAGCAAAGGTAGGCAGGGAGGTCAGTAAGGGATGCCAAAGCTCAGACAGAACAGCGCATCGCAAAATCAGTGGTTAGAGAGGACAAAACTGTTTACAAGTACATAAGTGAAAAAGGAAGGATGAAGGAAGGGATAGTGAGACTGAAGGGGGAGGATGGGGGCAGTGTGGAGGATGACAACAGTAAAGCTGACACACTGAACAGATATTCTGCTCAGTCTTTATCAAGGAAGGTGAGGGTAATGGCGTGAAGGAGTACAAGGGTGGGAAGGGCACAGAAATGGACACAAGTCCCTTTACATGGGAAAGGGTCCTAAAGGAACTGGAAGGAATAAGAGTCAATAAAGCAATAGGGCGGATGGGTGCACCCAGGGTCCTAAAGGAACTAAGAGGTGGTGGCTGAACCTCTGGCAATCTTGTTTAGCCAACCACTGGAAACAGGCGGTACCCAAAGACTGGAGGACAGCAGATGCAGTCCCTTTATACAAAAGCGGACCAAAGAGGAAGAGGAACTACAGACCAGTCAGCTTGACTTGGTAGTGGGGAGGATCATGGAAGCACTACTGAAGGAGAAATTGGTGGAACATCTGGTTGACAACGGACTAAAGGACCCACGGCAGCATGGTTTCACCGGTGGGGGGAGGTCATGCCAGATCAACCTCATCGAATATTTCAACTGGGTGATAAGGGAGGTGGATCAGGGGAGGGCAGTGGATGTGGCCTATCTGGACTTCAGCAAGGCCTTTGACACTGTGCCGCATAGAAGGCTGTTAAACAAACTGGGGAATATAGGAGAGGGCAGGACAGTAGTGCGGTGGGTGGGTAACTGGCTAGGTGGCAGGACACAGAGGGTGGTGGTAAATTGCTGTCACTCCACAGAGGAAAGAGTGACAAGTGGGGTGCCACAGGGATCAGTGTTGGAACTGGTTCTATTCAACATCTTCATCTGTGACATTGCGCAGGACCTAGAAAGCAGAATTTCCCTGTTCGCTGATGACATGAAGCTCTGTAACAGAGTGGACACGCCAGAGGGTGCAGGCAGAATGAGGAGGGACCTGCAGAAGCTTGAAGAATGGTCAAGGGTTTGGCCGTTGAAACTTAAAGCAAAAAAGTGCAAAATAATGCATAAGGGGCACAAAAACCCTGAAACAACATATCAGTTGGGGGCGTGAGAATACAGCATGCACCAAACAGGAAAGGGACCTTGGGGTTATCGTCTCTGATGAACTCAAGGTAGGGAAACAGTGCGTCTAGGCGGCAGGTAAAGCAAATAGGATGCTGGGATACATAGGCAGAGGCATCACCAGCAGGAAAAGGGAGGTTATAATTCCACTATACAAGACACTAGTGAGGCCCCACCTGGAGTACTGTGTCCAGTTCTGGAGACCAAACCTACGTAAGGACATAGACAGGGTGGCGAAGGTTCAGAGAAGGGCAACAAAGACGGTACAGGGATTGCATCACATGTCCTATGAGGACAGGCTGAAGGACTTGAATATGCTCCCTGGAGGAGAGAAGGAGAGAGGGAATATGATAAAGACATATAAGTACTTTACGGGAGGAACAGGCAGGAAAATACTATTTTCCAAGTAAAAAGATGTTCTGGGACTAGAAGGCACGAGATGAAGTTGGAGGGAGAGCGATTCAGAGGAAATGTGAGCCACACCCTACCTGACGTCCTAGTGATCACTGAGACCTGGCTTAGGCCAGCCACCCCAGACAATGAAATCAATATTCCAAATTATTTACTCTTCCGAGCAGACAGGCAATCAAGAGGCGGTGGGGTGGCAATTTATGTAAGGGACAAATACTCAGCCGCATGCATAGACGCATCATCCTCCCCCAAAGAATTCGAGTGCTTGACCCTAAAGATTGAAATTTCTCCTTGCAGTGCACTCTGTGTAATAGGCTGCTACAGGGCCCCTTCTGCCAGGCCTCATCTCCTGTCTCACCTCAGTTCTGTACTGGGGCTCAGTTCCTTGGAAACCATTGTTCTTGGCGACCTGAACTACGATTGGCTATCAAGTGCATCAGCTCTCTTGAAATCCTTTTGTGACACTCTAGGGCTGGTGCAACTCATTGGCGAGCCTACTCGCTCAAATAAAAAGAACCTTAACAACAGCTCCCTCTTATATGTAATTTGATTAGCAAGCCACACCTGTTCTCTAATGTCGGAACATTTTTCTCAGACATTAGCGATCATTGTATAATCACCACCATTAGATCCATGCACAACCCACAGTTTGTGGCAAAGTTCTCTATCAAGAGGTGCAAACGCAACTTTGATTTGTTTGCTTACGTCCACGACTTGAAACACTTACCGCGATGGCAGGAATTCTTCCTAGCCAAAATGGTTATCAGGGCATATACTATTTTTTGCGATATTTTAAGTGAGGCTTTAAATAAGCATGCACCCTTGGTTAAGGTGCGGGTCAGGAGCAGCACCTGCCGTTGGTTCTCGCCTGAGCTCAAAGCTTCCCTGTTAGAAAGGGATACTTTATGGAAAAAAGCCCGAAGAAGCAAGAATGACTCGGATTGGTGTCTTTTTAAGAGAGCACGTAACAAGTGCACCAAGTTGGTCAGAACAGCCAAGGCCGCCTACTATCGTTCGGAGCTAGCCTCTGCCTCAAGAAGTCCTACAAAGCTCTGGAAAACATTAAAAGACATGTCTGGACATGCACCTGGTAATTCCATTCCAGCAAAAATTAAGTCCGGTGGCAGCGTTATCGCTAACCGATTGGAGATATTGGAAGCCCTCAATAACCGTTTTGCAACGGCAGGGCTAGCATTTACTACTTCTCCTGCCAATGACCTGCGCACAGCTCAGGGCCCACCAACCCATGAGTCCCCCTCTACTGAGGAGGCCTTCTCCCTTCTGCCTGTCTCTCTAAAAGACGTGGAAGACTGCTGCTGCAACTGGACACCAGGAAGGGAGCAGGCTCCAACTTCATAAAGCCATACTATCTGAAATGTGCCTACCATGTGCTTGTGGTGCCAATCATCCACCTATTCAACATGTCACTCTCCCAGGTAGCCTCCCTCCTCAATGGAAAATAGCCCATGTAATCCCTCTTTTAAAAGCAGGTGACCCCTGCGATCTAAATAATTACAGACCGATCTCCCTCCTCCCCATCCTGTCTAAATTACTAGAAAAAAATAGTGTGTGGCCAGTAGGGGTATACTTAGAATCCAGAAGCCTATTAAACCCGGTTCAGTCTGGATTCAGAGCAAAGCACAACACCGTAACAGCCCTAGCTAAGGTGACCAATGATTGGCTCCTAGACCTTGACAAGAAGAAACATGTCTGTGCTGTTTTCTTGGATCTTCTTCTTCTTCTTCTTCTTCTTCTTCTTCTTCTTCATCATCATCATCATCATCATCATCATCATCATCATCATCATCAAATCTTTATTTATTCAGGCGAACATCATTGAGCAAGGCTCATTTACAAGATGGACCTGATAAGGTCAAGGTTCAACAGTTGATACACAAAGAACATCATACACTTATATAAAACAGTTATACATACAGGGGAAAAATGTTTATAAACACAGTGATGTACAGTAACATTCACATGATAAAAATCGGTTACAGGAAAGTTAAGCTAATATTTACAGTATATACATATCCCGGTGGAGGGGCCATGGCAAACACACAGCATAATGTAATACTAGGATGGTGAAGGTATTACTGGGTGCTATAAGATGGGGTGTCTGCCTGGAAGGGTTTATGCCATGTATGGTTAATTAATGGGAGGGAGATTGTGAGATGACAAAGCTAGCTCTAGCGGTAGCAACTGCATTTCTCTGTGAAGAAGACTGTACAATGCTGTTTAAAGGATGCAAATGGAATAATATTGGACAGTTTTAGGGATTTTTGTAGGGTGTTCCATGCTATAGCTAGAGAATAGCTGATTGCTGCCCTCCTTAGCCTGGTGTTGAATTTGGGCAATTTGAGCAGGATGATGTTGTTGCTTCTTAGGGCATAGGAGCTAGGAATGGTCTGGGTGAAGCAGTCCAGAATATAGTTTGGAAGTTTTTTGATAACTGCTGTAAATCCATAGGGCTGCATTTCTGTTCCTTCTGAGGTGAAGGAAACCCATTCAACTGCAGCATAAAGAGAGCAATGATGGGTATTAGATGGCAGATCTGTAATAAATCTTATTGCTCTATGGTATAAGGTATCCAACTTGTGTAGGTAGGAGATGGGGCAGTGACTATAAAGAAGTCTGCATAGTCAACAACTGATAGAAAAATGGCCTGGACTAACCTCATCTTTGAATCTCTGTTTAGGAAGGGTTTAATCTATAGAAGGCCAAGCCTATGGCGAAGCTTTTTAGCAGTTCTTCTAAATGATGAGTGAAGTCAGTCTGTTGTCAATCCACACACCTAGGTATTTGAAGTTTTCTACATACTCAGATTTTCTCCAAGTATAGTGCATAGCTGGGGAGGATGACTGAAGAGGAGGTGCTGGTGGAGCTTTGATTTGTGAACATCATTGCTTTGGTTTTCTTTGCATTTAACAGAAGCTTTTTCTCAAGTAGCTGATATTGTAACAAGGAGAATTCTATTTGTAGGATTTCACGAGCAGCTGCAGGCGAAGGGTTGCTGACATACAAAACAGTGTCATCAGCAAAGAGGTGTACAGAGGAATTGGTGAGGGTTGAATCAATATTATTTATATAAATGGCAAAAAGGATAGGACCCAGGATAGAACCTTGTGGGACTCCTCTTAACAGTGGTTTTAATGGGGATAGGTCACCTTCAGCTTTTACCTGCTGTGACCTACCGGTGAGATAATATCTGAACCATTTAAGGGAGGGTGGATCTAGGCCAAGGGAGTGCAGGGATGATAGTAGAAGCTCGTGGTCCACAGTATCGAATGCTTTGCTCAGATCCAGAAATAGTGCACAGACATTATTCTTTTATCTAATTCGGTTTGCCAGTCATTTGTGACCTTGGCTAGTGCAGTGATAGTGCTATGCTTGGCCGTGAATCCAGATTGAGCTGGATTCAAGAGGTTAACATTGTCAAGATACTCCTTAACTGGTTACTCACTAATTTCTCCAGCATCTTGGATAGCACTGGTAGAATGGAAATGGGCCTATAATTATTAAGTTCCATAGGGTCCCCTGATTTTAGAAGGAGAACCACTTGGCTGTCTTCCACAGTGTGGGAATAGAACCAGAGTTTAGAGATAGGTTAAAGAGATGTGTTAGGGGGGCTGCAAGTACATGGGACGCAATCTTTAGAAAGTGGGGTTCCAGAGAGTCTGCCCCTGCGCTTTTTTTGGTATCCAGCTGCCATAATAGGTCCTCTACTTGCTTCAACAGTATAGATTTGAAGCTGAAGGAAGAGTCGGCTCTCTGAACACCAGTGTAATGGGAGCTTAATTGTTCCCTCAGCAGGTTAGCTGGAGAGGTATCAAAGGCAAGGCCAGCCGTTGTGAAGTGGTTATTGAAGGCGTCCAGAATTTCCATTTTGCCAGTGATAGGGCCATAACTGTTGTGTAATTGAGTTGGAAGGGAGGTGCTAGCGTCCTGCCCCACCATACCCTTGATGGTACCCCAAAACCTAGCAGGATTATGATAGGAGGAGTCGAGCTCGGCCAAGTAGAAGGCAGCCTTTGCATCCCTAGCTTTCTTGGTGCATCTATTCCTGGCTTTCCTAAAGATCATCCAGTCATTTGCATTCTTGGTTTTTCTTGCCATTTTCCAGAGTTTGTCTCTCTCCAGCAGTGCAGCTTTGAGGTCAGCTGAAAACCAATGACAGGATTTGTTTTTTATTCGGATACTAGAGATTGGGGCATGGGTGTTAAGGGCATTTATTATAATGCTATTTAGCACCTGCTGAGCTTTTTCAACAGAATGGGCAAGATAAAACTCTTGCCAGTGTGGAGAGTGAGCTAGATCATGCAAATATCCTTCAATACTGATGTTTTTCTTGGATCTCCTCATGAGGAATTTTGCAGGGGTTGTTGTTTTGCTGGTGGATCTTACCCCTGCGATGGGGCAGTGATCACTTATGTCGCGAGAAGCACTCCAGCGTGTGTGAATAGATGTGGTTTATTCACTAGAATGATATCAAGTAGTGTGCTGTTATTACTATTCCTTGCATTAAGTCTTGTTGGCTCATTAATTAGTTGTGTGAACCCATATGTATCACAGAATGATACCAGAGGTGCAGCTGCCTGGGTAAGCCAGTTGAAATTCAGGTCACCTAGAATAATAACTTCTTCAGTGCTGGGCTTGAGCAGATTCCCCAGGTGGGATAACAGCTTGTGTTCAGCAGAGAGGTCTGTAGCATCCAACTAGCTGAAAAGCTGTTGTATTGGAGAGAGACTTTTAGGGATAGGCATTCAAATTCCTTGGGCATAGAGGTTGCAGCAATACAGGATACAGGTATACGGATTTTGCATATATAGCTACTCCACCTCCCTTGTTTGGCGATCCGCTCTGAATAGCTGATAGTTGGGTAGGTTAACATCCCTGTCTGCTGTGGTGGGTTTGAGCCATGTCTCAGATACCAAGAGAAAGTCTGGCAAGGTATGGGCAACCCAGGCTTGTATCAGTGTAAGTTTTTTCAGCAGACTGCATACATTAATATGCAGAAAACTGAGGCCTTTAATTGAGGTTAGGTCTGATGGAGAAGTGATACATTCAGGGGTCAGGGTTGATTTCCACATTACCAATACAGAGCAATAGAAAGAGCAGGAGTTTCGTGAGGGCTGCCAGCGATAGGGAGAGGGGGCTGTCTTTGGTTCTCCTTCTCTTATTCTGTTGCCATTCTTTTGGGGTGTTCCATGTGGGGTTAAGGAATTGTGTCGAGACACCAATTAGCAGTTTGGTGGCTAGGCTTAGGGGGGATCTGTACATCCAGTAGTGGAGCCTTGATTGAAATACATGTGTGGTGGTATGTGTCTCTTTTTGGGGGTCACACCACTGTAATCGATGCAGCAGTGGTAGGGCATATGTGAGGGTTTGAGCGTCAACCAAAGGGGATGGCTCAGAGAGACTGGGCGGATGGATCACTCTAGTTTGTGTGTGAGGACATCTTCTTTGTGGAACCCCATGGCTGTCAGTGAAAGAAGTATCAAGTAAACTCCCCATTGTGAGAGATATTGTTAGTTGGCTATCGGGAGTAGTAGAAGTTGCTGATTGGTTGGATCAGCAAGCGGTGTGACAGTTTATTGGTTTAGGGTAATGCTGAGGGCAGGGAAGAGATTTAAGGGAAGATGCCTATAATGTAACAAACAAGAGGGGGAAGGGGGGTGGGCATAAATGTTGCGGCTTTCCCAAGTCCTCCCTCGCTGTCCCTCCCGGCCTTGTGGTTCCCTGAGTCGGCTAAGGTGCCACCGACCGCCACTGGCAGAGCCGAGCCCCGCGCCAGCTGGGTGCGTGGGGCAGGGATGGCAGGCTGGAGAGAGACAGAGGAAGGTGCAACAATTAAATAGAGGCAGAAACAAGTGTTCCTGTTCGTCACTGACTAAATCTGCACAACAAAAGGCTGGGATCTTAGTAAGGCATTCAACACAGTTGATCACAGCCTGCTTCTTTCCTCCCTACACACCTTAGGCCTGGACCATAAATCTATGTGCTGGGTTGCAGACTACCTCGGAGAAGCAGGCAAACAGCAGGTTAAAGCTGAAGGTGATCTTTCTCCATTAAAACCTATGCTGAGGCGTGCCCAGGGCTCTATCCTTGGTCCCCTCCTCTTTGCAGTCTACATTAACAACATCAATGATCCCATCAAAAGCCAACATCCACTTATTCATGTGGACTGACACTGCACTGTACTTGAGTCGTCCCAAACCAGAAGCAGCTAGTGAAGACCTCCAAGCTGAATTTAACCTTCTACAATACCAGCTCATAAACAAAAAGCTTTTGCTCAATGCGAAAAAGACAAAAGCCATGCTCTTCTCCTTCTCCTTGCATGCGGCAATTCCTGCTGGGGTGGGGAGCTATCCCACAAATTACCACTGTTCTTGGAGAAACACTACAGTATGTAGCTAAATTCAAATATCTAGGAGTTTGGCTCGATCATAAACTTTCTTTCACCGAACATCTCAAAGAACTACAGAAGAAACTAAGGCAAAGATTAGGACTATTCCACAGAATTAACCACCTGCTCACAAAGGAGGCCAAGATTCAACTGGTTCAAGCTACCTTCCTATCTCTACTAGATTACACAGAACTGCTCTACAGCCACTGCACTGCCTCTGCACTGGCTAAGTTGGACACCCTCTACCACAGAGCTATCAGGTTCATTACTGGCCTTCCACTTCCACACACCAATGCTCCCTGTACTCATCGTTAGGCTGGACTTCCCTTCACTACAGAAGGAATAGAAGCATCCTATGGGCCTTCAGAGTGCTGACCAACAAGCTCCCCTCATATGTCTCAGATTGTATTCCCTGGAGTCGTTAGCACCTCACCCTAAGGAGCTATTCCTAATTGCCCTCCAAGTTCCAAGGGTCAAAACTCTTTCGGCAAAGCTGCTCTAAGCTTCTCTTTACCCACACTGTGGAACGGTTTACAAAGGAACTTGAAGCTGAGCTGCCCTGTTAGCCTGAATATCTTCAAGGTGCTCTACGATCGCTACATAAAAGCACCTTGCAAATGTTTTCCTCACCGCTAGCCCACTAATTCTGCAACTCCCCCTTTCATCCTGATGCTCGCCATGTTTCTACCCCTGGCTCTCACTCTTTCCCTATTAACTCTTCCTACTGCACCCACCCTTCCCTGTCCACTCCAGCCTGGCTAAAGTCCCACCCCATCCATAGTAGTGTCCCAATTATCTACCCCTCTAAGTCACTATCATAATAAACAAGTACACGACAGCAATCGTCACTTTCTGTGGTTTTAGCTCAATTTTTCCCCAGTCATCAGTAATATATCCCTCCTCTTCTTTACCTCTCTAACCTGCCACCCATACAAGGCCTCTTTCACCTATATGTGTAGTTGCGGCTGCCTCACTCAAAAGATCTCTGCTTATAACCCTGTATGCCTATGGTTGAGTGTACATCTGCTGACTTCTTCAACTGTAAAATAATGCTGTTTTTTTTTATTTATTTCAACCTTGTACTGTACTGTATACACTGTATATACTTTTTCTTCCTTGTGTATTATTGCTTTTTGTATACCTGCTTCTGTACTGTACTTTGATGTATTCATGACCAGGTCTACCTTGCTCAATGGTGCATGCATCGATAAATAAAGATTTTGATTGATTGATTGAGAAAGGATGGTGGACAAGTGGAACACCCTGCCTGAGGAAGTGGTGGGGGCTGAAACAATCACGTGATTTAAGAATGCATGGGATAGACATGAGGATCTTGGAGGTCAAGAGTAAGGGGAAATCAGACTTCTAGAAAAACTTAAAGTGATCTTATGAGCTCAAATGGGCAGACTGGTGGGTCATGGGCCCTTATTTGCTGACAGTATCTATATTTCTATGATTTTAGAAAGGTATACTTCAGAAAGATGGGCGAGTTGCTAAGGAGTCACCTGGCAAGAATCTAAGTAGATACGGGGGTGGACCAAAGGAGGTCTATCATCAAGGAGGGAATTAAGGTTAGTACTGAGGCTGCCCAGGCAGTAAGGGATAAGAGGTTAGCCTACAAGAAATTCAGGAGGATGAAGAGTTAGGAAGGCAGTGAGGGTTATCTGAAAATGGCTAGCTCAGCAGGTAAGGGAGTCTTTTTTCAAATTGCTTTAACCAGGTGAGACACACTAAACTGAAAGCATGTTTACAGGTGCAACCTGGGAGCACAGGGAGTTAAGTGACTTGCTCAGGGTCACACAGCATGCAAGTGGGGGCTGTGGGATCCAAACCCAGGTCTCCAGATTTGCAGCTCAGAGTCTTAAACCACTGCTCTATACTGCCTTTAGTCTGGCAGACTAAAGTTGAAAAAGAACTAAAGCCAGCTGAGGGAATTAAGAAGGGGAGAAGGCCTTTGTGTACTATATTAGCGAGAAAAGGGACAAAAATATTAGATTGGTAGGCTCAGGAAGGGCGGGTGAGTGGAGTAGAACAGGAGCAAAGCAGAGGTAGTGAACAAATACTTCTGTTCCATTTTCACCAGGGAGAGAGATGGACTGGTACCACTGGGGGAAGGAGAGGAGTTGGGGGGGGGGCACAGATGTTTTGATAGAGGTGGACAGGGTGAGGACTGGGCTGCTAGCATTGAGGATAGACAAAACCCCAGGCCCAGACCGCATACTCCTAAGGGTGCTGAGATAACTGGTGGAGGAGCTTGCAGATCCATTTATTTATTTATTAAGATTCAGATTTAATACCTTTGAGCCAAAGGCTCGTTTACAAAGGTTCCAAGTCAGATGACACAATACAGAGCCACTGAGTTACATCAGTGAACATAGTACAAAGAGAGGAACAAGGGTGAAACTAGACAACAATCAACACAAGAGAGTGAACAGCTGGTGGCTAGACAAAACAAAAATACAGGTTACTACATGCAATGAACAGGTTACTAAGTGCAATTGGGCAGAACAGGCAGAGCGATTAGAGAGTATATGGCATAGCAACAATATCTCTGCGGTAGTGAGGAATTGCAACATAAAGGAACTAGAGGTCAAAGCAGATCCAGGTCAGGTACAATACATTGGGGGTGCAGCCAGGAAGGCATTGTCAGGTGGGGGTGGTGGAGTGGGGGGGATGGGGTAGCTGATCTGGGCAGTATGGGGTGCTGGGGAATGGTAGAAGGCCTCCTGGGGCATTGATAAGGGCCACTGTTGCAGGTGGTCTCATGTGCCAGCATGTTATGGAGTCCGGATTTGAAATGGCTGATTTGCTGGACCCAAGGAGTTCAGTAGGTAGGTCATTAAGCCATTTAGGGCCCCTGTAGGAGAGGGATCATTGTGCGAGTGTGGTACACTTAAAGGCACTAGGAACACTCCTTTGGCAGCACTTCTGGTGTTCACAGTTGGTCAAGTGTAGTTGTAAGTCTGGAGGTGGACTCAGGCATAAGGCCAAGCAATGCTTCCCCGCCAAGGAGACAAGCCTGGTATTTGATTCTGTGATGGAGGAAGCCAACCAGTGTCTGAATACAAGGTGCATGTATGCATCTGGTAGTCAGCACCAGGACCAGGCAGCAGGCCTTGTTGAGGAGGGTTATGATCCTCTTCAGAGCAGTGTCAGAGTCAGCACCATAGATCACCAGACCATAGTCAATGGTAGATAACACAGAGCTGCAGGTAACCAGTTTCAGAGCCTCCTGGGGCATAGAGTGTCTGTGTCGGTAAAGAACTCCTAGTTTGGTGTTAGCTGTTTTGATGATGTGTTCAATGTGTGTTGTGAAGGAGAGCATGTCATCAAGGTATACTCCAAGATATTGGCAACTGGCTGGCCTGTTCAATAATACACTGGAGTCAAGTCATGGTAGCACAGGACTGGAGAACAGCTCATGAAGTGCCCCTCCTTAAGAGCAGTCCCAGGGGCGACCCAGGGAATTACAGACTGGTCAGTCTGACCTTAATCGTGTGCAAGCTCATGGAGACCATACTTAAGGAAAGGCTGGTAGAGTATCTGGATAAGTATGGTCTCCAGGATGAGAGGCAGTATGGGTGTATGCAAGGGAGGTCATGTGAAACAAATCGGATTAACTTCTTTGACTAAGTCACTAAAAAAGTGGACATGGGCCAAGCGGTGGACATCCTTTACCTGGACTTCAGCAAGGCCTTTGACTCTGTACTCCACAAGAGGTTGATCAGGAAGTTGGTGGATCTCGTGGTTGGAGAGAAGTTGATAAGATGGGTGGAAAACTGGATGAACGGCAGGACCCACAGTGTGGGCGGGGGAGCTCTCTAACACCAGAGAAGTCACCAGTGGGGTTCCACAAGGCTCAGTGCTTAGACCAGTACAGTACAGTGTCTTCATTAACAATACTGGGGATGACATTAAGGACAAAATTTGCCTATTCGTGGATAACATCAAGCTCTGTGGGAGGGTGGACACAGCAGAAGGGATACAAGACGGTATGGAAAAACCAGAGAGGCAGTCTGGGATTTGACAGCTTGGCATCAATGCAAAGTTATGCACACTGGAGCCAAGAACCCAAGGACTGAGTACAGCCTAGGAGGGATCTGGGTATCTGCATCAGAGGAGGAGAAATATCTGGGAGTGATGATCACTAGTGACCTGAAACACTCCATGCAATGAAGGAAAGCAGTAGCAACGGCAAATAAAATGTTGGGCTGCATTGCCAGAGGGATCAGCAGCAGGTGTGAAGAGGTAATACTGCTCTTGTACAGAACATCAGTGTGGCCACATCTGAAGTACAGTGTACAGTACTGGTGCCCATACCGTAAAAAGGACATTAACCTGCTGGAGATGGTCTAAAGGAGGGCAACACAGATGATCATGGGCCTGCAGGGCACGACATATGAGGAGAGATTGGAGGCCCTGAATACGTACTCCCTAGAGGAGAGATTGAGACCTTCATGTATTTGAAAGGAACAAATAAGGTGGATAAAGACAGTCTCTTCTAGCTTAGTGGAATTCAAAACATGAGGGGACACAGTGTCAAATTGGATGGGGGGAGGTTTAGGAGAGAGGCCTGGGAGGAACTTCTTTACAGAGAAGGTAGTGGCAGGTTGGAATGTGCTTCTGGAAGAAGTGGTTTTGTTGAAGATGGTGGGCAGTTTCAACAGAGGCTGGAATAGAGTGAAGGGGAAAATAAGGGTCAAGGGAGGGGCAGACAGGGGAGGGACGACTAGGGCAGGGTCAGTAGGTTAAGCTGTGGACGATGCAATATGAGCAGACTAGACAGACCTAATGGTCTTATTCTGTGCTGGCTTCTTCATATGTTCGTAGTCCAGACTTTGCGTACAGGTCCCAGAATCTCACATTCAAGGCCAAACTGGACCATGCATATTGCAAAAGTGAAACTCTTGGCTCCCAGTGATGGAGGTTGTGAGCTGTCAGCACACACACACACACCCTGCTGGCACACAAAGGAGAAGTGCTGGTACTGGCAGAGAAGGCAACTGCACATCTGCTCTCCTGACTGGAGAAAGGGTGTAGTCAAGGTGACCCCAATTGTCTATGTGGTCAACTGGGAGACCAACAAGGGGAAACTGACAGGTTGGTCAACTTTAATTTATTTGCAAATTTTTCACCAGAAAGGAATGCTGAGCAGGTGGTTATTTCAAGGTGCGACCGGGGCGGGGGCAGGGGAGGATTATAACAAATATACTGTTTTACCCGCTTGGCATCCCCACATGAGGAAGGGCTCCTGGGGAAAGGAGGGGCCCCAGATTAGGCACCCTTTCTCTGACTTGCTGGCTGTTGAGTTCCTTTAATGACAGCCCTAACGCCTGAGGCACCAGCAACAACAGACTGTGAGCAGGGCCTATAAAGGGAGGACTGTGCTGGAGGCAGGCAGATTTAGTGTAGACCTTGTAAAGGATTAACCTCCTGTGCTTGGAGTGGGTGCAAGCTGCTCCATCTCAGGCCTACAGAAAAGAAAGTAAACTGTTAAGGGGGGGGGGGACAACTAAGAATTTCAAATTCCTAGCCTGTCATTCATATATCCCAAGCCCTACACAAATGTTCCCGTGACAGCTATGCAAGCATAATGAAAAAAAAAAAGTAACTGAATCTTTGTGTATGTTTTCCGCATAAGTATTGTGACTCCATTTCAAAACTCCCTCTCTTGCTGTGACATCACCAGTGGTCTCTCAGTGCAGACACTGTCAGTGCTAGAGCAGGAACCTGCACGTCAAACAGCTGTAGCCCATAAGTGCAGAGTTCCAGAGAGGAAAGGAAAGAGTGGCGACTGCATGCAAGCTGGTAGGTACTCAGCGCTGAGAAGATCAGTACAGAAAGCGGCCGAGGGCTGCTGATCCAGATCACACAGAAGGCACTAAATCAAGGTGTCGATCTGCTATCGGCCCAAGGATTTGGAAAGTGAGATGTGTGTGAGTTGGTCCAGGGCCGCAGAAGTACAGAGAGAGTGGGAGGTTGGAAGAGCCAGTGGCCAGTGCCAAAAATGGCCAGTTCAGCATGCAGCAGAGAAAAGCAGCCTGTCTGCATCATCGACACCCTGGAAGAGCAGAGATGCAGAGGCCTGTTGTAACAGAAGGAGTCATCCATGTCTGAGAAGCACAAGTACGCCACATTGCGGCATTGTTTCAAGGAGGCATCTACTGCTGTTTATCATGGTCTGCAAATTGGCCATCGGGCTGGATTACAAACATCCTAGTCTGTGGAGTTTTCTGCCTTTTTTGCAACTGCATGGCTTGCTGGGGGGTTAAACTGAACACACTGCTCCTCATTAAATGCACCAGTGCTGACTAACTTCTGTCACCATTTAGGGCCTACAATGCCTCAACATTGGTGGTACCCGGGAACATAGACCTTGACGACAGATAAGGACTGCTTGGTCCACCTACTCTGCCCATTTCCCTACCTACAGGATAAGCTGCAGATCCTAGTTAACCAACAGCCTGTTTCGTCCTACCCCCCCACAAAAATTGACTTACGTCTGTCCTATGCATTCTTGAATTCTCCCACAGTTTTAGACCCCACAACCTCCTCAGGAAGGCTGTTCCATGCATCCACCACCCTCTCTGTGAAAAAATACTTCCTCACATTGTCCCTGAACCATCCCCCTCTATCTTCAAATTGTGTCCCCTTGTTCTTGCACATCTCTTTTTCTGAAAGATGCTACCTCTTGGACTTTGTTGATTCCACTGACTGGACTGTGCAGACTTGTTCAATCCTAGTACCACGTTGGGAGAGTGTAGAGCTGGTTCATCTAGAAGGGCACCTAAGATGGCTATGTTTAAGGGTGATGTCTGCAATAACCCACGATCTTTCAAGTGTTTGTGTTAATAAAGCTGTGTCATTCTGTTAAACTTGGGCTGGCTTTTGACTCCCAGTGTGGCAGAGAAATGCAGGTTACTCACCTGTAAACAGGAGTTCTAGGAATGGTATATGTTGTTCATCCACACTTATTGGCAGGTATCCTTGCAGCTTTAAATCTTGCGGAAAGTCTTCAAGCTGGCTCCTCCACCCACCGGGTGGTATAACTCGGCTCCGCCCCATGCGCCAGATCTGGCCCGCTGGAAGCTCAGGTTGTCGCGTCCGAGCCGGGAGGTCGGGTGGGTCGTGTGGATGAACAACATATACCATTCCTAGAACTCCTGTTACAGATGAGTAACCTGTATTTCTAGGGACATGGATATGTTGTTCATCCACTTATTGGCAGACTCTAGCAGTTCTCCGGGAGAAGGGAGGCAGGCACACCCTACTTAGGGAATAGAGACTGGAGAACGAGGCCCCAAAACCAGCATCCCGGCGTGACTCAAGGTCGATGTGGTAATGGGTAATGAAGGTGTGTGCTGACTTCCAGGTAGCAGCCCTGCAGATTTCCTGGATAGGGGCGTCCTGGAAGCAGCCACTGATGCAGCAGTATGGCGGGTAGAATGAGCTCTTATCCTCTGGGAGGCTCCATGCCCGCCAACTTATAGCAGAGATCTATGCAGGAGGTGACCCACCTGCTTATCGTCCGCTTGGCTGCAGGTCTGCCAGGTGCGGCTTCAGCGTAGGTGACAAACAGCTGGCGAACCTCTCCCCGAATTTCAACCATGCGCTCCTTATAATAAGCGAGCGCCCTTCTAGGGTCCAAAGTATGGAGCCTGTAATCGGCCTCCGAGGTGTGATTGGGGTAGAACACCGGCAGAGTCAACACCTGGTTAAGGTGAAACTCCCACACCACCTTGGAAGGAATTTCGGGTGGGGCGCAGGACAACCTTGTCCCTGTGGAAGACCAGGTAAGGAGACTCGATGGAGAGCGCCTGGAGCTCTCCCATCCTTCTGGCTGACGTGATAGCCACCAAGAAGGCGGTCTTCCACGACAGGTGAGAGAGATCACACCTGTGCATTGGTTAGAATGGCTTGCCCATGAGCTTTGCCAGTACCAGCAGTAGATCCCACGGAGGTGGAGGTTCTCGCACGGGAGGGGAAATGTGATCAAGGCCTTTGAAAAAGCGCCAGACCACCTTCTCCTGCGCCACCGACTGCTTCCCGGCCCGCGCCCGGTAAGCAGAGATGGCTGCCAGGTGCACCCTTAGGGTCGTCGACCTAAGCCCTTGATGAGAAAGGGACCATAAATAGTCCAAGATGCTTGCCAAGGAACAGGAGGAAGGGTCCAAGCCCTTGCCCTGACACCAAATGGAAAACCTCTTCCATTTGAAGGCATAGCATTTCCTGGTCGACTCCTTATGGGACGCCTCAACTACACTGAGGACCTCGTCGGAAAGACCCAAGGCCTGGAACTCTAGCCGCTCAGGAACCAGGCCGTCAGGTGCAGGGATTGAAGGTCCGGATGGAACACCTTCCCCTGATTGACTGAGAGCAGGTCCGGGCGAGCTGGAAGCTGCCTCGGAGCCTGGAGCTGAGGCTGAGGAGATCTGGGTACCAGAACTGGCGGGGCCAGTCTGGGGCTATCAGAATCACCTGCGCCTTGTCCCTCCTTGCTTTGAGAAGCACCTTGTGAATCAAGGAACGGGGAAAGGCGTAGAAGAGGCCTGGGGTCCACGGCCTCGAGAAGGCATCCCCCTGCAGCGAGCCCTGCTGAGGGGCGGGCATGGAACAGCCTCAGCTTCGCTCTCTCCTGGAGGCAAACAGGTCCACCTGAGGTGTGCCCCAATGGGAGAACAGATGCTGTACTACCTCCGGCAGGAGAGACCACTCGTGGGATGCAGCCCCTATCCGGCAGGGCATCGGCCAGGGTGTTGGAGAGCTCCTGCCACATGAATGGCTGGAGATCCACCTCCAGGCTGCTGCAGTGACCAATCTGGAGGCTTCCTTGCATAGAAGCATGGAGGCGGCGTCCCGCCCTGGCAGTTTAGATAGTACATGGTCGTGGTGTTGTCCGTCTGGACTCGGACCACTTGACCCGGAGAAACGGGCAAAGGCGGTGAGAGCTAGGCGGACCGCTCGGAGCTCCAGCAGGTTGATGTGGCATCGGGACTCCACGAGGACCAGAGGCCGTGAGCCGGTGTTCCCCAGATGGGCACCCAACCCATCAGAGAGGCATCGGTCGATAGAGACCGTCGGCTCGGGCGACGAGCAGGATGCCCTCCTGCAAATGAACTGGAGCGATCCACCACTGGGCGTTCCACATCCCTGGTCACCGTCACAAGCTGGTCCAAAGGATCACAGCGTTGTGACCACTGGCTGGCCAGTCCCCACTGAAGAGGACGCATGTTCCAGCGGGCCCAACGGACCACGCTGGTGCAGGCCGCCATGAGACCCAGGAGGCGCAGGAAGTCCCGGGCAGGGCGCAATTGCCCAACCAGAAATGATTGGGCAAAGGAGGAAAGAACCTCGGCCCTGTCCGCCGGGAGCCGCGCTCTGGCTCGAAGAGAGTCGAGCTGCGCCCCGATGAAAAGAATCACCTGCTTCGGCTCGAGTTCCGACTTGGCCTCGTTGATGAGGAGGCCCAGTTGAGAGCAGACCTGGAGGGCCAGATCTCTGGACCGCTCCACCTCCTGCCTGGAGGGGGCTGCTATCAGCCAGTCGTCCAGGTAAGGGTACACCCGGACCCCTCGGCGCCGCAGGAATGCTGTCACCACTGCCATGCATTTGGTGAAGACCCTGGGAGCTGGAGACAAGCCGAAGGGCATGGCTCGGAACTCGAAAAGGGATCCCTCCGCTTGAAAGCGAAGGAATCTCTGGTGAGACGGACGGATAGGGACGTGAAAAAACACGTCCTGCAAGTCCAGAGAGCAGAACCATGCGCGTTCCAAGGATGGTATTATCTGAGCCAGAGTGACCATCCTGAAGGTTCGAGACATTAGGAACTTGTTTGAGTCGTGTAGAGTGAGAATGGGGTGCCAACCCCCGTCCGTTCGGAACCAGAGTACCTGGACACAAACCCGGGTTCTGAGGGAGGGTCCACCACCTCTGATCACCTCCTTCTGGAGGAGGAGCGATGTTGGCTCGGCGAGCAGACAGCGAGGCACGAACCAGCCCGAGGCGGCGGCTCTGAGAGGTGTGCCTGCTCGAACTCTAAAGGCAGGCCTTTCCCACCACCTCCAATACCCATCTGTCCGTGGAAATAACGGACCAGGCGGAAAGGAAGTGACGGAGCCGTCCCCCCACGGGGGGAACCTGGGGTGAGGCGACGGGGTTGGGGGCGACACCCCTCAATCCGTCACTGGGCAGGCTTGGAGGAGGGACCGCCGAGGGACCTCCTGGCCTCTACCTCCCTGCCTCCTGTTAGAGGAAGCCCGGGCTCTGGGTTTGGGATGCCAAGCTCGCCTGCTGGCCCTGGCGTTGCTGGGCGGGCGTGCGCAGGTGCAGAGGACGAAAGGGCTTAGGCTGTCTCGGCCTTTGTCCTTCTGTGCGGATGAGACCGAGTCCAAGGTAGCACTGGACTTTCGATCTTCTGTAGGTGACCTTCCACCCCAGGGCCGAGAGGTCGGTTCCCAGAGAGGGACATCTGCCAACTTGTGCTGGGTATCCGAGTAAAGGTGGATATCCTCAGCCAAGCCCGCGGCGCATAGCCACTCGCCGCCACGACCTGGCACATGAGTCTCAATGTCCAGAGCAGTCTGGAGCTGCTGTTTGGCCACTGCCCTGCCCTGGTCTCGCACCTGTCTGACCGTGGTCTGCAGGTCTGCGGGAGATGAGGGATCACCTCGATCCAGGGGCCCAACAGGCATGAGAGAAATGTGCCATGAGGGCGGCGAACTGGCCTGGCAGAGAAAGCCAAGGAGGAGCATAGCGTAGACTTTTCGCCCGACGTAGTCAATTTCTTGGACTCCTTGTCGGGAGGTTTGTCCACGTCCCTAGCGTTCCGGTGGCCCGAGCGCTGTCGATATAACCCCTCGGCTGAGGGGTGTTCAACCGGACAAGGAACCGGTGGGACCGCATACTTCCTGGCCATCCTGGCCGAGGGCGCAGGACAGGAAGCAGGGCGCTGCCAGAGCTCCAAGGCCGGGCCCACTATGGCCTCAGCCACCGGAAAGGCCTCCGTAGGGGAATCCCCTCGGTCCAGGATCTCCATGAGGGGGTACCTGGCCCGCTTAGAGACGGGTTCGAGCTTCATCCCGGTAGACTCCGAGATGAGCCGAAGCAATCCCAGGTAGGACGAAGGGCTATCGTCCATCGACTGACCTCCAGAGGACTCCAAGTCCACTAGCCTGGAGAACAGAGAGGAATCGCCGTCGGACTCGGAGGAGTCCGCAAAGAGCTGCCTCTGGCCTGAGCCACCCTCCACCTGCCGAGGTCGGTCGGGAGTGAGGGTAACAGACAGCCTATGGGGTAGACCCTTAGCTGACCGAGAATCCTTGGTCGGAGCCCCAAATAATGGCTATGGAGGCGGAGGTTCCACCGGAATGGCTGGAGCAGCTGGTTTTGGCTGAACAACCGGCCTGGGAACAGGCTCCTCGGGTAAGTCGAGGGGTTGTTTCGGCCACTCTGGTGACAGCCACTTAATGGCCGGGGAAGGCGACGGCGTCGGCTTATTCCCGGTCAGGAGGAGCTGTTGCCACATGAGGTCCTCGTATCGTCGACGTAACTTACGCCGAAGCCTCCCTCGTCCGAGGAGGAGGCGGCAACGGCCACTCGCTGCCATAGTGCGAGACTGAGACCGCCTATGACGCAGGGATCGGCTGGACCGCGAAGAGGTCCGAGACCGAGACCTCGGCTTTTCGAGGTCGGTGCGGGAAGTGTCGGCAGGAACCGGCACTCCCCTCGGCTCGGAGGGTTCACCCGAGGGCTCTGGAACCGGAGGCACTGGCAAGCCCACGGGATCCTCAACTCCCCCCGGGGGAACTGGGGAGAGGGGAGTCTCGGCTTCTACAGGCGACAACCCATCCAACAGGTCGAGAAAAATCTTGACTGCGTCGACGGGAGTCTCGGTCAACTGATCAGACGGGGACACCGTGAGACCAGTGGCCGAAGCCGAGCGGTCGACCGAAGTCGATGGTCGACGACTCGGGGAGAGGGACCTTTCCCGCTCCCAAGAGCGTCGATGGAGGGATTTACCCTTGTCCTTCTTTTTGGACCGAGAATAAGGTCCAGCAGACGTTGGCCCCTCTCCCTTAGTGGAGAGGGACAGACAAAGCTCCTTGAAGGAAGCTGTATAGGAAGAACCCAGAGAGAGCGGGATAAATGCCGCGGCCGAGGAAGATACGGCCCGCGCTACCTCCTCTTCGAGGGCGATCATCTGCTCGAGCTGATCCGCCCGAGCCCGCCGCCGGGACACCGCCGACGGCCTCCTTAGACTTCACGGAGCAAACGCTCTCGGACGACCCAGTTGCAATCGGGCAGCACGGCCTCGAGGACGAGGTCCGAAGAGGAAGAGCACAAGTCGCAGGCCTGCGGGTCGTGCTCAAGGCCTAAACAGTAGACACACGTGGAGTGTGGATCCGTCCGAGACATCTTCTGCCCGCAAGGACATCTCCGAAAACCGGGAGTCGATTTGTCCATCGCAGCCGCAAGGGATAGAAGACCGAAGTCTTTTTAGCAAAAAACTTTCAAATTCGCAAAACGGAAGAAATAGGAACCAGTCTCAAACGCAGAGCGTTAAGGAGGGAACCTGAGCTTCCAAGCGGTAAGGAAGATCTGGCGTCATGGGGCGGAGCCGAGAGTTATACCACCCGGGTGGGTGGGAGGAGCCAGCTTGAAGACCTTCCGGCAAGATTTAAAGTGGCAAGGATACCTGCCAATAAGTGTGGATGAACAACATATCCATGTCCCTAGAAATTAGGGGTTTCCTTGCTGAGCCTCTCATGGAATTGGAATGTCTCCAGCACTCGCCCTCAAACCTAATCTTACTGAACAGCACTGGTATAACAGATGTTGTGACAGCATCATGTGCATGGCCCACACATTCCTTGCCATAGGGTTTGTCATGATAGTAGGAAAGTAGGATCAACAATAAACAGCAAATAGAATGAAAAAGTCACAGAATACATTACATCCAAATTCAATAATAAATAAAACCATTATGCCAACCTTACAGGATAATCAGCATACACACACACTAGCAGGAGAGCAGGAACCAAGAAATAGCATAGGAGGAAAGGCAAAAAGGAGATGCACTGAGGAATGGAGAGTGCAATTGGTCTGATTACATGAACGGGGTGGGAGGTGAGCCAAGGGTGTAGGCAGGTATACTCACTGTACACATTTGAGTACAGTTTTGTTGAGTGCCTGTCACAAAACAAATGCCTTTCTGTTAACATTTTCATTCTAATCTGTAATATTTGGGTTAGTTTAGGCCACTGAGGAGTGTCTCTATTCAAACTGCTGTTGTTTTGGAGACAGATACATGTATAACCTCTTTAGAGATTAGAGGAATCATCTGACAAGAATCTGACTTGTTTGGAAGGGGGTACCATTTAGAGCGGATATGTACATTTTCTAATTGGGGGGTGCAACTGTTGGAGACTGTGTACAAAACGGAAATTTCTGGCTACACCCCTGAGGTGAGCGCAACAGCTGGCGTTTAAGAGAAAATAGTGAGGAAGAAGAATGGAGAATGGGGAGGGAGGTTTCAGACTGAGATGGCACTGTGGCTCAGTGCCTGATGACACAATGTAGCAAAGAAGACCCGAGTTCAGAAGTAGTCACAGGACTCTCGATTTGCAGGTTAGTGGACAGTGAAGAAATCATAGGCGGTGATGTGTTTCCGTAAAGCAGCTTGGCACATGTCATTTTACCAACCTCCTCCTCAGCAGACAACAGAGTTATATAGCCAAATGAAAGGATGGGAGTGGGGAACAGGGGACTAGACTAAGGAAAGGAGTAAAAACAATAATAAAAATGGTCATCACCAACACCCTGCTGCAGCTGAGGTTTAAACTCAGTCTTGGCACATGTTTAAAATGAAACAGAGGATGGCAGCCACCTACTCGTTACATTTTACACTAAGGACTTGCTCCAAAACCTCTGGGAGAGGATTAGTCACCACTTTCTCTGACTGTAGAACTGCACTGGCCAACCAATCCCTACATGTTTGAAACCAGAAATGGAAGAGGGGGAACCCATACTAATACTGCAGTGCAGTAGATGTATAGCTGCTGGCATTCCAGGTTTGTTACACAGTTTTGGGGTTCCTGGAGCCAACTGGCTGAGAAAGGGCAGGGCATCCATGCTGGAAACTTCCGTTTTAGGGAAGGGGCACCTTCCATTTTATTGCTGCTTCCTGGTTGACCCAGGAGAGTATGGAGCTAAGCAGGAAGGAATACAAGGCCCTAAACGACTACCTTATATCAGCACATGCCTGCATGACTGATGTATGATGCGAAGGTTTCATATGGCCTACCTCAGGGCCAGTGGCAGAGTTATGGAGGAGGACATGGCATAACAGGTCCCCTGATGTCCCCAATGGGCATTATGCCAGGAAGCCCTCCCAGATTACATCCCATAGGAAGGATAAAGGGGAAAGATGGGGACAACACTTTTTTCTGCTCAACAGGGAGAAACAAGAAAAACATAAAGGAAAGGACTGTCAGACTGAAGATGGGGAGGGGTGGGAGAAAAGCAATACGTGTAAAGCACACATACTGAGTGAGTGCTTTTGTTCTGTCTTTATGGTAAAGAAGAATAAGCTGCTCCCACAGTGTGGGATCGGGCTCAGGCAGGGGGAACAGACACAGCAGAGGAGAGGTAACTAAGGGGCTAGGGTCACTAAAGGTAAAAAAAATCCCCAGGTCTGTACGGTCTACATCCAAGGGTACCAAAAGAGATGGGAAAAGTGCTCTTGGCATCATTAATGAACCTCTCCAATTTCTCACTGGGGACTGCAGTGTCACCAGCCAATTAAAGAGTAGCTGACAAGAGGTCACTAAACAAGTGTAGCAGTAGGGATGACTCGGGAAACTACTGGCCTATCAGCTTGACCTCAATAGTAAGTAAAATGCTACAATTCATCATTAAGGAAAGGCTGGCAGTGTTCCTGGAGGTAAATGGGTTACCGGACAGTAAGCAACATGGGTTCATGGTACAGAACCTGCCCAACAAACCTGAAAGACTTGTTTGATTAGGTAACAGGGATGTATTGCACTTGAACTTAATAAGGCATTTGACTCTGCCCACACAGAAGGTTAGTTAAGAAATTGACTGACCTGGGTGTGAGGGAGAAACTAGTTACTTGGGTTGGAAACTGGCTGGAATGAAAACACAGAAAGTGAGGGCAATAGGAATTTTTAGTGGTAAGAGCAGTCACTACTGGGATGCTGCAGTGGTCGGTCTTGGGGCCAGTGCTTTTCAACATCTTTGTATGTTATACAGGTGATACTATCCAGGACCACGACCTGCCTCTTTATTGATGACACAAAATCTGTGGGAAGATGAACAGAAAGGAAGGAATAAGGTAATGAAGGAAGGCGTGGAGAGGTTGGGGTGGTCATCCAGGGTATGGGAGGTGAAATTCTATGAGAAGACGGAAAGGAAGATGTGGAGAGGTTGGGGTGGTGGTCCAGGGTATAGAAGGTGAAATTCTATGAGAAGGCGTACAAAGTAATATACACATGTGCAAAAACCTGAGGATAAATACAGATAGAATGGTGGGTAAGGGTGTAGCAGATGAAAATGAGAGGATTTTGGGTTATGACAACCTACAATAACCTGCTCAGTGTAATAAGGGAGTGGGCAAGGCCAACAGAATGTTGGGATGCACAGGCAGGAGGATCAGCAGTAGGTATAAGGAGGTGACGCCGCCATTGTACAGATCCCTGGTGAGATCCCACTTAAGAGTATAATGGGAGCGATTCTAGAATCCTCAACTGGAGGAGGATAGGGATAGGGTGGAGTTTGTCCAGAGGATGCTCACCAAGATGATTATGGGGCTGCAGCTTAGATCTTATGAGGAAAGGCTGATGGGCCTTAAGACATTCTTGCTAGAAACCATGAGAGAGAGGAGGACATAAAAAAACATTCAGGTTTCTATATGGGATAAACAAAGTGGACAGCGGTGCAGTTTTCATCTTCAGTGTAAACACAAACATCAGTAGTAATGTTAAGAAGCTGGTGAGGGGCAGGTTTAAGAATGACATTAAGAAGTACTTGTTTTTATGGAGAGGATGTTGGACAGGTGGAAAAGATTTCCCGACCTGGTCTGTACAAAATCACTGTCAGGGTACAATCATATGTGAGACTGACACATTGGTTTTGCAGGGGGCAATCAAGGCGAGGGATAAAAGAGGAGAAGGAGAAGAGGGCCACAAGAGGGCTCAGTCTCATAGATTAGGTAGTGATATGGGCAGACTAGACATACCAACTGGCCTTCTTCTGCCATCAATCTCTCATGTTTTTAAGTTTCTAGGATTAGGGGAGAAAACCCTGCAAGTGACCTGAACACGTCAAGTCCTGCCCGCCACACACAGTGAGGACTCCTCAGGCTCAGCTCCTCACCAGCTTCACCCACCAAGTTCTTTGACTCTGAAATGGTCCCTGACTGAGTTGGCCACACCGGGGTCCTGCCTGTAGGGGACAAGATCACTTACTCTGGTTGGAACAGGTTCCTGACAGGAGAATTTCATGGTGTTTTATCTAGCTAAGCTCAGTTTCCCACCCTCACAAATTGTTTTTCTATAAAACTTACTATTGCAAATCCACACTGCCATGGCTCACCATGCTCGTGAAATCGGAACTGAAAATAAAAGTTTAAAAAAAATAATTTACATTCCTGTTAGGATTTGAACCTTGATCTCTTAAAGGTGGTAATACACGTACTTCGCCAGTCTGTCTTGGGGTCTGTGTGAGCCCAGCAGTAGTAGCCCCAGCCCCTTTAAAATGCCATGGAGAACTTGAGAAATGTTAGTCATTACAGGATATGACAATTCTTGGTGGATTGCTTTATCTTACAATACAGAATCACAGCAAAGCAGCACTCCAAGACCTGTGGACATCCCAAAGTAGTAATGCAAATCAAAGTCCACAGGTATGCTAGAAAATTGAATTTATTACAAGTTACATGGTTTTGAAGCGAACACAAAACCCCAGCACTTCTACTCCTTTTGAAGTCTTGATCAAAGGGTGGAGCTTTCAGCAACCATAGCATAATTTATACATACTATCTTAAAAAAACATACTACAGTTTCCAAATAATGCATACATTTCATTAAATAACTGTAACTGCTAATGAACGCAGGACAACTTTTAAAATAGGGCTTCTGTGTCCTAACAGTTTTATCGTGTATAAAAACAAAGATATTTACTATTACACAAATTTTCAGTTGCTCAGAAGTAAATGCTACACAGATGCCACAAAACTATGACGTGATCATAGCTTAACCAACTGATACCCTAATATAAAAAAAACCTAGAGAAAAGTGATGACCAAATGGATCATAACTAAGAAGTCACAAAAGCTCATAATTAGTAATAATATGCTCATTATTCAAAATGAATATTTCAGCGCACATAGTACTATTAAGGGATTAACCTGCACTATAGAACCAGCATACAAAACACAACTGAAGCCACGGAGCCTCTCAAAAATGAAAAGGCTCAAACTTTTCCTCATTCAAATTTTATATATTGAAAAACTAGATGGTTCAAATTCATTGAAGATAAATGGATCCAGTCTATCTTTAAAATCAAGAATGCCTAGAAATAATTTGTGCTAACACTATGGTAGTACATAAGAGTAAAACAAAACCAAAACCAGGAATAAATACAAGGGAAGAGAGAAGAGAAGAGAAGGAAGGAAGGGGAAAGAAGGAGAAGGAAAAGTAGGTGGGAAAAAACAGATCTAGGGACATTTAGAGAATAGTTTGTCCAGCACCTCAAAAACTTTTTCCCCATAATTAGTATGACTGAGTTGTCTACAAAAAGGGAATCATGAAAATGTGGTCATTCAGTCCCACAGCGTGCAAGACATTTAATGTGTAGATCCATTTCATTACATCTACCAATCCATTAACAGTACGTTAATGCACTGAAATATTAATTCTGATTAATGAGCACGATTTTAATAATTATGACCTTTTGTGACCTCCCAGTTACAATCCACTTGTTTTTTTAGGGCTGGTCTGCATAGCAGACCAGCTCCTACTGAGATCAAACTTGCAGTTGTCCCATTGAAATGCATTGGTGGGCTGAGACATCGTTTTTTATGGCTGTCAATAAGTAAGTGATGTGCTTGCTAGTTGTTCTTGAAGCTGTCAGTAACACTTTGCTAACCTTCTAGTTACTGCAAGGAGAACAGTGCATGAGGGCCCTATGAGCATGTGTGGAATTTCACACGAACGTACAGATAACCTAAGTGATACACTGAAGAAGTCCTCAGGCTGTCTAGCCTAGTCCTAACACTGTGATGACATGAATGACAATGAATGAACTCAGAGAGAAAGTGCTATAAACATTCAGTCTGCACAACCTTGTGAATGGAAAAGTAACCTTTATGTTTTATTTTCATCTACTAAATTACTGCAATGCAAATGGACAAAAAAATAGCAGAGCTGTGGCACCATTTGGTTTTATTTTTATTTTACTCCAATTTTAATTTTTTTATTTTTAATTTAATTTAATTTTATTTTATTTAAACAGCAGTTACTGCAGTGCTCCAGCAGGGCATCCGGCTGCCAGCCCCCACTAACCTGAAGGACAGCAGGCTCACTCGCCCGCAAGGTCTGAGCACGGCCGTTACTGGACCCCTGACGCGATCTCCACAACAGGCCTCCAGGTTGGCGGGTGCGCGGCTATCAAGCTGCTCAGTCGCGCCCAGCTCTTTTCCACCCTAGATTTTTTTCCCCGGAACTGGCAGTGCAATGATACACTGCGTACACACAAGTGTCTTGCCAAACTCCACCCAATGCTAGTGCCATGTCTTGCACTTCCCCCAGCCATCGCCAGGGGCCGCCCAAGCGCGACACAACCCTCTAGCCCACCCCAGATGAAGGAGAGCAGTCCTGGGACGCTCAGTCCAACCTTTCCCCTGCCAGTCCCCGACGGCCCGAGTCCATTCCCAAACCCGGGTTGCTAGTGTGGTGCGAGGTGTGGTGTCCAGTGCCTCAACCCTCAGCGCCACCGGGCCGGCCGCACCATTTAGTTTTATATAATGACTTTCATACACACTGTATTCCAAAAGTGTTTTCAAAGCACAGGAGTTTCATACTGGTAGAGGAGAATGTAGAAATTCTGTTCAGTTCAGTGACCAGCATAGCCCGTCGAGGTCCTGATGGTTCAGTGTCAACCAACCCATCTGGGAATGAGACAAAATCTGTACCCCTGACCCAACTACCTGACAGATCCGTGCCCAACCTGACCAATCAGGAATAAAAATTAATCAGGCCCCCAACTACCTGACTGGTCTAATACTCAACCCATCAGGAATAAAAAGAATATGCCCTCTCTTCCAAATTATCTGATGGGTCCGGTAAGCAACGCAGCTTTCAGGAACAAAGAAGTATGTCTTGCTCCCCAACGACCTGATGGATCCAATGCCAAAGCGGACTCTCAAAGAATAAAAGAAAAGTCATCAACCTCCGCAAAACTACATGACACATCCAGTGTCCAACCTGGCCCATCAGGGAATGAAAAACACAAACCACCAACTCCCCCAACAAACCAACCAGTCCAGTGTTCAACAGGGCAGGTCAGAGAATAAAAAAAAATATTTCTAAAGTTTTACCAGGAAAGACGTGCTGAATGGGTAACAGCTCCTTTCCAGATGCATCCGGGGGGAGGGGAATGGGGAGAAGCAACACAAGATATGCCCGTCAAAATAGCATACTCTAAAGTGCAATAGTAATAAAAAATAAAATGTCTGTTACTCTTTTGGTACCCGAGTAAGTCCCACTAGGCATAAGGGCCTGTTTTCAGGGGTGACCTGGGAGCACTGGGGTGGTTAAGTGATTTGCTCTTAGTGACACAGAGTGCAAGTGGAGGTTGTGGAAATCAAACCCAGGTCTGCTGGATGTACCAAGCTCGTTCACAGTTGGCTATACTGCCAGCCCAGAATACAATGCAATGGGGTCAAAGCCATCAGGGCTCGTACCCCTGTGGGCATTTACAGCTAGAAGGGACTTAAAAGAAGTAGGAGGGGTGGTAGGAAAGAAGGAGAAGGAGTGCAAGGAAAGCAGGATAGGGAGAGGGGGAGGTGGGAGAGAGAGAGAGAGGGGGTGGGAGGGAGGACAGAGAGGGTACAGGTGGTGAAGAAGGAGTTGAAGGAAGGTGAAGGCTGAAGGAAGAAGCAATGGCAGCAAGGTCAGAGATGTGGAGCTACTAACCTTGGAGGAGAAAGGAAGTGAATAATCTTCCTGAACTTGGGGAATAATTAAGTTTGCTCTAGAGTGCAGATGCGAAGTACTCAGATTTCGCAAACCTGGAGGCTTTGGTGCAAACACTGTGAAGAGTTTGATCATTTTAAAGGGCCACAGGGGAGCCAGGATCTAGAGGACCGCATAGTTGAGAGCTAAAGCAGGCTGAGAGCTCCAACAGGACCAGGGAGGTGAACGGACCCTGATTTTCCTAAAGGGAGGCATGATGGTCTCAGACAGCCATAAATTTGGATTGGAAGGATTTGAGGGCTGAGTTGAGGTTGGTGACTGTGGATATGATGGATCAATCAGTGGCCAACAGGTCAGCGTGGAGGATGGACAAATCCAGTGACCTGAAGGACTGAAGAATAATGATTTTAGGGGTGTAGCAGTGCTGGATAAGACCCTGTCCCATTTGTTATGCAGAGAAAATTAAAAGCAGGGATCTATTCTGCCCTCTCCTATTCTGTCACTTGACTATCTCTTGCCTGTCAGATTGCACAATCACATTTTCCTTGTGGCACCTAGGAACTGGCCACTTTGATGGTGCCACCATTTCCCCATTTTCTCCCTTCCTTCACTTGCTGTTTCTATTCTTTCTTTCTTTCTTTCTTTCTTCTCTTGCTTCTCTGTGGTTAAAAAATATTTGTCAATCTTTATGCAAAACTGGTATCCCTTGATTTGCAAATGTATATAGTTACACTGTTCAAGGTATAAAATAAGCAGGTTCACATCGCAATTTGCGACCCAAGATTGGAGAAAAGCGAGTCAACTTGAGGAATGATTAACAGTCATTGCTAATCATTCTGAACTGGCCCTGGGTCCTTCAAAATGCCCTTTTGGCATTTTGGACCACATTTTTTTTAAAAAATTTATTTCCATTTTTTCTGTCCTCTTCCCCTGTGCCCCTCCTGACTGGCCAGCGCCCCCACCCAGTCTCTGCACAAGAGAAACATTACGGCGTCCTCTTGCAGTGTGACCCCAGGAGAAAAGCAAACAGGACCAGAAACTCCAGCCGAAGCAAAATTAAGCAAGGTAAGTTCCAGTTTCCTTTTTTTTTTTTGTATTTTTAGCTCACTGGTGGTGTCCGATAATGAATTTCTTTCTGTGTTTGCAGGAAGAGCAGCACTGAGGAGCAGGGGAGCCGAGGAGGCCGAGATGGCGTGAGAGGGACCAGGACCAGAGGACAGCCGACAAAGCATCGTGGTGGGGCAGGCAGGCAGTGCGATGCAGATTCGGCCGAGCAACTCGTGGAGGAGCAGCAGCTGAGCAGACAACTGGAGTCTTTACAAAAAAAAAAAAAAAAGTACAAACTTTTCAATTTATTGTCCGGGGAGCCTGGGCGGAGTATGAACTCAACGAGAGGAGCAAGCGGCAGGGCAGTGGCATGACTCTGGGGGCGTGGTCAGGGCAAGGCAGGCACTTCGTGGGATGGGACCTGAACTATGGGCAAAACAGAGCGGAATCAGGGAAAGGAAACAACAAGAAAGTAAATGTGAACTAAGTAAATTACCCTGCTTGCAGAGATGAACAGAGTGGTGTAAACAGTCTTTATTTTGGGCCCAGCCCAATCGAATGCCAGTGACTGATCTGATGGGGGAAAAATATCAAACTTTACTGTGCTCTTACAAACTGTTTGGGAACAGAAGCCAAATAAGAATTGAGCCCTGTTTTTTCCAGAGAGTTCTGAGGGGAGATGAAACAAAGGGAAAAGTAACTTGTGTGACTAAATGTGCCCTGCTTTTGGCAGAGATGAAGGGACAACAGTGATTAAACAGTCATGCCCAGCTTTAAAATGCGCCCAGTCTTTAGTGCAGCAATGATGATGGGGGATTAAGCAAACAAACTGTGTTGATCTGCAAGTAGCAGAACATTTTTAGGAACAGAACAGACTAAGAAATGTGCCCTGGTTTACTCCAGAGAGTTCTATGAAGGGGAGGAAACAAAAGAAAAACTTCTGTGCCATTTGAGTAAATGTACCCTGCTTTTGGCAGAGATGAAAAGGACAATGAGTGGTCATGCCCATCCTGCCTGCTTTATTTTGTGCCCAGCCAGCCCTCTTTTGCAGCAGTGATGATAAGAATTGCACCCTGTTTTTTCCAGAGTTCCCAGGGGAGAGGAAACAAAGAAGTAAAGAAATTGTACCAATGCCCTGCTTTGGCAGAGATGAAGGAGACAAAAACAAAAATACACCTGCTTGCTCTGTTGCACTGGGGAAGTTGTAACTCTTGTGTGCCCTGCCCATCAGATCTGAGGGGACAAGTAACACATTAAGACACTCGCCCTGCCAGCTAGAGCTTTGCTGCAGCAGTGAACTTTGGGGAACTTGGTGTTCTGGAAACTTTCAAGTGTGTGCCCTGCCTATGGCACAGATTGGGGACAAGTAAGACTATGCCCTGCTGCCAGTGCCAGCTTTGCTGCAGCAGTGAACTTTGGGGAAGTGTTCTGTTCTGTTCACAACTCTGAAATTTTAAGTGTGTGCCCTGCCTATGGCAGAGATGGGGACAAATATAACAATTAACTTGGGGGAGGGGTCACAAACAAATCTGTAGCTGCCATTATTTTTTTTTTTTTTGCAGTACAGAGCATTAGCCAGATTACAATAACTTGATGTGTTAATTTTTCAAGAGCACAGCTTGACCGAGACTTGTTTTGCTAACTTCAAACTTTTTAATAATTGCAGTCCAACATGGCTAGCGGAGTAAAATTAGCAACTGCAGAAGGATGGTGCAAACAATATGATCCAGACAAAAACTGGCTACAGATAAGCAGTGAGGGAGACTGTGCAGTGCGTGTTAGTTGCAAACTGTGCTGTCAGTATAAAGATGAGCCACATGGGTTGGGGAACTTCAGTAAGGCATTAACTGCAGGGATAACAGGCCCTCAGCTAAAAGTTGACACCATCCGGAAACATCTTCAGACAGTGCAGCAGAAGAAAGCTCTTAACATTTTGAAATTTGGTAAAACATGGTCACCACTTGAAATATATCGCCATACCACAATTGGTACGTTTAAAGTAATTGGGGTGGGGGGTAGGAGGATTGGACCCCAGAGCTAAATAATTTTAATTTATTTGCAGGGAGAGCTTTCAGTAATGCAGAGGAACAGCATAGAATGGTTCTACGCAGGTTGATGGAGATCCTGTATATGATGGCCAAAGAGGACATCCCTATTAAAAAGTCTGAAGCGACATCAGAACAAGAGAAGCGCCATGGAGTTCATTTGGGCAATAAATACATGTGTAGTGGCAAGAACCTAGAAGAAAACCTGCTGGCAACTGTAAAAAATGCTAATTATTTTTCAGTTCTTATGGATGGCAGTACTGATGGTGGTGAAATTGAAAAGGAACTGGTTTACATAATTATGTTAATCCCAGCAATGGTCACGTGGAGATTACATTTCTCACAAATGAAAGCAGTATCAGATGGCACAAGTGAGGGACTCAAAATCTCTCCTCTTAGACATTCCTGCAGAGAGTGGCCTTAATGTAAAAAATGGTTGGGTTTGGGGCTGATGGGGCAACTCTTAACATGGGTGTAAGACGGGGTCTTGCTGCACTTTTAAGGGAATACCTACATCGGCTGGTTGCTGTTCACTGTTTCTCACACAGATCAGAACTGGCCATGAAAGATGCTTTGGATAATACCTATTTCAATGAAGTTTCAAACTTTCTGACCCAGTTATTTTATCTCTATCAGAAAAGTCCTAAGCGACTTAGAGAGTTGTGGTCCCTTGCCCAGGCCATGGAGATGTCAGCTGAAAAGTCAAAGAAAGCCCATGGCACTTGGGTGGAGCATAAACTTCTTGCCACCTGGCCTGTTACCAAATCATTCCCCGTAATCACTGCCCATTTAGAATCTATGGCCGCAGACCCAACTCATGATCAGGCCAAAGCCAAGTGAGTGTTGCAAATTTTGACTGAATTCCAAATGGTTGCACACCTTTTGTATTTTGAACAGTTGCTTCAGCCACTTGCCAGGTTCTCACTAGCACTTCAAAAAAAGTTGTTGACATGCCAGAGCTACTTAACTCTGTTGAAACTTTGAGAAATACTCTTGACCATGCTAAGCAGAGTGGCCCCATAGGTGGCAATGAACTTAACATTCTCTTAAAAAATGGGTCTGACGTTCTTTCAGGAGCATGTCCCGAAGTCACCTTAAGGGTGTGGAAATTAACATATCTAAGTGCTCAATCTATTAAAACTTTTAAACAGCAATGTAAGAAATACATTACAAATATTGAGAACTGTTGTGAACAAAGGTTTGATTTGAATGATGAAAGTAATATCTATAACCGTGCAAAAGTGTTAGATACCAGACTTTGGCCAACAGACCGAAAGGAACTGGAGCTGTATGGTAACAGTGACATCACTGAGGTAGCTGACCATTTTTCAGCTCTTTTTCAGATTGACTGTGACACCAATCAAGTGCTTGCAGAATGGCAAGAGCTTAAGATTTTTGCTCAAACCAATTTCATTAATTATATGTCTGCCTCTGCTATCTGGTCAAAGCTGGCATGTAATTTCCAAAATTCTTATCCAAATCTGTTGAAGCTTGTCAACGTGTTGAGAGTATTTCCCATGTCTAATGCAATAGTAGAAAGGTGTTTTTCAACTATGAACAAGGAAAAACTGACTGAGAGCAAGTCTGGCAGAGGACACTGTAGAAACATTGATTCGCATTAAAAAGCAGGACCCCCTCCAGCTGAATTCAATCCAGAAAGGGCTGTAGACATATTTTAGTGCTAAACCAAGGCGTCCTGGTGTTTTGGCAGCTGCGGATGGTGGACCATACCCTGGTCCTTCCCCCTCCAAAATAGGCCAGAACAACTGGCTACATGCCTGGTAGAGAACAGTAGCAAAACAGTCCTATGTTGGAGTTTATGGTCAGTTACTGTCCCAGGTGGAGTAGTTTTTATGGGGCAGTTCATTTTAAATTGTCATAACTCACGATCACGTCATGATTATAATTCATGAACTCACAGTCTGCTTTGGCAGACATCATGCTTCACAGTTCTTAAAATGTATTTGCTGCTGCACAACTGCTGTATTCCGACTCTAATGGCTAAATAAACAGTATCAGTCTCAGAAACCTGTGTACAATGTGTATTTTATCAATATATAGCAAGATAAGTAGATTGTATGAGGTTTTGAGCAAAAACATAAATTTATTGTAATTGCTAATCAACTTCGGTCAATTACTAATCATTTTTTACTTTGATTAGCGAGGCCGCTAATCAAGTCTCCAACACTAATTTATGCCTTGCTGTTGAAACGAATGCAGAAGGCTGACTGGATTTATCTAGAACACAGGGGTTGACCTTGAGGTGGATTTTGACCTGCCAGCTTGTTTGCAAAATTAGAAGGAAATCAGCCCTAGGACAGGATGACTTAATTGGCTGCACCTGTTAAGAAGACTAATGTACTCTTCAGGCTGCTCACAGGAAAGACATTGACAAAGCCTTAATACATTTTGTGGAACACAAGTGGTGTAATTTACAAGAACAGGATGCAGAATCTGATTGCAAGAGAAAGATATCTTATAAAACAAGAGCAATGTTTTGTTTGGGGAAGGAAACTGCAAAAACTGAAAGAGACTCTTAGATGAAGGACTTTTGTTTTTGTTTTACTGCCTTTGTAAAGCTATCCTGTACTATTTTATTTTATTGTTATTAATAATAAAACACTACTTTACAAATGTGCAGCTTCTCCTGGTTGCTGTGCTTCCTGACCTGTGAAGCAGTGACAGTTGGTATCAGAAAAAGTGGGATCCATGCTGTGCATACTCTAAGCCAGGAGTTTTTGTGTGTGGGTACTAGACCTGTTACCAGGAAAGCACAGATGAAAGGTATGGATCTTGCAACAGCAAGCCCAGGATGATTACCAGAAGAATAGTAACAAAAGTCCAAACTGAGCCTGTACAGCCTGCAGCAGTGATAGGAGAAGAAGAAGAAAGAACATGCAGGGACAAAACCTGAAAACATGTCTGCCTTCTTCAAATGGCGGGCTATACAACAAAGAAAGACTGAGAAACAAAGAGAAAAAGAGATACAGCTTCTTGATGAACAGAGGAGATACAGCATCTAGTGACACAGAGATGAGATGCAGCGACAGGAGCGGCAATCGCTGGATGCTTTGCAAGCTATCAAAGCTGGAGGATCTGGTACAGGTCCAGCAGATCAACAAAACACAAACAGCTCAAAAGACATTAAACTTACAATCATGTGTCCCTCAGATGGTACTGAAGTATATCTGACAACTTTTGAAAGTCGCCGGAGCCTGCCAATGGTCAAAACAGCAATGGGCAATCAGGCTGGTACCTTATCTGACAGGTAAAGCACAATTTGCCTACAGCAATATGAACACTGAAAAGTCAGAAAAGTATGACATTGTGAAAAGAGAAATCCTTAAAAGGTATAACATCTCAGGAGAGACCTACAGGCAGAGATAACATAGAAACATAAACTTTAATGGTAGATAAGGACCGCTTGGCCCACCCAGTCTGCCCACATTCTGGTCCCTGAAGCACAAATCAGTCAACAATCCTCAAGAAGCCTTCACCCGACTCAGAGAACTCATTAAATGGGTCCAACCAGAGGGCAAAACGATCCCACAGATTATCGACATATTTGCAATAGAGCAATTCATCATCATCCTATCCACAGATGTGCAGCTTTGGGTAAAAGAACACTGACCAGAACATGGGGAAAAGGCCGCTTCTTTGGCTGAGGACTATCAGATGGCCAAACAGACGCTGCAGCAGCAAAGTAACAGCCAAGGACTGGTAAGACCCTCCTTTTCCCCGACTTAACTCTAGATCAGATAAGAATGTACATAAAAATAAGGATGGTAACACTGGAGCAAATTTGGCCTTAGCAAATTGGGGCAAGTATTTAACAGATGTCATGGTGGGGATAAGACTGTAAAGGGACTCGACAGACCCTGGTGCATGCTGAAGTTCTGGGAAAAGGATGTGCAAAAGGACCAGGTACTGGGGTCATCTGCATCCATGAGGACACTTGATACTATCCCACTACCTAAGTGACTCTGAATATTAATGAGGTGTTATGCCAAATAAAAGTGGGGGTATAACCTAAGTTACCTGTACTTGGGATTATTGGAAATGACTTTCCAGGATTTGTGAAGTTAATCACAGAGGGAGTAAATCCAGCTGTGTCAGCAACTATGGTAACAAAAGCACAGGCAAAGAAAATGTCAGATGTTGGGGACTCCTTTCCTTTAAGTGACTATGATCTGAATATGTTTGAACCAAGCTCCACAATCCAGAAGGCCAGGAAAAAGAAAGACGCCTGAAAAAACAGTGGCAACAAAAGTCTGATGGACATAAGGGGTTGATATGTGAAAATGCTGAATCCAAACTGATAACTGATTGTGATTTTGTTTCTGAGTAAAATGGGAGGGTGAGTAGCCCTGTATGTCAGAGAGGGTATATTGGCAACACATGTACAGGGTAGGCAGGGGGAGGCTGAAGCACTGTGGGTCACCCTTCAACCTGGAAATGGCACAATATGCACAGGAGTGATATACAGACCTCCAGGACAGGGAGAGGAACTGGACAGGGAGCTAGTGGAGGAAATACATGAGATGGCAATGAAAGGTGAAATTCTATTGATGGGGGCTGTCAGTATGCCAGACATGGATTGGAACATCAGTGTAGCTGCTTCAGCCTGCAGCAGAGGCATCCCTGATTCACTCCAGGAGACTGGACTCAGGCAGTTTATGCTTGATCCTACCAGAGACAGGGCAATTCTAGATCTAGTAATGACCACCGGGAATCGAATTGCAGATGTCCAGGTAGAAAGGCAACTGGGATTCAGTGATCACAATATTGTGTGGTTCAGTATAAGGATGGAGACTCACTCAAGTCATACTAGGACAAAGGTTTTGGATTTCAAAATGCTGACTTAGCTGAAATAGGGAAGGATATAAAAGAGCCCTGGAAAGAACGGAGGCAGGAGGGGAGAGGAAGAACAGTGGAAGAATCTAAAGGTAGCCTTACTGGAAGTAACAAACCAATGCATCAGACTGGTATCCAAAGGCAAGAGAAGAAAGCCACTGTGGTTCTCGAGAGAGGTGGCAGTAAAGGTCAGGGCAAAAAGGAAAGGGTTTAGAAATATAAGGAGACCCAAAGGGAGGAGGACAGGGAGAAGTACCTACAGTGTCTTAAGGGAAGCGGGAAAGGCAGTAAGGAGAGCAAAGGCATGGACTGAGGAAGGTTTAACACAGTCAGTTAAGAAAGGGGTCAAGACATTCTTCAGGTACATCAGCAAAATGAGGAAAAACAAGGGTGGATTACAAGGCTCAAGGGAGAGGGAGGGGAATGCAAGGAGGGTGACATGGAAAAGGCAGAAATACTGAGTAAATATTTCTGTTCAGTATTCACAGAAGAGGGGTAGGGGCCACAGCAGTACAGCAGTTGCCAGGGGTGTGAAGAGGTGGACAATAGTCCATTCACAGGTGAAAGAGTCCTGCAGGAGCTTACCAAATTGAAGGTGGACAAAGCAATGGGACCAGATGGCATACACCCACGGATATTAAGAGAACTATGAAGGGAGTTAGCAGAACCTCTCTGGCAGCCATGCTCACCAAGTCATTCAACACAGGGGTGGTACCAGAGGATTGGAGGAGGGCACATGTGGTCCCTCTACACACATCTGGCAGCAGTGAGTAGGCGGGGAACTATAGGCTGGTCAGCCTCACCTCAGTAGTGAGGAAGATCATGGAGACATTGCTTAAAGAAAGGATAGGGGGGCTTCTGGAAGCCATTGGAGCGCAGGACCATAGGTAACACGGATTCACAGCGGTAAGGTCATGTCAGACAAATCTGATTGATTTCTTTGACTGGGTGACAAAGGAAGTAAATCAGGGTGGGGCAGTGGACATTGCTTACCTTGATTTCAGCAAAGTCTTTGACAAGCTGGGTAGGCTGGGCATGGGGGACAGGGTGGTAAACTGGGTTAGAAACTGGCTAACAGACGGGAGGCAGAGGGTGGTGGTAAATGGAGTGCAGTCTGGAGAGAGGGGGGGTGACCAGTGGAGTGCCTCAGGGATCGGTCCTGGGGCCATTCCTGTTCAATGTCTTCATTAGCAACACTGCAGAGGGGCTGGAGGAAAGGTCTGCCTGTTTGCAGATGACACCAAAATCTGTGACACAGTGGATACCCCAGAGCGGGTGGAGAAAGTGAGGACGAACCTGAGGAAGCTTGAAAATGGTCTGAGGACTGGCAACTGAAGTTCAATTCAAAAAGTGCAAAATTATGCACCTGGGACACAGAAAACCGGGAAAGCTACAGGATTGGGGCGGGTTGCTGAGAGTCACAAAGGAGGAAAGGGACCTGAGATTATTATTTCAGACAACCTGAAAATGTCAAAGCAGAGTGCTAAGGCAGCTGGGAGGGCTAGTGGCATGCTGGGGTGCATAGGCAGGGGTATCACCAGCAGAAGGAGAGAGGCAGTGATGCCATTATATAAAACCATGGTCAGGTCTCACATGGAGCACTGTGTGCAGTTCTGGAGGCCGCACCTTCATAAGGACATTAATAGGCTGGAGATGGTCCAGAGAAGGGTGACTAAGATGGTACTGGGCTTGCAACACAAGACTTGTGATGAGAGATGAAGGGACCTCTATATGAACTCGCTGGAAGACAGGAGGAAAAGAGGGGACAAGACAGAAACACTCAAGTACCTCAAGGGTATAAACAAGGTGCAGGGAGGACAAAAACACATAACATCTTATTAGGATGTAATCGAATCTCCGGTACAGCCACAGCCACAACCTCAGAAAAAGTGAGAAAAATATTTCAGCAGGGAGAGGCCACAAACCAATCAAAAGCTTTAAACTAGGTGCAAAACAGATTGGAATAAACAGCCCACTCACCCATATTAAACATTTAAACATATTCTTTCTTTTACTTTTTATTTTATTTTTCAAAAGTATCTTCCAGACAATTCATTTCCTACGTTTCGGGATGTAAAACCCTTCATCGGGGGTCCGGTTTTCAATCTGAGTACATAAAAACAAATTGTAAAATATATTTTTTTAGAGTACAATATATTAATTCACATAAAAGAAAATTTCAAAAGGATTTTTTAACAACCATAAAATCAAGAATCAAACAAGGGGGTTAACACTCACTTAGAATTTTGTTCTTTTTAAATCCCAAACTTGTAACTTGTTCAGAGCATTTACTTAAGATTCATGGCTTCCCAACAAAATAGACAATCATTAGAATAATAACATATACCCATCGGTTCAATTATCTTCAATAATGTCAAATTTTAAGTTATAAATTGATTTTTGCCTACTGTGAGCACACAGAGTCCCCTTTAATTGATTTTGTCTCTTGGTTTATCTAAAGAGAGAGGAAATGTGACCAATTAGCTTACTATTCTAACAAGCAGTTCCTAAAGTTTTGATTTATTTTAGTCTGATAATAGACAAATTGTTAACATTTCTGTATTACCAGTCACACCTCCTTCCAAACAATACCAACGCTAACTCCTATAGCGTATTCGTAAGCATGATAAGCAATTAACCTGCTCAAAATAGTACCATGTTAGCAGCCTATTTAATTTCTTATTTCCAATGTATGTACAGATGCTCACTTCCGTAATGTTCTTTTAGATACTCTGCTTTCTTTCATATCTATTCTCTTATGAGCTCTAAATAATTCAACTAGTGTGGTATGTTTAACCTTTTATGCTCTATTCGACTCTCGAACTGTATGTATCAAGGCATTTTCAGTAATGAAAAATAAAATAAACTAATTTTTTTGGCGTTATCTTATGCAGCCATTAACATGTGGTCAGCGTTTCAATCTTACTATCCTTCACTCCGGTCTCTACAATTTAAAAACTTAGCACCGTGCAACATACTTTTCCAATGCATTTACCTCTCCTGAATAACAAGTTTTATTGGCCTTGGCGTCATGACACGTCTTTCAAAATGGGAAGTGCCCAAGTGACTGTTTAACTCCCTTCTTATGCTGCACCATTAATGCAGCCAAATCCAGCACTGCAACACTAAAGGAAATCTGTGTGGTCACCTTTGTGTATACCTGAGAGCAAAAACTGCTCCCCTGAGTACCAGGCCCACCCTCTTGCGGCACCTAATAAAATAGGTGATGGCTGCTTGTAATCTCTTGGTTTTGTTATATTTTCTCAAAATTAGTTTTCTAACCTTCTTTTGTTTTTAGGCACTATCACACCAAAGTCTCCTGTGGCCCATACAAAACACTGCTTAGGAAGTCCCAACTCGGAAATCGGCACAGCACTATTTACATAGACACTCCTTGTCTAAACTTATATACACAAAACAATCGATATATGATTAAAGTAAATATGCTCCCTCTGAATGAACGGGGAATTATGGAATTTTAGACTGACTAAATTACTCATAGAACCCTAGCCATATATAAGCATAAAATAATTACAAAGAACCTCTGTGCATAAACACTGAGGCAAGGGTTACCCCAAAGGGCATTTGGCTGGGAAGCCAAGTTTCAAGAAAATACAAAATCACACATGCCCCCACAATGCAAAGCATCATGGGCTGCATATGCAAATCACCACAGAATGTTAGGCTGGTCCAACTTTAAGCAGAATTGCATGGTGCGGAAAGGCCTCTCACACAGTTTGCAAAGGTGCTAACAGAGGACATAGACACATGTTTGGTCCTACCAGGACTCCAGTCTTCTGTTGGCACCTTTTACTAGCTGTGTGTTCGGCTGTTCTGCGCAAAGACAGCCAGCCTAACATTCTGTGTTCATGCACAACCATAATGCTTCATGAGGGCATGTGTGTTTATGTACCCTGTGAAATAATTATCTTTCTAGTTACAAACAACTAGTTTTTTTTCCCTGGCTGCCATTTTTAATGTGTCACTCCAAAATATAACCACGTACAAATCTTTGCATTCTGTAAACCATTACAAGTTGACTCTACCCCTGGAGTCTATTTGTAAACGCTTATCATGCCCAACATTTTCAACTTCTTATTATCCCGTTTACAAAGTAGGAGAAGCATTGTTTTTTAAAATTAGTGGTTGCCAAACTATTCTCTCATTCATCCCACAAATGGGATTTGTTGACCTGTCTTTAGCTACTTTTTCCATACCAAAAAACCTGAAAGTCGGGAGCTGGTGGCCTGCCTCAAGAAAATGTCTTGCTATAGGTGAACTCATGTCCTTGTTCTGTCTATACCCCTTATGTTCACCTATCCACTGTTTCAATTGTCTCTTAGTTTTCCCAATGTAACTTCTATCGCTGGGGCATTTAATCCCATATATCACCCCTGTTGTTTGGCATGTAATAAATTCCTTAATAGTGGCATCTTTATTCCGATATACATGTCTGATTTTTTATTAATTTGTATGTACTGTTGCAGTGCACACATCTATCACATGGACAGTTCCCTTTCAAGTCTTCAGTGGTAAAGTAATTCCTTGTCTTTGAACTGGGGTCACGTGATCTGTGCATCAATTTATCTTGTAGTGATTTACCTTTTTGGCTACTACTAATGGTCCTTGTACAAACGTTTTTCTCCACATTCACTGATTTAAGCACATGCCAATGTTTGTTTATAGTTTTTTTAATATCATAAAATATATCACTATATTTCATAGTTAACATGATCTTCTTCCCTGAGTATCAGGTAGTTCCCCTGTCTGTTTCAATAAATTCTCTCTTCGTGTCTGTTCCATTTTGTCTTTTGCTCATTAATACTCCATCAGAGTAACCCCTTTCCTTGAATCTTTGTACCATATTGGTGACATTCCTTCTATATCTGATGTCAATGTACAGTTTCTCCTACCCTTCAAAAGTTGACTATAGGGAATATAATTCCCGAAGGGTCGAGGGTGAAAACTTTCTACTCTCAAAATGACAGTGACATCTATTTTTTAGCCCAGTGAAAAAGGAATAACATTATTTCTAAAGGTCTAACTATTTGGAATCCACTGAGAAACACGGATAATTCTACGTATCCTGAACAACTCTGTCGTTGGACAGCTGAGAAATTGAGAAATCACAGAATCCATTGCTCACATGCCAAGAAAGCATTTCTGAAGAAACAGTTTGATGAAATATAGTTACCACACTGGAGAGGATGTCTGGTGAGCCTATTCCAGACATCCTGCATGAGATACACATGAACTACCAAAGAACCTTAAGAAAAGCCATGCTCATTAAAAACAGGAAGTTAGATACCCTTCAAGGTACCATACTTCCTAACAACCATGAAGAACAGAATAGAGTGATTGAACAACTGAGCCACACAGATGGTCACCTCTCAGTAGTTAATTTGCTCAACACACACTGACTACTGGGGAATTAAATGTACTTTCTAAAGGGACTAAGCTTTCTGCCCAACTAAACCATTGGACAGAATACAGTTTTCTGGTGAAATGAGGCATACTTCCATGAATTGAGACTTTAAAGAATTTTTCACGGCACAGAAGAAATCACAAACAGTAACAATTTAATGGATAAGGAAAGAAACCATCTGATTTTACCCCCCCACCCACCCACAAATGGCGTTAATAAGAAAATGGACAATTACATTCATTGCTTTTGCTAGAGAGGTACTGGTGAGATTATTAATAGGCAGACTCAGGCCCAGTACAACCTCTCTCCATTGGAACGGAGGGCCATACAAACACTGAAACAAACCTCAACATTGCCATCAAAAAGCTGATAAAGGCTCTGCAGTTTTGACTGTAATGATAGCCATCTGCTTGTTATTATTTGTATTTTTGATAAATACATGTTTAGACTTCTGCTTAGAAACACAGGCCAAGCAGCAAAGCCACATGGGATTTTTGAACAGAGAGAAAAGAGGGGATCTGCACTATCCCTGACCCAGTGGAAAAACTAATTAAGAGCTTCCCTTTTGACACCAGGTTGTAACAGGTTGAAAAACCAGCCACTTGTTATAAGATATTGCATTTTTATGACATCAAGAGGTAAACCAACTCCGACAGTTACCTGTGAAATTTCTCACCACTAAAAGAAGTCTCTTTCAGGATGTTCCTCTGAAGATCAAAGGGGTAATTCTGACCTGCCATAAAGCTGTGGCTCACTAATTAAAAATGTATACATCTTTTTTTTTTTTTTTTAAGTGAGATGTTTAGCAATGGGCAGATGCATGTGACTAATTCGGTATGCAGGAATGGGAGTGACCTCACAGCCAGCATCACCACAGAACTGTAACCTCACAAGCTAGGCGGGACCCTTTTCCCCTCATGAAATTGTCAAGCTGCAGAGGGAACAATGCATACTTGTGTTTGGACTTTCAAGACACACTTTTACTTCTGGACTCTTAAGAAGCACTTCTATCAAAGTTAGGTAATTTCAGCATCATTATTTACTAACTGAAACTGGGGTAGGATCAGTTACTCAGTAAAAAGGCGTTTGGTTTTTGCAATTTCCATTTCTTTATTTGACTGTACCATTAATGTTATATGTTCTGTGTTTTGTATTTTATGTACTATTTTTAATTCTAGTAAACTCTGTTTTCCTTGAAATCCTGCCTGAGCCTTTTTCTCATTTTGAGTGCGAATGCTGGGACGGTGTTGATAATTCTGACAGAACTCTTAAGTACTTACAGTGTGTTCCCATATGCACCAAGGTAAGGAAATTCCTAGGTCTCAACTGAGTCAGAAGGGGGATTGTGAACCAAGTTGTGTGCCCGCTGGGTTAAGGATTGCACTGCATTCCTGAAGAGGGTGTGATATTTGGACCTGTTACCTGGGCATGCTAGCAAAAGGGGTTCATATTTGGCCCCAGGACTAGAGACCGGTAGTTGTTCAGACTCAAAAACAGACAGGAGGGTTACCCTGTTTGTCTACTGTTCACATATTTCACTTCGAGGCTGGGCACTGTGGGAGCAGAGGGCCTGACCCCAGGAGTGCATTTGTGACAGTGATATTGAACCAAGAAGATTATATTAAGGAAGCCAACAGACAGCTAAGTGACCATACCTACTACAGAGTACTGGAAAGTGACCCCACTACAGAATATAAAAGAGAACTACAGTAGTTAACTGGATTATTTCCAAATGATGTCCATGGCAGACTAAATGCCCTCATCCCCACTGAACCCAAGCCAGGGACACTCTACATGCTGCCTAAAATACATAAGCCTGGTAATCCGGGAAGACCCATAGTCTCTGGTAATGGTACCATGACAGAGGGGATCTCAGGGTTTGTAGAAGCCATTTTAAAACTGCTGGTTATACAAAGGGATAGTTATATCCAGGACACTACACACTTCCTGTGTAAACTTTCTGGTTATAAGGACTTACCACCGGATACCCTTTTAGCCACGATGGATGTATCATCCCTCTACACTAATATTCCACACTCAGATGACATTTCAGCCTGCCTTAAATACCTGCATGAGAAAGGATTGGACAACATCGACCCTGTAGTCATGGGGAAACTTACTGAATTCATTCTGGCACATAATTTCAGCTTCAGTGGTAAACATTATGTTCAAACTATGGGAACAACAATTGGCAACAGGATGGCTCCACAGTATGCTAATCTTTATATGGCGAGTTGGAGGAGGACTTTTAAGGCACTGTACACACAAACCACTCGCTTATTTCCATTACACTGATAATTTGTTTATAATTTGGACAGAGGGCACTGACACATTAAGGATTTTATCAGGAACTTAATAACCTCCACCCAACCATAAAGCTATCCTGAAATATTCTGCCACCAGTGTAAATTTTCTGGATACCACTGTCACTATCAAGGATGGAACCCTACATACATGTATTTACAGGAAACTAACAAACAGACAGAGATACTTACACAGGAAAAGTAATCACCCAAGCCACAGAAAAAAATCTGTCATGTATAGTCAAGCACTTCGGTATCACTGTCTCTATTTAAATGAGGAAGACAGAGACACACATTTGACTATTTTGAAAAACACCTTTATTGAGCAGGGACACTCTTCCACAGAAATTGACAGAGCAGTGGAACGTGCAACACAGGTACCAAGAGAACTACTGCAATATAAGGAAAGGACCACTACCAACAGAATACACTTAGTAGTCCCATATCATCCTGACCTTGAACTTCTATGTAAGATTATTAAGGACCTCCACCCAATAATCAGTGAGGATGAAACTCTTAATTGCATTTTTCAGGAATTACGACTACTATCTTTTAAACAACCACCTAACTTAGCCAACTTGATTATTAGGAGTCAACTTGAACCAGAACAGAATACCAGAACATCATATCTGATAGCGACCATGTCACCAACTCAGATTTAAGACTTGTAAGCTCATTTCCACTTCAGATTGTGTGGTTACATCACAAAACAGACAATTCAGGATACAGGGGAATTATACATGTACATCAAGTAATGTTGTTTATTTCATTCAATGCAAGAAATGTCCTCGCACAGGTTATGTGGGGGCAGACAAACCAACAACTCCACACTAGAATGAATTCACACAGGCATACTATGAATATGAAGATGACTGACAAATCAGTGGTGCAATACGTCTCCCAGGCTGGCCACTCAATCTCAGATATGTCTGTGTTGGTCTTAAAAGGACATTTCAACAGTACACAACAGAGACGGGCTTCTGAAATCAGACTTATTTTACTTTTCAATATGGTGGAAGATGGCATGAACACTGATGTGGGGTATATGACACATTATTCCACTTAAACTTACACAGACCTTTACTCCAAAGGATGGCATACATACTTTAGTTCTTCAGTGAGCCTTTGATTTTTTTATGTTTATACTTATAGAGTCCCCTTTATCTGGTTATCTACATGTTGGCTTCTCACCTTAGCACTGTGCGAATGCGTGTGTGTGTGTCTGCGTGTGTATGGGGGTAGTGTGAATTGGGGTCATTTTTATGTGAGTGTTGGGCTGTTTTTGTGGGTACAGTGGGTGTGGTTATTGTGGTAATGTTGAGGTAGGGTTTTATTTAGGAACATGGCATAATGGTGTTACAGTGGCTAGGACTCTTAGTTCACATATACAGTGAATATTTACTTCCTTCTACTAGTTGTCTGTGGTTGGATTACATACTGTCACATTTTTAAATTCTGTACATATTAAGATGCATATCTCATTTACTTGGGGGTTCATGTAAGGTTCAATTCCTTTGGGTAAATATTGCAATGACTGGTGTGAATGATGGTGTATTAGGAAACTTGTACATTTGGCACATACTTACAATTGATATTATCATGTATAAAATCCTGTTACATCACTGAAGGCCTTAAAGTTTATGTAATATATTAACTGGTTGAGAGTACAGTTGGAAAAATGTCTCCAGCTAAGGTCTACATTACATTATGTGTGATACATTTGCTCACTTTGAGCAAACTTTACACCCTTTGTATGCCATACATAGATCATTTCTGTTTATTTTATTTTTGGGTCTTGTTTTTAACTTGTAGTTATGTCTCATTTTAGCATGTATTTATTATCCACAAGTTTGTCTTTTATTGACCGTGTTCTTTAACACACCAGGACACTTTCAATTAAAGTTGTAAAGCTCCTCATCTTACATGTAATTAGGAGAATAGTATCCTAAGGTTTTGTTTCATTAGACTCTTTTCTTGAAACATACTGAGACATTTTAAAATTTATGTCTGGAGAACTCTCTGCTTGTTGCTATCTTCTGAGAACCTTTGACCTTCAGGGGCTTTTCAGCTAAAAGCATACTGGTGTTAATTAGCTTCTCTGACATAATCTGACATAATGATATAGAAAGGAATGCTACCGATATGGTACAAAGATTCAAGGAAAGGGGTTACTCTGACGTAATCTTTAGTTATTTTTTGAATGAGTATGTTAAAATCAGTGAAAATTATTTCTGTTTTTTATGCATTATCTGTGTATTAATAGTATGTAATTTTCTAAATAACTGTCATAAAGCTTCCGAAGAAGGACTTGGTTGGTCTGAAAGCTAGCACTTTTGTTGTAACATCTATGCTGGTCCAATAAAAGGTATCAAACCATTTGCTTCTGGATCTGCTCTCAAAATGGTATTTCAGTATGTATCTTTATGATAACGTTTGGTACACAGTATATTATTGTGCTTAAAAATTTTTAAATTTAGAAAGGTAATCTCATTCTTATATCGATTTAAGGTAAATTTCTAACAGTCTGTACTGGTATTCAGATACTTATGAAATTCTACCAATTCCATTTCGTTTCCGGCCCATAAAATCCCTGTCGTCAATAAAGCACTTATACAATTTGATCTTGTCTTTGAAAATGTTATCGTTGTATATAAACTTCTCTTCAAAATGATGCATGAAAATATTTGTATATGATGGGGCCATGCTCGACCCCATAGCTGTCTGTCCCTCTTATCTGTACATAAAATGTCTTCTCAAATTGGAAATAATTCTGGATTAACACTATCTCCACAAATTTTAATAATAACTCATGAGAAAAGAAGCAAAACCGCCTAATGAGTTATTTTTCTAATGAGTTATTAATAAACTTTGTGGAGATAGTGTTAAACCAGAATGATTTCCATTTTGAGACAACATTTTACGTACAGATAAGAGGGGATAGCTATGTAGGTCAAGTACGCCCCATCATACGCAAATATTTTCATGCATCATTTCGAAGAGAAGTTTGTATACAACGATAACATTTTCAAAGACAAGATCAAATTGTACAAGTGCTTTATTGACGACATAGTGATTTTATGGTCCGGAACTGAAATGGAATTGGTAGAATTTCATAAGTATCTGAATACCAGTACAGACTGTTTGAAATTTACCTTAAATTAAGAAAAGAATGAGATTGCCTTTCTAGATTAAAAAAAATGTAAGCATAATAATATACTATGCACCAAACTTCATCGTAAAGATACAGACCAAAACACCAATTTGAGAGCAGAAAGTTTTCACCCTCGACCCTTAGTGAATTCTATTCCTATAGTCAACTTTTGAGGGGTAAGAGAACTATACATTGACATCAAATATAGAAAGGAATGTCACTGATATGGTACAAAGATTCAAACAAAGGCGTTACTCTGATGGAGTATTAAACACAGCAAAGACAAAATGGAACAAACACAAAGAGAATTTATTGAAACAGACAGGGGAACTACCTGATACTCAGGGAATAAGATCTCTCTGTCTCAGTTTCTGTCTCTCTGTCTCTGTCTCCGCTCTCTGTCCCTCTGCCTCTGTCACTCTGTCCCTCTGCCTCTGTCACTCTGTCTCTGTCTCTATGTCTCTATGTCTCTCTGTCTCTCAATCTCTCGGTCTCTGTCATATTAACTCTGAAATATAGTGATATCTTTATGATATTAAAAATATAAACAAACATTGGCATGTTCTTAAATCAATTAATGTAAGAGAAAAACGTTTGTACAAGGACCATTAGTAGTAGCCAAAAAGGTAAATCACTGCAAGATAAATTGATGCACAGATCCGTGACCCCAGTTCAAAGACAAGGGAATTACTTTACCACTGAAGACTTGAAGGGAACTATCCATGTGATAGATGTGTGCACTGCAACAGTACATACAAATTAATAAAAATCAGACATGTATATCGAATAAAGATGCCACTATTACGAATTTATTACATGCCAGACAACAGGGGTGATATATGGGATTAAATGCCCTGCGATAGAAGTTACATTGGTAAAACAAAGAGACAATTGAAACAGTGGATAGGTGAACATAAAGGGTATATCTGGAACCAGGACATGAGTTCACCTATAGCAAGACATTTGGAAGCAGCTGCAAGAGTGACCTAAGGAAGCTAGAGGAGTGGTCTGAGAGGTGGCAGCTGGATTCAATGCAAGAAGTGAAAGGTTATGCACTTCAGGCAAGAACCCAAGGAGAGAATAGTGGCGGGGGTTAAAATGGGGATCACTGAGGAGGAGGAGAAGGACCTAGCGTAATGGTAACAGAGTCCATGAACAACACTGCCCAGTGCAGGAGAGCAGCTGCAAAAGAGAGCAAAATACTGAGGTGCACAGTGAAGGTGTTTTTGTCCAGGCGAAAAGAGGCGATCTTACCCCTCTACAGGTCACTGGTAAGGCCGCACTTGGAGAATTGTGTGCAGTTTTGGAGGCCATACCTGAAGCGTGATATCAGGCTACTGGAGGGGGTGCAGAGGAGGGCAACGAAGGTGATATGTGGAATGGAGGGGAGAGACTATGACCGCAGGCTGTGAGACCTGAATATGTACACCCTGGAGGATAGAAGGGACGGAGGGGACATGATAGAGACATTCAAGTATCTGAGGGAATCAATAAGGATGGGGCAGATGGGGTCTTTAAGCTGAGGGAGGGACACCAGGGGCACGGGCTAAGAATAGAGGAGGAAGATTTGGGAGGAAATGAGGAGACACTATTCCACGGAGGGGTAGTAGCAAAATGGAGCACTACCAGAATGGGTGGTATCATGAAAACTGTGAACAACTTTACAAGGGCATGGGACGGGGCCAGGGAGAGTGAGGGTGGGGTGGCAGTGGGATGACAAAGGGGAGGGGGAGTGGGGCAGCTGCAAACTAGGGGTGCTAGCTGCACACTTGAGCAGACTTAGATTGAATGGGTGGTCTGTTTCTCCTGGCACATTCGTATGTTCATATGATCTTGAGACAGGCCACCAGCTCCTGACATTCAGGTTTTTTGGTATGGAAAAAGTAGCTAAAGACAGAAGAGGGGGTAATTTTAATGATAAGCTATTACTTAGGGAGGCCTTCTACACAGACTTCTTTAGATCAACAAATCCCATTTATGAGATTAATGAGACAACAGACTGGCAACGATCATTTAAAAAAAAAAATGTTTTCTCCTACTCTGTAAAGGGGATAATAAGAAGTTGAAAATGTTGGGCATGATAAGTGCTTCCAAACAGACTCAAGGGGTAGACTCAACTTTTAATGGTTTACAGAACGCAAAGATTTGTAAGTGGTTATATTTTGGAGTGACACATTAAAGATGGCCAGCAAGAAATAAAAAAATTGTTGTTTGTAACTAGAAAGATAATTGTTTTATGCCTACATATGGCTAGGGTTCTATAAGTAATTTAGTCAATCCAAAATTCCATAATTCCTTGATCATTCAGAGGAAGCATATTTACTTTTATATATATATATATATATTTTTTTTGTTTGTTTTGTGTAAGTTTAGAAAAGGTGTCTACATAAATAGTGTTGTGCGAATTTCAGTCGGGACTCCTAAGCAGTGTTTTGTATGGGCCACAGGAGAATTTGTTGTGATAGTGCCTAAAAACAAAAGAAGGTTGGAAAACTAATTCTGAGAAAATATAACAAAACCAAGAGATTACAAGCAGTCATCACTTATTTTATTAGGTGCTGCTAGAGGGCGGGTCCGGCACTCAGGGCAGTTTTGCTCTCAGGTACAGTATACACAAAGGTGTCCACACGGATTTCCTTTAGTACTGCAGTGCCGGATTTGGCTGCACTAATGGTGCAGCATAAGAAGGGCATTAAACAGTCACTCGGGCGCTTCCGGTTTTGAAAGTCCTGCCATGACGCCAAGGTCAATAAAACTTCTGTTATACAGGAGAGGTAAATGCATTGGAAAAGTATGTTGCACGGCGCTAAGTTTTTAAATTATAGAGACCACAGTGAAGGATAGCACGACTGAAACACTGACCAAATGTTAATGGCTGCATATGATAACACCAAAGAAATAAGTTTATTTTATTTTTCATTACTGAAAATGCCTTGATACAGTTCGAGAATCAAATAGAACATAAAAGGTTAAATGTACCACACTTGTTTCAGAGATTATAAGAGAATAGATATGAAAGAAAATAAAATATCTAAAGGAACAATACGGAAGTGAGCATCTGTACAGAGATTAGAAATAAGAAATGAATGAGGCTGCTAATATGGTAATATTTTGAACAGGTTAACTGCTTATCATGCTTATGAATACGCTATAGGAGACAAGTGTTGGAACTAAGGTTTGGAAGGAGGTGTGACTGGTAATACAGAAATGTTAACAATATGTCTATTATCAGACTAATAGAAATCAGAACTTTAGGAACTGCTTGTTAGAACAGTAAGCAAATTATTTTTATTTATTTGAATTGTGATAACCGGGTGAGCCCACTGAGACAAGCATATCCCTTTTTCAGGGGTGAACCAGGGAATAAAGCTATTCCATAACTAGGTACATTATACAATTAGGTAAAAACAATAAATAGAATGAGTACAGTCAGTGGCAGGAGAACAATGCATGGAGTGGTATATTAAGCTACAGATGTGTTCATAAGCAGGCAGACAGTATCCTTGACTTCAGTCTGGTGACTCCAGGGTGGTCGGGAAGGTCCAAGGTTGATAAGTCTTTGATAGGACTTGGGACCACTGTGATGGAGGCTGGAGACCGCTGAGATCATGTAGGGTATTTTGCACAGTCATCATAACATCATACAACCTGTACCTAATGTACTTTATTGCAATAAAAAGTTTACATATTTACAAAATATAATAGAGGTAAAGGAGGAAGCAGGGGAGGGAGGGACGGGTTTTAGTAGAAGAATAGAAAAGCCAGAGAGGGGTGTGAGAGATAGAGAGCACAAGGACTAAGGAGAGGGGACAGGTGGGGAATAGGAGATACAGGATGCTGGTGAGTGGCGTATAGAGGTAGACAGAGGATGTTAAGTACAGTTGCCACAGCAGGTTGGGGAGGAAAGAAGATTTCCGTGTAGATTCTTTTAAACAGGGAAGAGATGCACAAGGCGTGAACTATGTGGGAGGGTATTCCATTTTTGAGGAGCAGAGAATTGGTCACATTTCCTCTCTCTTTAGATAAACTAAGAGACAAAAATAAAGGGAACTCTGGAACGCTCATGGTAGGCTAAAATCAATTTCTAACTTAGAATTTGAAGTTACTGAAGATAATTGAACCGATGGGTATATGTTATTATTTTAATGATTGTCTATTTTGTAGGGAAGCCGTGGAGCTTAAGTAAATGCTCTGAACAAGTTACAAGTTTGAGGTTTAAAAATAACAAACTTCTAAGTGAGTGTTAACCCCTTGTTTGGTCCTTGATTTTATGGTTGTTAAAAAATCCTTTGGAAAATTGTTTTTTATGTGAATTAATATATTGTACTCTAAAAAATATATAATTGATTTTTATGTACTCAGATTGAAAACGGACCCCGATGAAGGAATTTACATCCGAAACATAGGAAATGAATTGTCTGGAAGATATTTTTGAAGAAAATAAAAGAAAGAATATGTTTAAATATTAAATCACAGGCAGTGGGCCATTTATTCCAATCTGTTTTGCACCAACATCTTGTCAGGACTAAGTGAAAAGCTACAAAAGAAAAACCATGGTATAAATTTACAGAAAAGGGGTTCTAGGATTTGATAGTACCTAAAGAGCCAAATAACTCCATAAAATACGTTTCAGTATAAAACTGCCAACAAATGGAATGAGCTTCCATCTGACCTTAAGTAGCTTGGAAATTTCATCAACTACCTTCAAGACAGCTATGAAATTAGAACTGGTTTATCGTTGTGTCTGTTTTAAATGAGATTAGGGAACACACATGATAGGATCTGCTTTTGAATTTGTGTATTGTATAACTGTTATTGAATCTATGTATTGTATAACTGTTAATTATTGATTCAATGTTTTCTATGTATCTATGTATTTATATTGTCTATTGTAACTTAGATGATTTTTTTTTTATTTAATAGGGCCACCTTGTAAAAAGGGTATTCATAACCCTAATGGTGAAATCACTGTATAAATACAATTGTACTACTGCTACATTTTCCAATACAGGAGGAGCACAAGAACGAGGGGGCATGACATGACATTGGAAGGTGGGAGGTTAAGCGGGAATGTGAGGAAGTTCTTCTTCACAGAGAGGTGGTGGGCGCATGGAATGGTCTGCCTCAGGAGGTGTGGCGAGCACTATGGATGGATTCAAGGATACTTTGGACGGCATAGGGGAACCACAGAGGTACAGCAGTGGGTGGGTCAGAAGCAGTAATCCAGTACAAGGGCTTATGGGCAGACTAGATGGGCCAGGTGGTCCTATCTGCTGACAATTTCTATGTTTTTATGTAACAATGTTTCTCTCCAAGGTTACTGTAAGCAGGTAGGGGTGAAACAAAAACAGGGTGAACCAATGTTTAAAAAAAAGTAATGGGCTACTGGACAGAGTTTGGGTTAATCCTCAGAAGCAGAAACAGATAGAACAACTGGTCATACCAAAGAAGTATAGAACTGTTTTTGTTACAGATAGCACATGATAGTCCTGGCTATGACTGGTCAATCAGGGAGGGACTGCACCCTTGCCAGACGGCTGTACAGATTTTACTGGCCTGGGATTTATGAGGAGGTTGCTACCTACTGCAGTTCTTGTGCTGAATGTCAGAAAGTAGCACCCGTAACTAAAAAAAGACAGGGTGCCCCTGGTGTCCCTACCCTTGACAGAGGTGCCTTTTGAGAGAATTGCAATGGATGTGGTAGACCTCTTAGACAAAAGTAAAACAAGTAATCCATTCATTTTGGTAGTATGTGACTATGCTACTCACTACCCAGAGGCAATTCCAATGCGTACTGTCACAGCCCCAAAAGTGGCAGCAGAGCTTGCCAAAATGTTCAGCACAATGGGCACATCTGAAGAGATTATTACTGGTCAGGGTAGTAATTTGGGTGCAGATTACTGAATGAGCTGTACCAACTACTAGGTATCACAGCCATAAGAACCTCCCCTAATCACCCTCAGACAGACAGACTTGTTGAACCTTTTAATCAAACCCTAAAACGCATCTTAAAAAGGTTTGTGAAAGACTTTGACCAATATTCACCTTACCTGCTTTTTGCTTACAGAGAAGTGCCACAAGCATCAACAGGTTTATCACCATTTGAAATGTATGGTAGACAACCTAGAGGACCACAGGATGTAATAAAAGAAATATGGGAAGATAATTCAACTCAGAAAAAATCTATTACGTCTTATATGTGTGCACTGAGAAAGAAACTGCCAAAATATGTTGACATTGCCCATAGTAACCAGGAAAAGGCTCCAAAACAGCAGAAGGTGTATTATGACCATGGGTTAAAAGAAAACTTGAGCCAGGTGAAAAGGGTCTGTTACTGTTACCGACTACAGAACACAAACTGTTCATGAAGTGGCAAGGACCTTATAAAGTGATTAGATGTACCCATACAGTTAACTGTGAGATTGAGACCCCTGACAGGAAAAATCCTACCAAGATATACCATGCTAACCTTCTGCAGAAATGGGCTGAAAAACACCAAAGGCTGCTTTGTTAGTATTACCAGAGATTGCTAAAGACGATATTGATATTGCTTATGACAGACTGGAATGCACAGTAACTTCTGATGCAGTAAAGGTGAGGTTTCCATACCCACAGAACAAACTGGAGAAATTCTTAACTTAGCAGAGAGATTTAGAAATACTTTTACCACACTGCCAGGCTGAGCAAAAGGGGTTGAGCATGCAATAGTGACAGAGAATGCTCCCCCTATCAGACAAAAGACATACAGGTTACCAGAGTGGTTAAGAGCAGACGTGGTTAAGGAAATGCAAAAAATGACAGATGGGTATTACTGAAGAATCAAGAAGTGCTTGGTCATCACTAATGGTGATTGTAAATAAAAAAAGAATGGGGTGTAAGAACCTGCCTTGATTATGGGAAACTTGATCAAGTGCCTGTATTTGACAGTTATCCTATGCCCAGGATAGATTATTTAGTGGACAGACTGTGAAGTGCCAAGCATATTAGCACCCTCGATCTCACCAAGGGTTACTGGTAAACTACCTAGCTAAGAATTCCAAGATAAAACTGCATTCCCACTCCAATTGGATTCCATCAGTTCATCACCATGCTGTTGGTTTACATGATGCACCTACATTCCAGCAGTACATGGATGCAATTTAGAACCCTCACACTGGTTATTGTATTGCTTAACTGGATGATGTGGTGTACAGTCCAGACTGGAAAAAGCCACCTGGAACACCTACAAGCAGTTCTCCAATCCATCACAAATGCAGGTCTGACTACTGATCCTACCAAGTGCACATCAGGCATGCAGGAAACCAGATATTTGGGTTACATTTTGGGAAATGGAGAGTAAAGCCAGAGGAATTCCAGGGTAGAAATTGTAGCTAACAATCCGTCCTAAAACAAACAAAATGCAAGATCATTTTTAGGTCTGGCTGGTTACTACCAGAGATTTGTTCCCAGTTTTGCCCAGTTAGCTACTCCCTCACTGAACTCACAAAAATGGTACCCAAATAATGTGAAATGGTACCCACAGTGTGATGAAGCGTTTGGTCCATCAAGGCTGCACTATGTTCAGCTCCTATTTTTATAAGTCTAGACTCTGAGAAGCCATTTTCTGTTATGAACAGATGCACCACGGTGAGCCTGGGTGCAGTCCTGAGTAAGAATATGGATGGGAAGGAACATCCCATTCTGTATATAGTAGGAAGTGCGCAAAGAGAGAAAAAGTATTCCACTGTTGACAAAGAATGCCTTTCTGCAAAATAGGTGGTTTCTATTCTTTCTTTCTTCCCTTGTTTCTCTGTGGTTAAAAAAATGTTGAATTTTTATGTGAAACTAGGATCTCTTGGTTTACAAATGTCTATAGGTATACTGTTGAAAAGAATGCAGAAGGCTATTTGGGTTTATCTGGAACAAAGGGGGTTAACCTCAAGATGCATTTTAACCTCCATAAACATGTTTGCAGAGTTATCAGCAGGAAATCAGCCCTGGGACAGGATGTCTTAATTGACTGCACCTGTTAAGAAGACCAACGTACTCTTTAGGCTGATCACAGGAAAGAAACTGACAAAGTCTTAAAACACTCTGTGGAACACTAGTGGTGCAATTTACAAGAACAGGATGCAAAATTCAATTGCCAGGGAAAAATACCTTATAAAAACAGAGCAATGTTTTGTTTGGGGACAGAGATTGAGAAAAACTGAAAAGAGACTCTTAAATGAAGGACTTTCTTTTTGTTGGTACTGCCTTTGTGAAGCACTATCTGTACAATTTTATTTTTATTTTGTCATTAATAATAATAAAATGCTACTTGCAAAGTCTACAAATTCTCATGGTTTGCTTATGCTTCCTGACCCCCTGTTGGGGGGCAGTCAGGGGGGACGGCAGAGTTGGGGAGAGCATGAGGAAGAGGGCAGGAGGCCCCCCCCCCCCGAGAGCTTCAAGGTGGTGTCAGGGAGAAGGTACGAGACTGCACCCAGGACACCTGGGAGGAATGTGGAAGGGAGGGTAGGGAGGAAGGAAGATAGTTGGGGGAGAGAAAAGGGGTGGAGAGCGTAGGAGAGCAGAAGGGAGGTGGTGGTAGATGGAAAAAGGCAGGAGAGGAAGGAGAGCAAGTGAGTGAAGCAGCAAGGTGTTAGAGTACAGCAGTGGAAAAAAACACCCAGAGGGCCATGAGGAGGAAAGCCCTGACTCAATTTAGGAGGTTAGGGAGAACTTAGACCTAACCCAGATAGGGAAGTTAAGGGAAGCATAGGCCTGACCCAGACAGGGAGGCTAGGGGTACCGAGAGAGGCAAGGGGGAGTACAAACCAGGCAATAGAGGCAGGCTGGTATAGGGATCCTATAGTGGAGGGGCGTTACGGAGCAGACAGTAAGCAACCTTTAACAATATTGCAGTAAGTAAGCCCCTGAAGTAATAGGCTGTACTAGGGGTGGCAACAGGTACTTAACAATAAGCAGCAATAAGCAATATAAAGCACAAAACCTGTGAGGTTAGCAAGTACAAGTTAACTACAGGAGAGGATCCCAATTAGCCCTTAAGTGAACACAACAAATAAGGATAGGCAGTGGGAAAATAACAGCTTACTGGCTGCAGAGGGGAAGTTAGGCAAGAGTCCCCTGGCATCCTAGCATCTCCTCTCCCGTGACTCCTCATGAGGACTCTCGCTCCTGTTGTAATATCACGCTGGGACTGCCCTAGTATGAGCACTCCCCAACCCAACTGGCCAGGAAACTGAATGGATATGCAGACATCTGGTGGAGACTCCTGCAACCTGGCTGGCAAGTCTGTGGAGAAGCCCCCTGTGGCTTTGGGCTTGCGACCCTATTCCTCAAGATGACAAGTGACTGGGTTCTAATCCGTGCTTGGGTGAAGAGGCTGCAGCAGTAGAGAGCAGTATCTGGAGCAGCAAGAAGCTGTGCTGCAGGGTAAAACAGTTGAAGTCCCACTCTAGTGTGAACCCTCCTCAACCGGACTGGCCAGGAAGCTGCAGGGATTTGCTTGTGTCTGGTGGAGACTCTTGTGACCTGACTGGCAAGTTTGTGGAGGAGCCCTTAGAAACACAGAATCTTACAGCAGACAAGAGCCTCTTGGCCCACTCAGTCTGTCCATTTGTTTCTACCTTCATTTCTACTGCAGACCCACTTGATCTATGGCGCTGTGTCTCCCCCAACTTCCTTACCCTACTATTCCCTTGTGCCTATCCCAGGATTTTTGTGGCCTTAGCCTCATGATCCCCTTCCTTAAGATGGTGGTGGCATCTGCAAAAGCAAGAAGCCACAATGCAGATTAAAGGGCTCACAGTCCTACCTTAATGTGAGCAGTCCCCAACCCAACTGGTCAGAAAGCTGCAGGGATTTGCTGGCGTCCAGTGGAGATTCTGGTGACCTGGCTGGCAAGCTCATGGAGGAGCCCCTGTGGCTTTGGGCTCGCAACCCCCTTCCATAAGATGGCAGTAACTGGGGTCTGGTCTGTGGTCTGATGGGCAAAGAGAATGGTCTAGAGCCCACCCCGCCTGTAAGGGAATTTAAAAAAAAAAAATCTAACCGACTCCCTCCCAACTATTTTACCAGATCAGAGCCCAACCTGGCCCATCAGGGAATAAAAATATCTGTTCACCTCCCTCCAACTACCTAAAGAGTCACATGCCCAACCAAGCCATGTATCAAGTCAAACAGAGATAAGGAGGATCAGCAGCAAAGCAGTGAACAGAAGGTGGAATAGGCAGGGTAGTAAAACACTGCTATCCCTATGCCCATCTACTCAGGTCACACCGAGGAGCTCAAACAGGGAGGCTTGGGGCTGCTGCCATCACTGACCTCTTCTGGTATCTCTGCCTCCGCCAGTCCACAGCACACTAATATGGGAGACTGGACCAAAGGAAGCTGATGGTGCACACTTCCAAGGCTGCATGCCAAGTGCCAGTGATCCCAGCTCCACTGCCTGACTGCCCTCTCTCACTCCTTCTTTCTCTTGGGGATCAACCTCAGCTTTGCACTCTTCCCAACAAACACATAAGGATCAAACTGTAAGCATGCTACAACCCAGCATGCTGTGCAGCAGAATATCCAGTGCCCAACCTGGTCTATCAGGGAATTAAAACAAAAAAAAAAATAGTGCTCTCCTCCCATAAACTACTTGATGGTTCCAGTGCCCAGCACATCAAAGAATTAAATAAAAAAAAAAATCTATGTCCCCAACTACCTAATGGTGCCAGTACAAACAAGATCTCTTTGAGAATAAAAAAAAATATGTGTGTCACAAACCCACTCAGTAGGTCAGGCCCTCTACTCCCAAAGTGCCAACCTCTGAGCACAGTCTTGTGAACAGTGTAACAGACAAGGTAACCCTCTTGTCTGTTTTTGTGAGTTCGGATCAACCTTTGGTCTCAGTTGTGGAGGGATTCAAACTGTTAACCTCTTGTTAGCATACCCAATGCACAGGCTCAGATATATCTGTCTTCGGGGGCCAGATATCTTTGCCTACGGGCACCCAACCAGGTATCCAGAGATGAACCCTTTAAAACTTTAATAAAGACCTCAGATTTGACGCTTCTCTTTCCAGTTTGATACCACCATTCAAGCTTATGTCTATTGTCTGCTATAACCATGGACTTTTCTTATAAAATTAAAAGAAGTCAAAGACAGACCAAGTAAGTTCCAAAAAGAATTTTACTAAAATAGTTAAATATATGTGAAACACAAAATACAGAACTCTTATATCAAAAGACATACAGATCTTTTAAAAAGAAACAAGGTTTAAACAGTGCAAATTCCTACTTCAGTACTTAAGTCTCTAAATACTTGCTTAAGTGCTCCCCAAGATGTTTCGTGGTTAAGAGTCCAGGTCAGAATGTGTCTGTAAAACAGAATTATTCCTTACACATCTGTATTGGCCAACCCCTTTTTGGTGAGGTCAGCTAGCTCCTCCTCTGTCAGATTATATTTAAAAAATATATATATCTTATACAACCACAGGATGTATTTTCAAAGTATTACATTCTGCAATCCTCAGCATAACTCATGTGTGTCAAATGACATCTCTTTAATCCATGCTGCATTCTCCTCACACAGGCTTCATAGGAGCATTTACAACCTTACACCCCTGCATAACAACCTGTTTTTTTTTCTTCAATGTCATAAACCTTTTTTATGATTTCCCTCTTAACAAAGTTAACTTAACAACTCTGTAATTAGCTCCCGGTCTGCCATGTAACACACTGTCTCTAAAATCTGTTTGTGTGTGATACATATGCTGTCAGCATTTCTCTTGGCTTGCATCTGTCAGCTGAAAACTGGGGTGGGTGGGGGTTGAGGTCATTCCTAGAGCATTAGATTTTCAGCAGAGATGGTCATTAATACATTTTATATTGAAAAAAAAATTATACAGCACTCAGAACTGGCTGTCTTCGTCACAATGTGTACCTCCACCTGATCACCTGATGAATCCGAGGTCAAACCCGGGCAGTCAAGGAATAAAAAAAAAAAAAAAAAAAAAAAATCTGCCCACCTATCTCTCAACAACCTGAGGAATCCCAATCACAAGCCCACCCTGGTCTGTCAGAGACTAAAAAACATCTTGCCCTCTCCCCCCAACTACCTAACAATTCCAGTGCCCACCCCACACGATCAGAGAATTAAAAAAAAAAAGGTGACATGGAGGGAGGATGAAACTAACTGCCTGGTTTTAGGTAGACCTGAATCACCGTGCGCAGTGTAGGGAGCATTAATGAAAAGCAGTGCTGCTGCATCAAAGCCCTCCCTGTGGGTATTGTACATAAAATCTGTAAACCTGACGTGGGATGTAGTCCTCATATAACTACAATTATATCAGTGAAACTGATGAGATAGTAAGGCCTGTTAGAAAATTGTGAGACTTGCAATAAATTCGATTTTACAGCATACCTGTGGACTTTGACTTGCCTTACTACTTGGGAAGTCCCCAGGCCTTGGAATGCTACTCTTCTGTGGTTTCTTGTCTGGCTGTGTTCGAGTTGGCACCTGCTACCAAGTCAACTACCAGTCTATACCTGGTCTCAGTATAGCACTGGGATATGTAAAATTGCACACTGGAGCTATTAACAGCTCTGTCTATACAGGAACTGTCTACACACTCTATTGGCTGGTCTTCATCTCATACAACATTCTCAGGAGAGCCACAGGAGGTTGTGGATATGCCGCTATGGGTGGTTGGAATCAAAATGCTGGCAGAAGGGTTGGAGGGATCAGCCAGATAAAAATTAAATTACTTAACAGACCGTAAGCAACGACAAATGTTCTCTGTGAAAATGCTAATCGGGCCCCACCTCACACTTAGGTGGGGTCCGATACCAAGTGGATGTTTCCCTTTAAGAATTTCTTTTTTTCACCTCAAATTTGATCTCAATGGGAAGCGCAATCCATTTGGAATAAGCAGCAAAAGGAATGCAAAGTTAGAAAACGGATACACCTGAACAGCAGAATCATTTTCACTGATTATCTTGGTGCCTGGATTTCACTTTGTGTCGATGTTTCGGCCATTTTTATTACGTACGCCATCTTTTGTTTTTGAAAAACACCCACAGCATTTTGAGATTCCAGTCATGGAAGCTGAACAGCCAAGCATCGCAATAAACCCGCACTAGAGGTTAAGGCCCACATTTTCAGACATGGCCATTTGCGCCACGTAAAACACTGTGCTACACACAAAACATGACGTGTTCATCAAAGAAGCATATACATAAAATAATGCATTCTATCTAGTGTGTTCTGCCTGTAAGAATATCAGGTTGTGACAGCACTGCGCAAAGTGCTTATGTGTGGTGCTGGCAACAGACACCCAGGAGCAAAGGGGATAGCACATTCCAAATGGATTAGCACTTTTGCTCTGGGTGCAATATTCAGCGACCTGCATGATAATGACCCACATATGGAATTTAAGGTGCTAAGGGGCAATTTGCATGCCATTATATTGGCATTAGCAGCTCTGCGCAATGCCTCCATGCATAGTTACGCACGGAGGTATTGTGCAGAACTTCGGCCATTGCCACAACCTCACCCGATCCCCACAGACTTATAAATCCCTGGCAGTTAAGTTGTACCCCAACTCACTCTGACCCCTATTGTGAAATGAAATAACTCTGGTAGTCCAGAGGTACCCCCCTACTGCCCAATCCCTGCTGTTAAATGAAACTGCTCTGGTAGTCTACTAGTACTCCAGCCAAAAAGGTTTGTAGAAGGAGGATCCCATGCACAGAGCTACTAATGACCACATAATGGCATGCAAATGGCCCTTTAGCACCGTATGTGTTCACTAGCAGCGGTCTGAGTGGCGGCGATCTCAGTGTCGTATCAGAATGCGATTTACAGCAAGCAATGTAAGTAAAAAAAGTAAGTAAAAATTTTATTTTTAAACGGAAAACAAGTCGTTAGGACATAGCAGTCCTGTTTACAAGACAGTCCTGTATGCAAACCTGAAGTTACATAATACAATATAATATAAAAATCTATACAACAATACAATACACAGAATAACCCCTGGAGCAAAAGCACAGAAGTAACAGGTAATTAAGTGAAACAATTACATGTATATAACACTGTTTTCCTGACAGCCTGAAGAAATCTTAAATATTCTGGAATTTCGTAAACAGTTGGATGGAGCGAGTTCCAGACTGTAGCGGCCATAGTGGAAAGGGTCCTATCGCCAAACCTATTAAAGCGTTTGTTACAACCCCACTCAGCAGGTCAGGCCCTCTGCTCACACAGTGCCAACCTCCGCGCGCAGTATTGTGAACACTAACAGAACAGGGTAACCCTCCTGTCTGTTTTGTGGGTTCGAATCAACCTTTGGTCTCAAGTTCTGGAGGGATTCAAACTGTGAACCTCTTGCTAGCATACCTAATGTACAGGCTCAGATAATTCTGCTCTTCGGGGGGCCAGATATATTTCGCCTACGGGTACCTAACCAGGTGTACAGAATGAACCCTTAAAACTGTGAAAAGACCTCAAATAAACTCTTACCTTTTCCGAGTTTGGTAAACCAGTAAGCTTTGCTCAGTGTCAACTTTAACCATATATGCTTCACTTGTCAAATAAAGAATTTCAAAGGCACACCAAGTAGTCTCTTAAAATGAGATGTTTACTTAAAAATAGATAAAAATGTAAAACACAGAACAATATATCACAAAACATTACAAACACTTGAAAAAAAAAAAACAGGTTTAAAAGTGCAATTTCCTACCAACCATACACTTAAGACTTGCCTAGCTAATGTATTCTTATATTCTTACAGTGCTGAAAGATGTTGTAGCTTCAGAGTCCAAACATGTGTGTGTCTAAAGGTCAGTTACAGCATAATTAAAAAACTGTCTTGACCCTGCCTTCTCCATGATGTCACCCAGCTCCTCCTCTGTTTATTAAAAATGATACAATCAGGATGTCTTATCAAGCAGGCGGTAAATTAATAGGTGACATCAGCAAAAACTCATGTCCCCACATGACTTCCCAATTAAGTCTGTAATTTTCCAAGTTCTTTTTTTCATCCATGAGCAGCATCCTGCTCTTTACAGACATCAAAGGAACATTTATGACTTCACACCTAAGTGACATAACTTGGTTTCTTCCTCTAAACGTTATAAAAGTTTATGAGTTCCTATCCTAGCAGCTGGCAGCTACAATTAAGCTAGATAAACAGGAGATTCTTAATTCAGGTCTCTTCTAGCCTTTAATTATCTCCTGGCTTTTATCTTTTAGCTGAAACCTGGGGGGGATGTTAACCCACAGGCTGTCTCAGCATGTCTCATGAGAGACACTCAATAACACATTTTTATATTACAAAAAGCATAGATTGATTAGAACCAGTTGTCCAAGCATCACAGTGTTTAGCCGGTAAATTTTATTCAAATGAACTGATCTATACAGTACAATACTCTCCTAGATGTCTCCCCTTTGAAAAAAAGATGTTGAGAGATTGGATGGTCGGAAGACCTTAGCTTATGCAGCAATAACAACCAAATTCTGTTATAACTTATTTTGAGAGGCTGCCAACCCAGCCTACTCAATCATAGGCAATGATGAGTGAAAAAACTACATTTTAATATGTATCTGGTGATCCTGTAGTGTGTTTTGTCAAGACGTACCAATAATTATTTATTTACTATTCTGTAAATCAGTTGGCCATAATTTAAAGTTGGTAGGACAATTTGTTCTGCAATCCTCTTTCTATCTGGCAATTTCAAAAACCCAGTAGTTCTTTTTGATACTCCTAGTTTTTTATTCACTCTCCCTATGGTGTTTGTTATATGCTTTGCAAAGGTCAATTCTGTATCAATATGACCCCTAAGTAGCAATAGCTGTTTACCATTTTCAGGGTGGAGGCGTTTTGAGTTTGAATCTTAAGTTTATTTTTGCCCTTTTGGCCCCCTTCACCCATTTTGGAGGAAAAATACATCAATTTGGTCTTTTTCACATTCATAAGCAACTTCAACCTGGTGAACCATGCCTCAATGTTAGAAAAATCAGACTGCAGATTCGACTGTAATTCCTCTATATCTCAACCTGAGGCAACTATGGCAGTATCATCAGGGTACAGCCTAACGGCTGTACGTATTGCCACATCTGGTAGATCATTATTAAAAATAAGAAATAACAAGGGTCCAAAAATGGACCCCCGAGGAACGCCCCTAGTCACTTTCCGTGTCCTGGAAGACACTCCGTTGATGTCAACACTTTGAGAGTGTCCTCCCAAGTAAGATTCTGCAGTCTTAACACCAATAGGGGGTTGTCCACCAGGTCAAAGGCTTTAGAGAGGTCCACACAGACCACAGCCATTTCCATACGGGAGTTCAGCGACTCATTTAATAAGTCGCTGAACTCCAGCAGAAAGTTAGAAGGTGAGTATCCTTTTTGAAAGCCGGACTGGTGAGGATTTAGTAACCTGTATTTGTTTAAGTAGTCATACATTTGTAAATGTACCAATTTCTCTAGACATTTTGATAGTGTAGAGAGTAAACTATGGGTCTGTTAACCTCAGTTGGGTCACCACCCTTGAAAATAGATCTAATCTTGCTTACTTTCCAAGAAGAAGAAAAGTGGCCCAACCGCATGCTCTAATTCAAAACATCTGATACTATGGGTGCAATATGGGCAGCTGGTAGTTTTAAAATTCTACCTTCTAGGACATCTGGGCTGGCGGCTTTATGAATATTTATATTAAGTAGTGTTTTTTTTTTACTTCCAAGAAAGTTAAATATTTAAATCTAAACGGCGGGTGTTTTATGGGGACAGTCTCAGGAGCCTCGGCACTTACCTTGGTGCTTGAGATGGTGGAAGTATCATATAGGGGCAAGTCTATAAAGAAATCGTTCAATAGGTTAGAGATGACCCCAAGTTATTTATTAAGGTAGATCCCTTTCTTAATTGCAGATCTGACTGTGATGATTTACCCCATGGATTCATTAACTGATTTACTGTACCCCCCAATTTGTTTAGTCCATATTACAATCAGTCTTATTTCTGTAAAATCTAATTTTTTGCAGCTTTAATCTGCTTTTTATATAAATTCCTCTTAAGCCCAGTAGGCTTCAGTTTTAGATTTGATTGCTTTCCTCCATATTCTATTTTTAATCTGAATTTGTTTCAATAATTTATCATTTTTCCAGGGTACATTTATCTGTTTAATTTTTTGTTTAACCACTGGGGCATGTAGGTCACATATTTTACCAAAGGTACTTACAAAATAATCGACAGTCATGTTGATGTCAGGGATCAATCGACACCTATCCCAGTTTTCTTGGAGCTACTATTAAAAAATGTAATTTCAGAAAACTTACGGAAGTCTCTAGACCAATTTTGGCAAGATAAAAGAGATCCAAACGGAAACTGGGATTGTGCCAAAGTGATCCAGACGGGGCTGTGATTACCTAAATAGGGTGGTAAGATCCCGGAGGCTTCCACCTGAATTTCGGTGGACACAAAAATTAAATCAAGGATTGACCCATTGGAGAAATTACCTTATATATTGTTTTAGGCCTAATGGGGTCACTAATTCTTTCAATAATCTGCCCCTTGTGCTTGGCCAATCACATTTTAAATCTCCAATTAAAATAATCGGTTTATTACCCACACTATCACCTATTTTGTTATGCCTTCTATGTCTTTTAAACTAGTTTTTTTGGGAGGGAAGTAAACAACAGCTACGGCTAAGTTCAGATGATCCAAAGAAATAGCCAGGTACTCAATACCACTATCATTACCACACAATGAAACCGCAGTGTCTCCAAGGTTACTTTTCAAATACAGCATCCCCCCCCTCGTATTTCTATCCGAGCTATACAGTAAATATCCAGGTATATGAAGTTTATTATTACAATGTTTTTTGCTAACCCGGTCTCACAAACCAAATAAGCTAGGGTCATGTTCATGAATCATAGAAGCCGATATTGTGGCAAGTTCCTGTCACAATATTCTGTACTGCATTTTCAACTAATTCTTTGATCCCCTTCAACAGACTTTGTGCCCCCCCACCATGGTGTAGATGACTCTGTTTCTGTGCTTCCTTAAGAAATGTTGCAGCTCTCAGTTTGTTTGTGTCCCCAGTTTATCAACAGCATCTACCTGCAGGAGGAAGAGTTTCCACGAGTCAGCTCCAATCAGCAGCTGTGACAAAGACGTTAGAGTTGAGTCAGCGACAATAAAGGCTGCAGGTGAATCCAGGAGTGGCAACAATCTGACAGAAACATCAGAGTGTGAGTTACAGCAAGACATTCCAGTAAGGAGGGCCAGTGGGCCACAGCACTCTGCTCACTTAAGTACTCAGTTACTGCACTTGCGATTTTTTGACTCTGTGGGCCCGATTCACAAAGGGGGCTGCGTCAGGGCAAGCTGCGAAAAACAGCAGCTTGCACTGAGGCCCCATGTGCCAGGGACCCTGCACCCAATTCAGGTACAGGAGGGGTCCTGGTGCCCAAGTCCTCACACCAGCGGCAACTCCTCCCTTGCGGCAAACACATGGTGCACAGAAAGGGGTTGCCACGGGTCCTTTGCGGCAAAGGCAAGCCGTTGTGCTACGTGCCCCACAGGTATACAACATATAGTAGACTCCCCCACCCAGAACCCCAATATGCCCAGGTATAATAGATATACGAGACTCTCCCCACCCAGAACCCTGATGCGCCCCACAAGTTTCGTACTAATAGAAACCCCCGCCCTGATCCCGATGTGGTAGTCTGTATGGCATTGCAAAAAACCCTCACTGATGGTCCAGTGCCCTCCCACCTCCAACTCTGCCGATGGAGCTCCCACCCCCATCCCGGACAGAACCAGGGACTGGAGCTGCCCTCCTCACACTTCCGTGGCTGGTCCCGACTGAACTGTCAATGAGCACGTGCTGTAATGTGTCGTGCTCGTCTGATAATTCAATCGAGGTATCAACCCATAAGAGGTGTGGGGCTGGCCCTGATCCCCGACTCTGTCTGGGGATGAAGGTGAGTGAGGTGGTGGCACTATCAGCTGATAGAAAAAGATCATATGCCATTCTGTGTAGATGTTTTGCTTTTACTGCCTGCTGGTGAAATGAAAGCTCCTGTCAGAATGTGGTAGTGTGATGATACTTCTCCATGTTTACAGTAAATGGCTGTAAGTAGTTCAGGAGTGTAATTATGGTTAAGGCCACTGTTTTTCGGTTTTTACCGGAAAACCAGGTAAAATTCCGGAATTAGGGCTGCCTAAATGCCGGTAAAAACAAAGATTTCATGGAATCTGCCATTTTATACTAGATCAGTAATTCTACAAAACTTGTATTTTTCTTATAATTGCTTCCCGAACTATTTTCAACTTGCTTTATTTAATGCTCTGTATATTAAGCTTTTCTTTATTCTGATTATTTATACACACACTAAAAGAATGACAGCAGAATCCTGGTAAAATCCGGAAATTAGAATAACAATCACTGGTGCAATTCTGGAATCTGAAGGATTAAAAATGGAATTTCAGTGTTTTAATCACCGTAAATCAGAGGCCTTGATTATGGGTCAATAATTACACAGTTCTGAGCTGCTTTCAGCCAATCAAATCACTAGAAATCACTAGAATTTTCTTCACATGTTATAATGCTAGATACAGCTACAGTACTTGCAAACATACGAACATACGAAATTGCTGTCAGAAAAAGGCCCCCAGGTCTAACAAGTCTGCCAGATTGTGCAGCTCTTGGTTTCATATCACTACAGCTGCCCAACCGCCACCCAAACCCCTCCCTCCTCTTTTCTTGTCCTCCCCCCCCTTTGTATTCTTGTCTGTACTAACCCTGCCCTTGACTCGATCCCAACCCCGCTTAAAGCTATCCACTGTGCTTTGTGTGAATAACTCCTCCGGCAGTGGGTTCCAACCCACTACCACTCTCTCTGTGAAGTAGTGCCTCCTCATCTCTCTCCTAAACCTTCCCCCTTTCAACTTCAGACTGTGCCCCCTAGTGACCCTTCCCCCCCTTAAATGTAACACTCCTTCCTCCCTGACTTTCTTTATGCCTTTCAAGTACTTAAAGGACTCCATCATGGCCCCTCTTTCCCTTCTCTCTTCCAGCGAGTACATGTTGAGCTCCTTCAACCTTTCCTCATATGACAACTCCCAGAGTCCCATGATCATTTCTGTAGCCCTACGCTGCACCCTCTCCTGTAATTGCCCAAACTTTTTCAGGTATGGGCACAAGTACTGTACACAGTACTTCAAGTGTGGTCTCACCAGTGATCTATACAATGGCAGGATGACCTCCCCTTTTCTAGAGGTGATCCTTCTGGCAATGTACCCCAGCATCCTATTTGCCCTTGCTGCCACCCTCCTACACTGTGCTTATACCTTCATGTCCCCTGTAACTATTACTCCCAGGTCCCTTTCCTCCTCTGAAGCTGTTACCTGCACTCCACCCAGCCAATAGTTGTTCCTGGGATTTCTGGCTCCGAGGTGTATGACTTTGCACTTCTTAGCATTCAACCCCAACTGCCACTCCCTAGACCAGTGTTCGAGTTTAGCTAGATCCTCTCTGAGTGCCTGCTTCCCTTCCTCATTGTGTTACTGTTAAAGTTCAACTTCATCAGTCAACCCCCCTTCATATCACTGGATGTTAACAGGCCTCCCTCGGTGAGGCACAAAATCCTGAACTACTTGAGCGAGATTCTACTTACAATATCCTCGGAATTAATCGTCATGGGTGACTTCAATATGGACTGGCTATCACCTACCTCTAAACTACTGAAGAAGTCTGTGATATGTTTGGGCTTACCCAGCTTATTCAGGAACCCACGTGCCAAAACTGAAAGAATCCACAGAACATTACACTATTGGATCTAACCCTAGTGAAAAAAACTCATCTTATTTCCCACGCTGGCACACTCCTTAAATGACCTTAGCAATCATTGCGCCATTGCCTGTGTGAGGTCTGCCCCCAAAGTGATATCTATTTTTAGGTTCATCTTCAAGTGAAGTTGCCGGAACTCTGACCCCAACGCCTTCCTTTCTGAACTTCAATTCACTAACTGGAAAAACTTCTATCTGGCCAGCACGGTAGTCGAAGCGTATGAGATTTTTAAATCCATAGTTCTCGATGCTCTAAACAGACATGCTCCACTGCTTAAAATACATACCAAAAAATAAGTCCTGTCCATGGTTCATGGCTAGCCTAAAAACTGCACTGCTAAACAGGGATACATTATGGAAAAGGTCGAGAAAATCTAAACAACCAGTGGACTCGGCAGCATTCAGAGCTGCTAGAAACCTGTGTACTAAGCTAATCAGGACTGAGAAAGCTAATTATTTCCGTGCTGAGCTTGAATCCGCATCTAACTGCATGGCCAAATTTTGGAAAACGCTTAGGAACATAGAAGGCTTTTGCCCAGCCAGCTCATTACCTCAGAAAATCACATCTGGTGGTGTTTCCACTACGGATAAAAATGAGATCCTTGAGCTCATCAACAACCACTTTGCGATGGCTGGTCTGGCGTTCCAACACCTCACCAGCATCTACACGTCGCTCACAGCTCAGCAGCCATGATTTAACATGCCATACTCCAGCTACCCCTTCCCATGAAGGAGTATTCTCCTTCACTCCAGTTACCCTGAAACAAGTAGATGAACTACTGTTGAACTTAGACACTAGAAAGTCAGCAGGCGCTGACAACATCGAACCATACTACCTAAAGTTGGGACATTACATTCTGTCTCCCCCCATTACTCACCTCTTTAATATGTCCCTTGCCCAGGGAGCACTCCCCAAAGTCTGGAAGACAGTTCACGCAATTCCCCTGTTTAAATCCGGGGACCCCAGTGATCTAAATAAACTACCGACTGATATCGCTGTTGTCCATCCTGACCAATCTACTGGAAAAGGTGGTTAATGAGCAACTTAGGTGTTACCTGGAGACAGTCAACCTGCTTAATCTAGTTCAGTCAGGCTTTAGATCTCCCCACAGCACTGTATCTGCATTGGCTAAGTTTACCGACGATTGGCAGATTGCTCTGGATTCAAAAAATTATGCGTGTGCTTTGTTTCTCAATCTGAGCAAAGCATTTGACACAGTGGACCATGACATACTCCTGGTTGCACTAAGAAACATTGGAGTGGATCAGTTGGCCCTGAACTGGTTTACTCACTACCTTACTGAATGTCAACAGCTGGTTAAGGCTGAGGGGGGCCTCTCTTCTCAAAAAACCCTGTTAAGGGGTGTTCCCCAAGGGTCCATTTTAGGCCCTCAACTCTTTCCTGTTTATATTAACTGCAATAATACTGGTATCTCCACAGCTAATAACCATTTGTTTGCTGATGATCCTGTCTTGTACATTGCCAGGCCTACTCTGGAATTTGCCTGTAGTGACCTCCAATGAGACTTTGACCATTTACAGAAAAATCTACTACAATTAAAGCTCCTCCTAAATGCAAAAGACTAAGGCCATGGCGCCGGAAGCGGGGGGCGGGAGGGCGGCCGCCCTCCCACTTTTTAAGTGCACCAGGAGATTGCCCTACATGCTGCACAGCCTGCCTCACACAAGCGGAATGTTCTCAGCTCCCGATACAGTCCTGTCTGTACTGCCTGCAGGCTACGCATGCTGTGATGTGGTGAGGGTAGCAGGAGCTGGCTGACTGGCATGTCAGCAATTCCCTTTGTGTTTGCGATGGACCGGGGTTGCCTACTTGCCTTCTTTTGTTTTACAAATGGTCTTTCCTTCCGCCCAACTGCTGAAAGCGAAAGCCGCCTGAAGCTGTCTTCTCTTAATCCACACCCAAAACTCAATGCAAGCCTCATGAATCCCTGCTAAGCTTTTTCAGAGGGGGTGGGGTCAAATTGATGACGCGCACACAGCGGACCTGATTGAGAAATAAATGCAATTATAAATGCTGCCCTCCTCAATCAGGTCCGCTTGTAAGGAAAGCAGGCGTGGCTAGTCATGGGTGGACTGTTTAAATGCCAGCAGTTTTGTCCATTCAGTCCATTACTTTGGTACTCAGGTGCTGCAGTAGAGTCGAGACTGAGGAAGAGCGGAGTCCGTTGGTCGAGTAGTCGAGCATCGGAGAGTTATACCTGTCCCATGAATGAGCTGTTCTACTCATGTCTGACTGTGTTCCTGTCGTCGGGTGGAAGGAATCTGGAGATCGATAATCATCCCCTCCAGCAGCGAAGCTGACTTCAGGCGTCGTGAGGAGTCGCCAGAGCAGGAGGAGCTTTACAGTAGCCACCAACCCAGCTGCTGCAGGATTAGGAGGTGCCCTGCCGTGTACTATAGTCACCCAGGCAGCCCAGGACTCAGAGGAGCGAACTACCCAGACAGAAGACCTAGACCATTATCCAGGTACTTTTCAGGGGTTAATTCTTCTTACCTATGATGGGATGGGATGTGGTAGTGGTTCAGGATCACTGTTTTGTGTGTGCCTGGCGGGGGAGGAGAACAGGGCTTTGCCAATGGGGGAGGAGGGATGAACAGGGCTTTGCTAATGGGGGAGAAGAGATGGGGATTTGACAATTTGGGTCCAAAGGCTCATTTAGACCACTTTCAGTGGTTGTCACTAAGCATTTAAAGTACTGCATTATACACATAATTCTGGCTTTTACTGTTCTGATGCTGTTCTACTCCTGCTGCTTGTCTGTGAAGTGGCATTAATCATCTGTATCATCTCAACTCGTTAGTTGTATAAATGACTGATATAACAAGCACAGAATTATGATGTAACTGAAGGCAAGTAACAGTAAGTTAAGACCAAGTGACAGTTTGTTTTTCATAAACATTTAAAAGTATTAGTGGCACAGCAATTTACTGAAATAAAGGTGATTCCCTAGTGTTCATTCAAGCGTTCACTCTTTCAATCAAAAGCTACTGTATACTTCAGCTGTACCAGCCTATCTGAGGTGGTATTGAGTGTACATACATTGTGCTGTTGATCACCATATAGCCAGTCTATAATTATCAGTTATGATTTTGTAAAACAATTTAAATCTGATAGTTTATGTAAGAAATTCACTATACTGCTTAAACACATTATAGATGTCTAAGAAATTAAATGGTTCTCTACAGCAATTGGTGTGCTTGTTTGAAAAAGTGAGTGAGGCATTCATATTACCACTCTGTGTCCTGGTATGACTTTTCATTAGTGCTATTCCGTGCGAAAGATGTGTGTGGAAACCAAGGTTGCAGTAGTAAAGTTAATTGGGTGGACATTTCACATATGGTTAATATGGAGCTGAGTGGTTGGAGTAGTTCTGCTGACTGGGAGGGGCAGCTGACTGGGAGAGGCGGAGGATTTGCCAATGACTGCATATGCCCCTGCTAGGCTGCAAGGGTTACCAGATGTCCTCTTTCCCTTTCCCAAATGCCAAATATTTGTACCTTCTGTCCTTTGATTATTATTTCCTCTCCCCTACCCAGGAGCTGAAGCTGGGGTGAAGGCTTTAAACCCATTTACTTTGGGTCTGGCACAGGTGCTCGTTGTGGCTGGCAATGTGGATGATGGTGGTGAGACAGGGCTGCCAGGGCTTTGCCAATGACTGTGTGTGTGGGAGGGACAGGCTTTGCCAGTGATTGTATGGGCCCCTAGCGATACTGAATGTCATCTTTTACAAGGACGTGTCCCGTTCCCAACTACCAAATATTTGTCATGTACCTTCTGTCCTTTATGATTATTTAGTCTCCCTACACAGGGAGCTGTGAAACTAGGGGGTGAAGGCTTTAAACTCTTACCTTGGGTCTGGCTGGCAATGTGGGGCAGTGATGGTGATGAGACATGGCAGCCAGGGCTTTGTAATAACTGTATCGCCCCCTGTCAAACATTTTCTTTGGGTCCTGTATCTGTCTTGCTGAACATCTGCAGTATTTCAAACCGTGGTGTAGCATGGCTAGTGGTGTGTGGTGTGGCATTGTAGCAAATGTATTTGCCAAGCGACTGCACACCATGGTACAATAAGTAATTCAGTCTGTCACTGGATGGGCCTTGTGGTCCTTATCTGCCATCAACCTCTGTTTCTATGTTTACTCTGTGACTAAATTGACTTGTTGTTTTACTACTCTGTGTCAGGCGTTTGGCCACTTGAGTGTCTTTGCTGCTGGTACCACTGAGGAATTTTGGTAAATGATCCTGGTGTGTGTCATTGTGACTGTTGTGGGTGCCAATTTACATGCCTTAAATACAACTGAGAAATAAATTATAAGTGGCAAAAATACTGGTTTAACTTGATTTTCCCCAGTCAATTAAGCTGAAAGGTGTGTTGTATTTTTTAACTTGAACCTGCAGATACATCAGCATCACACTGTTAATAATTTTGGGCCTACCACCACCCCTCAAGTGCCCCCAAAAAACAAGCATTTCACTGAAACAAAGTGCAGCGTCAGAAATAGGCATTAATGCCCATACACTATATTGAATAGCGGATGAGCAACTCTATGCACAACCAGTATGTTGTGCCACCTCAGGATCTAATTCCCATGGACCCCTCAAGCATCACTCTGAAGGTCACATGGAATCAGAACCCCTCGGTGCCACAATACACTGGTTATGCATAGTCTCCCAACTCCATCCACTATCCATCTATAGTGACAGACTGAATTATTTATTGTACCATGGTGTGCAATGTGTTATTTTTTAGTAGGAGAAAAAAACTGCTGTAAATAAAACTTACACTTTCCTGCTTTCCACTGCATGTAAATAGGTTTGAACTTTTGGAATAGACATCAGATCAGTGGGGGAAAAGCTATGCAGGTACTTCAAGAAGCTAGCAGCAGACTTGGGCACAGGGCTGTAATAACCTCAATTGCCTTCTGCTGAATGCCTATGCCAATGCCACTATCGTGTGTCTATACAGAGTGACATACATTATACAGAGTGGCATGGTGTACTGGAAAGCAGCAGTCAGTATGAACAAAGAATTGGAAAAAACAAAAGATAAATATATAATTGTGCCCTGTCCCACACTGTCATAACACTTAACAGTGTGGGGAGGAGTAAGGGATCCCAAGAGAGGTTTAAACAGGGTGAAGAAGACGTAGAGAAAAAAGCAAGTTAGTGAAAGACTAAAGACAAAGAATGGTTTATTCATTTATTTATTTATAAATTTTAACATGACAGTCTCTTGAGCAAAATCTCTTTTGAAGGTGAGCGTCACCAAAATAATCAAACCGTAATGGTCTGAAAGCATAATCACTGTTTTTGTAACATCTGTGTTGGTCCAATAAAGGTATCACACCATTTACTTCTGGATCTAGCTCAAAGTAAACAATTTAAATCCTTTATTGGTCAATGATGTGCTGAATATGAAATACAGAGCTTGGGTGCCATTTGTATGCATTTATACAAAAATGAGATGACAGCAGCTTGTTTTATGGTGTGTCCTGGGGGGGAAAGAGTTGGATGCATATTTCATGGGATGCTTTGGTGGCCACCAGGGCCTGGTGGAGGCTTGCACAGGCTTACCAGCCTGAAGTGGTGACCAGAGCATTCGTGGGATGATTTGGTGGCCACCAGGGCTTGGTGGAGGCTTGTACAGGCTTACCAGCCTGAAGTGGTGACCAGAGCATTCATGGGATGATTTGGTGGCCCCCAGGGCTTGGTGGAGGCTTGCACAGGCTTACCAGCCTGAAATGGTGACCAGAGCATCAAGGATTAATTCATGGCAAGTATAGATGTGATGGTAAATTGGTTGATTTTGGTGGCCACCAGGGCCTGGTGGAGGCTTGCACAGGCTTACCAGCCTGAAGTGGTGACAGAGCATTCGGTGGGATGATTTGGTGGCCACCATGGCTTGGTGGGAGGCTTGTACAGGCTTACCAGACTGAAGTGGTGACCAGAGCATTCATGGGATGATTTGGTGGCCCCAGGGCTTGGTGGAGGCTTGCACAGGCTTACCAGCCTGAAATGGTGACCAGAGCATCAAGGTTAATTCATGGCAGAAGTACAGATGTGATGGTAAAATTGGTTGGTCGGGTGAGTCTGTGGTATGCAGTAGCAACAGTACAGGAATGAATGAGCAGATGTCTTTCCTCTATTGAATTCTTAGGAACAGTGGCCCATTTCCAAATGTATCCCTCCTCCATCCATCCAGACTTTGCTGTAAAATCTGTTTTATATCCATATCATTGTACAATATTGTTTACTGTCATTGTACACTATGATTCATTAATAAATACACTTTACAATGTACACTGAGATTCATTAATAAATAAGCTGTGTAAACATAATGGCTCTGTGTCATTATTTCCCTAGCCTCAGGAGTTTACCTTGTCGCTGGTGGTTGGGCTAACTGCTAACTTCTATCCTGGAGTTAGTGGAACCAAAACTCCTAACTCATTAGTGTGAAGACTGCATGCTTGGGACTGGTGATGCACATTACTATGGCATCTTTCTGTTTCACCTGGACAACCACTATAACAGGTTAAGGGTGTGTGGTTCAAGCGTCATGTGGAGCTATTGGAGGGATTGGGTGGACAGCTGCTTTCTTAATATAGCTGCGGCTTGAGCAGACTTAGACTGGGTGGTCTATTTTTGCTGGCACCTTCGTATGTCGTTGCATAAATATTCCTATATGGGACTGCATTCTTAACGTTATGATGTGTGTACATGATTGATTGTATTTTTATATGGCAAAAACTAGTGTTGAGAAAGTGCCCTTTTTACACTCACAAGTGCCCCTCTGAGCCTCCGCCCCCTCAGTTTTTACCATCTTCCGGCACCTATGACTAAGGCCATGCTAATTGTTCGGTCTACCCCTGCAACTAAACGCAGTCTCCCTGGATCTGTCCCCCTCGTATCCACACTACTGGGTGAGCTGCTGGAGTTCGTTGAGAAATTTAAGTACCTTGGGTTTTGGATAGACCACAGATTGTCCTTTGTCCATCATATTGATGAACTTTCAAAAAAAATTGAAACAGAGACTCGGACTCTTCTTCCGAATTAAAAATCTACTTACTCTGGAAGCAAAAACTAGGATGGTTCAGACTACCTTCATGCCTCTTTTAGATTATGCTGACTTTCTGTATGGCCAAGGCCCAAAGTTCTCCCTCTCTAAACTAGATATTCTCTACTATCGAGCTATTCGGTTCATAACTGGTCTCCCATAAGCTACCCATCACTGCGAGCTTTATACCAAGGTAGGATGGAGCTCACAAAGTTTCAGACGACAAAAGAACGCAGTGCTCTGGACTTACAAAGCCATCACTAATATGCTACTGCATTATATTGCGAGTTGTCTGCCGACCTGCAGTGCTGGAAAGTACATATTGAGAAGTCTCTGCTATATCTCACTATGTATTCCTAAGGTGAGAATCAGGCATGGCAAATCTGCTGTAAGTCATGCTCTCTCTGTCATTTGGAACGCTATACAGAAAATCCTGAAGTCAGCAATCCCTGTGAAACTGAGCTTCTTTACATCCTTATACCAACGTTCTTTTAAAGAAGCCTGTAATTGCTTCTGATAATGGCACTTTCCCCGTACTTACCCTAGGAACAGGAGTTCTCTAATTAAGCTTCTCCCCCTTACGTCTCTTCCATGCCTTGTTTCACTACACGTCTCAGCATGACTTAGATTTCTCTTTAACCCCTGAAGCTCCCTTCCCTAATGTACCACTTTTACCTCCCCTCCTCTGCTCTCTGCCCTCTGACACTGCCTTCTGGCTCTTTACATACCTCCTTCTGACTATATCCTGCTGCCATAGGTCTTCTGTTGCAACTGCTATACTTAGGTTTGTTGCTTTCCACTATGCATTTTATTATTCCTAAATATATGTGCACTCCTCCATTGTTTATTCCTGCATTGCCTGTATCACTGTATGTACTCCTAATTGTTGCAGCACTGTACATATTTCTGCCTTGTATTCATATATGTGACTGTCCATGCCCATCTTATAAATGAGTTCTTCTCAATGATGTTCACCTGGTTAAATAAAGATTGATCGATTGTCCAGTTTTGCACAAATTTTAGTGTCATCCATGAACAGGCTGATCTTACTCTTGACCCCCTCTGCAATGTCTCCAATAAAGACATTGAACAAAACTGGACCCACCACTGAACCCTGCGGTACAAACAATGTAAAGAGTTAACTAAAAACTGACAGGGTCCCTTTAAAAACTTTGTTTCTCCTTGCATGATGTCGCGGTTATGGGTTGCAGCACTGAGAAAAAAGGGTCAGTGTTATGCAAATGAAGCAGCGCACAGAAATAAAAGGACTTTTTTCATGGAAAACAGCACTTTTTGGCAGTTTGAATGGTAGGAGAATGATTCACAACTCCTACAGGTTACTAATCCCATTTGCTATGACACACTTCCATAAGTCACTTTAAACATATTAGCATGTGTGTGCTTTTTACTGTAGACTGATAATATGTTAACAAAAACAGCCATCCTTTTATAAAGGATGTGCCCTTTAAAGAAACTTTTTTTTTTTTTTAAGGACCTCCTTTCACATTTTTACTCTTCTGAACCTCCAAAGTTTGGGTAATAGGTAGCATGGAGGATGGCCACTGCTAAGAATCAAGCACAAGAGCCCAGAAGGGGTCATTAAGCAAAGGAGAAATGGAGTGGCTATGCAAGCTAGTGACCCGATTAAGGATACCATTTCAAGTGCTGACAAGCAAGAAGGAAAGCACCTTCTAGGCAGTAAACACTGTGTTCTGAAGAAATGGCCATTAGCCAAGAAACATTTATGGGTGGTGGATGTTACAAATAAAGAAAAGAAGAAAAAAAAAAACAGTAAAGACTAAGGAATCTGATCCGATTTTTCTTTGTATTTCTGACAGGAATAAGACCATTAGGTACACAGTTAATTCAAACGGCAATGGTTTTATCCCCATTATATCTCCCGATTTGTTTGTTAACCTCTGGAGATACAGAGGTTAACCTAGGTCCTGTTGCCAAGGACTACTTAAATATGGTTGAACTGTTAAAAACCACATGTGCAGAGCCAGCCCAGTGGAGGCGGCAGTAGTGCTACCTGCCACCATGCCAGCAACCCAGGATTGGGAAGCGATTCTGAGTTGCTTGTAGTCAGCTGCGAGGATTGAGCACCTGGTGGACTGCTGTCTTCTCCCAGGGAGGGAGGGTTGCCGTTTCTGCTGAACGACTGCCACCAGGTGGAGGCCTGGTGGCAGTGTGGGACTGGGGCAGCACAGACGGGAGGGAGCTGTGAGACTCTGCAGTGCTCGTGTGGCAACATGCGCACCAGCTGACATGCATGCCCCAGCACTGGGGAGGGAGGGAGGAAAATGGAGGAAAAGGATGGGGAGGTAGGCGTACATGACTACCTGCATGCCGATCCCCCATCTGATCCATTGCTAGGACCCTGCAAGATGGATATGTTTTATGGGGGGGTGGAGAGGATGGCCCTCCCCCTTCTGACTCTGCCCTGGGGGAACTGTGGGGTTTCCTGTACTGTGCAGGTAAGCCTAGAGAGGGGGCAGATGGGGGAGCATACACACCCGAGTAAAAACATATACAGCGATAAAACTGGCTAACTTAAATGCATGTAGTATTCTTTCTAAACAAAATCTGAAATTGAGGTACAGGTTGCTTACTTCAGGCCTGCTATCTTCGCAATAAGTGAGACTTAGCTACATCCCTCTATTACAAAAAATGAAGTCAAAATTTTGAATTATGTAATCTACGAAAAGATAGAATAAAGAAGAACAAAGAAGAAGGGAAGTGGGGTAATGTTCATTGTTAAGGATACACAGGTTGTTAATGGACTCACCATTCAGGCAGATTTTTATGAGTGCTGCTGTGAATAGATTCCAATACAAATCACATTAGGTAATTAAAAAAAAGTGTGTGTTGTATATATAATCCCCCTAGGAACAACGAGAAAGGACAAGGCAGATTATGAGTGCTACTGTGAAATCAGTTCTAATGCAAATAATATTAGGCAATCAAAAAACAAAATGTCTTTTGTATATTTAATCCCCCTAGAAACAGTGAGAAAGGACTCTTGCAATTTAAGTTAGTTCTTAGTTTTGGTAAAGGGGAACTAATTGTACTTGGCAATTTTAATTTACATTGTTCACGTAATGCAATTTTGTCCTTTAAGAATACCTTTACTGATACTGGGTTACAGTAGGTTATAGATGGTATGGACTCCCTACAGCGACAATTTTACTGCAACCGACACAACAGCGACAACAGTGACAGGTCGCTGTAGTGTCGGCGCGGAACCCCGGCACTACTTTCTGTGGGTCTTGCAAACCCTCCCCGAATCAACTCCGGCTCGGAGTTAACTGGTTCAGTTACGGTGGGGTGCGGGGGCAGAGCCCCCCCCCGCATGGAGGGTTCGAGGGGCAAAAACCCCTGAAGAAAACTCAGTTTGAAGTGACTGCTTTTATGCTGACCGCAAAACCAGTCAACATAAAGGTGTCGCTGTACAGTCGGTCGACAACGAATCTGTCGACCTACTGTCATGGATCCAGTTATAGAATCCCCTGCAACTTAAATTTAAAATCTCAAAACACACTGTGGATTTTGACTAATACAAAGGGAAGACTTGTTTCTGTGGGCTACCTCTCAGATGCTATCAGTGACCATCAACCAACTATCATTTCATTACATTCCTTTATTTGTTTGTTTGAAAACTGGTAACTGGGACAGGCACACCAAGTAGAAAATTGGTTCCAGGGGCGGCCTGAGGGAAAGGTAAAGGGAATACAATCAAACAGCATATACAGCAGTAATGAAACAGTACAAAATAAAGTATGAACAGTGTACAATTCAACATGGTACAAGTAAAAATAACAATAAAAGGTGCCTGAAGTTTGTGCTACGGTGGTCGTGAGGGCCAGGAGTGCCACGACACTCCCAAAGCTGAAAACAGACCCCCAAGGACAATACATCAACAGCGGTTATGAGGCCAGTGCCACAGCCTAACCAAAGCTGAGACAAACCCCCAGAAACAGTCACTACATCAACCCGGCGGTCATGAGAACCAGGAGTGTCAACGACCCTCCCCCGAAGCTGAAAACCGACCCCACAGGAATAGACAATACATCAGCCCGAGCGGTCGTGAGGGCCAGGAGTGCCACAGCCCTCCCTCAAAACTAAAAACTGACCCCCCAGGAACAGATGATACATCAGCCCGAGAAGTCGAAGGCCAGGAGTACCACAGCCTCCCTGAAGCCCGACCCCCAAGAGCAGATGATACATCAAGCCCAAGTGGTCGTGAGGGCCAGGAGTGCCATGGCCCTCCCAGAGCAAAGCGGCCCAGACAGACAATACATCAGGTACGTGACGGGACAGTCTGAGGCGGCAACGGATTGCATTTTTGAAATCTGTATTTTGGCACCAAATAGCATACCAGCCTACCTTCAACTGAAACTGAATTTATATTAATAATACTAAATGGACTTTCTCCTCGGCTTTTAATTTAAATTCAGCTGAACAATAGTGATAGTTTCTGCATATCCATTTTGTAGCCCTTTGAGGCGGTTTGTATCACGACCATGTCATGTACTTTACATCAACTTAGCATGTGCATGGGGGATTTGGTTCTGATGCCTTAGGAAACCATGTTCAGTTGTCTAGCAGACTACAAGTTTATACTCTTGCCAGTACTGAAACATAATCAAATCAGTTTCGTCTGAATTGCAGCTTTAACTTATGCCTGTTTGTTCAATTTGTTAAATATTCCTCTAACTCCCCTAAACTTCAGGATCTTAACTTGCAGCTGTGTTTGTTAATTTAGATCTGCTGTTTTTCTGTGTTAAGCCACTGGATTTGCATCGATAGCTAACTTCTGCAGTTTCTCCCCCGAAAGCTAAGTTCTGCAGTTCTCCCCCGATAGCTAAGTTCTTCAGTTCTCACAAGCTCACCTAAGTGTTCTATAGTTTTTAAAAAAGATTAGCTCCGTTGGTCCCCACAATCTCAGGATCTCACCTCAAGCAGAGTTCGGCTGGTCTAATCATTATTTAACACAGCTCTAATTTAATTCCCTAATTTAGTTCCCTCTGCCAATTTACTGGTAGAGATTAGACCCTGACCATTCCTGTACAGCCCCCGTCTCTCTATCTGTCTCTGCCCCTCCCTCCACAGTACCTGTATTTAATCCTCAGTCTTTTCTCTCTTTCCCTCTCCACAGCCTGCGTGGTCGTGAGGGCCAGGAGTGACACCCCCAAAAACAGACAATACATCAGGTACGTGGCGTGGACAGACTGAGGCATGCAACGGACTGTATTTTTTGAAATCTGTGTTTTGGTCCCACTGATGCTTCGCGTCGGCTGCTCCACCGCCCCACCACCACCCTTGGTTGGCTGCCAGTATTATAGTGGCGGTCATGTGTCGCTGTAACCTATCAGACAACTCTTCCACTTGTAGCTTATCAGCATCCACCACTAGTGGCCGCTAACAATCCCCAATACAGCAACATCATGCAACCCCTCCATCTGGTTCTAGCAATAGTTGCTTCCCTCCTACCCTCAGCGTCACTCCCTCCCTCCACCCTCCCCAATGAATGGCAACCTAAGTTGTTTAAAAGCTCTATGGCCACACCACTCCCTCATTTAATGATCCACCCCGGGTTTACCTAATGCTTCTTGGGTTACTAGCCCCTCTCCACTCGCTTCCCCATCGTGTTCACCCACACCTCCCCATCGAACCCTTGGCCAGCCCCTACACTCGTGTCCTGCTTGAAACCTCTATCCTGACCCCCACTGCACCCCACTCCCTTACCCCGGTCAATCAATACCCTCTCTGCTCCATCACCCCACATTTTCCGCTCTCTTAGCCCACCATATACGTACCCTTCCCATCCCGGTCATGCCCACAAAATACTTCCCCGCATCCCAAACCTTACACACAAAACTCAAAATACTCAGGACTGCTCTGATTCAGCATGCACTTCTCCTCATCCTCCTATTGGGAAATGTGCACCCTAACCCTGGGCCGTCTGCATCAGGTGTCCCACGGGTGGGTAGGCCTGGTAACCTCCTACTGGCCTCCCTCAATATCTGCAGCCTTCTGAGAAAGCTCACACCCCTCCAAGGCTGGATCGCTCAACATTCCTCAGATATTCTAGCCTTATCCGAGACCTGGCTCTCAAAAGGCATTCCTGATGCATCTGTCGCCCTCAATGATTACTCCATCTTCTGAGCTGACAGACTAAACAAAAGGGGTGGTGGCTGTGCCCTCTACATAAGAAACTCCCTGCATGCCATCCCTGTCTCCCTCACCACCCCTGCACACGGTGCCCAGACCCTTGCCATTAAGTTACTCCTTAGCAATCCTGGTAAAATGCTTTATGTTATGGCAGTCTACATCCCCCCACATAACCAAAAGCCTGCCTTTGACTGAATATTGACCAGCATCACTCACTCCCATCCAAGAGTGAAGTCATCTTACTGGGAGACTTCAGTGTGAACTGGTTATCCCCTGCATCTTCTTCCTCCTACAAAGAATCCATTCTATCATATGACCTTACCCAGGCTGTCCAGTCTCCCATCAGACTTGACACCAAAACAGGAACCTCTACTCTAATAGACCTTATCTTCACTAACAGCCCTAAAAATCTCACCTGTGTCAAAGTGCTCCCAGATACTCTAAGTGACCACTCCCCAGTTACATGCTGGTGGTCAAATAAACTTCCCCCTGTCCCCCCCTAAGGTCTCCTTCCAAAGGTACCTCAAAAAATTGTCCCTCTCCTGTCTCAAAACATACCTCACATCCTGCGATTGGTCCCCCATCCACACTGCCCGGTCTGTAGACATCGCCCTCTCCTACTTTATCTCTACCTTTAAGCTGCATGTGACATCTTCGCCTCCATCTCTAAGCAAATAGTGAAACACCGAGACACCCCCTGGATCTCCCAGTCTCTACTAGACCAAATGCGCCTCAGAGACAACCTCTGGTATAGAGCTCTGGACACACAACTCCCCCAGGACAGACAGTGTTACAGACAGGCGAGAAACAAATGCACCTCGGCCATCCGCCAAGCCAAAGCTTCTTATTTTAAGTAAACCACTCACCTCCTCCTGGGGATCCAGGCAAAATTTCTGGAGCAATATTAAAGTCCTCAGTGGGAAGGTTGTATCCCCTGCTCTTACCCAGCTACTAGTTGATGGGAATGTCACCAAGGATCCCACTACTATCTCCGATGCCCTAAATGCAGCCTTCTCGGACCTCAGTCATATCCTTCCCCCGAACTTTTTCGACCTGATCCAAAATTGCCCTTCGGACAAATCTGCCACCACAGTCCCCCCTTTTCCAGCTGCGAATCATCTCCTGCAGTGAAGCAAAACGCTCACCCAAAGTCCAAGCAAATTCTCAATAGAGCAGTGACTCCCTGGATCTCAAACTCCTCCGCCTTACCCTGGATGACAGCCTGCCCCAGCTTACCAACATTCTTAATCTGTCCCTATGCCTCAGTCAATTCCCTATGCCCTGGAAATATGTAGTAATAACCCCTATCCTGAATCAATCAATCAAACTTTATTTAACCCGGCAGTTTACATCGTTGAGCAAGCTCATTTTCAAGATGGTCCTGGACACCTAGGACAAATGTGGTTACATTACACAACAGTTCATAATACAGTGTACAGAATTACAGAGTGATACAGGATACACCATCAATAAAAGCTGTGGTAAAACATGTTTAACGAGTACAAAACACACATTTAGAATGCAGCATATACTGGTGGAAGACTGTAGAGTACAAAGAGAGGAAAGGATGGAGGGACACGGCCGTGGGGTGTATGAAGGAAGGGAGACAGACAATAAAGGGGAGAGGGCAGTCTACTAGGTGAGACCCGCCAGGACAGTTACTACGGGGAAGGAGGGCGGAAAATGGGGGGGGGGGAGTACTGTAAAATATTTCTGATTGACAGGCAGGGTTCGACAAATCCCATAGCCCGACGTCCCGGGTTACAAGAATTTATAGTTGGACAAGCGCAAGTTTAGTTGCCGGTTGTCCACGGACAACCAACTCAAAAGGGATAAGGGATTGTTATTCTGCTGCTCACCTGCTATCTGACCACTAGATGCCGCCAGTCCATTATCCTTTTCCTAGCCAGCTGCAGCTGGTCACATGATCGCCAACACTGTAGCCACGTGGGATGCAGGACGAGTGCGCCAGCCAAGATGTGCGTCCGCGTGTCCATGGTAGCAAGCAAGGATCCTACCCATCCCCAGTCTCAGTCTCCACCCACGACAGCAGAAAGAACCAGGACTGACAGGTGAGTCATCAAATTAGATATGGGAGAAGAGTCTGTGTCAGTCCTGGCAACTGGCTGTGGCAGTGGTAGGGGCGGTGGGTGGGACAGAAGTGGGAGTCTGTCGGAGACTGTGCCCAAGAGTGCCATTTCTTCTGCTCTGATGTAGTGGGTGGACTGGAGACATTTTCCTGTATGTGCACTGAGCAGCATACTGTGTTTAGGCTAAGCAGGCAGCATCTTTCTTCTTGCAGAGAGAGAGAGAGTCTGAATAAAAAACTAAATCGGACGGGGACATTAAAATAAAGGGAGACATTTTGCAAAATGTGCAAGACTGCAAGCAAGTGCCTTGAGATCGCTGCAGTTTGGGTCGAGGGCTGGGGTGGGTCTGGGGGTTGCGTTGCGACTCGGACAGTTGGAGGAAGACTGTGCTGCAGTTAGGGAGAGAGAGGGACACATAAAAAGGTTTTTTATTTACGTTTGCCGTTCAGTTGGAATTGTAAAGTTAAGGGGGAGTGTGTAATTACCCTGATCATGGTCGTGACTATACAGGGGTGTAAAACTGAAGGAAAAAAAAAGATAAAGCCAAGGAGGACTGGGAGGTGTGTACTGAAGTTGGGGTTACTACATAATTATCCTGGAAAGTCTGTGGACTTGGTGACAGTAGTGCCTATTGCCTAATAATAAAAAAAATAACATCAGATTAGGAGACTAGAGTAGCACTAGCAGCAGCAGTTGAAGGAGGAGAAGTTGGGTTTTGTGAAGTGCGGCCAAACTACTAAATAAGGAGCAGAATAGTGGAACTAATTAATGCCAAAATAAATGAAAAAATAACAAAACTAACTGTAGAAAAAGAAAGGGTGAATTCCGACTGGCTGAGAATCATAAAAAAAAAAAAAAAAAAAAAAGCTATTAAAAAGATTTGACAGAAGTGGAACATAAAATTGAAAGCATAACTAACATGTGGGGTCTGTGTTAGGAGAGAGGTGTGGTGTGGAAAGGGCGGGTGCCTGTCTGCCCATTGACCTATGGCCGGCTGGCTTGTGAAAGATAAAGAAATAAGAAAGAAGCTACTAAACAAAAAAAATAAGATTTGACAGAACATAAAATTAGAGAAGCCTAACTGGGTTTGGTTTGGGCTCAGGCTGTGAGTGTGCTGGGATAGAGGTATCATGTGGAAAGGATATTGCTAACTGTGTGGGGTCTGTGTTAGGAGAGAGGTGTCGTGTGGAAAGGGCTGGGTGCCTGTCTGTCCAGTGGCTGGCTGGCTTGTGAAAGATAAAGAAATAAGAAAGAAGCTACTAAACAAAAAAATAAGATTTGACAGAACATAAAATTAGAGAAGCCCAACTGGGTTTGGTTTGGGCTCAGGCTGTGAGTGTCTTAGGAGAGAGGTGTCGTGTGGAAAGGGCCAGGGTGCCTGTCTGCTCAGTGGCCTGTGGCCGGCTGACTTGTGAAAGATAAGACACATAAAGAAATAAGAAAGAAACTATTAAACAAAAAAAAAAAAAAAAAAAGATTTGACAGAACATAAAATTAAAATTAGAGAAGTCTAAGTGTGTGTGGACTGCCTGCTGTGTGTTGGGATACAGCTGTCGTGTGGAAAGGGGTGACTTGTCCATCGCTCAAGTGCCCAGGGTCCTGTGGCCGGCTGGCTTGTGACAGGACAAAAAAAACTAAGTAAGCACTAAGCAAGTAAGCATCAAAGCAAGCAACAGTGTACATAAAACACCGTCATTCTGGTCCGAACAGTGTAGTTGCTATTTCCTTCCATTCTTCTACCTGACTGATTGCCTCTCTCCTGTAGTTTAAGTTGACACTGCTTAGTTTATACTGCAGCCTGTAGATAAAAGTTAAGCAATAGAGAGACTTTAGTGTCTGTCTGCTCTCCCACTCCCTCCCACTGTCCTACCAACAGTAAAAAAAAAAAAAAAAAAAGACACGTACACACAGTGACTTTAAAAGAATACAATTGTATTATCTTCATTGAGACATTCAAATTCAATATGCAGAAGAGTAAGCAACAAACTCTATTCTCCCTCTGGTCAGCAGCAGCACACTCAAGTTCTTCTGATACACAGACTACTTATTCTGCAGAATCAGATGAAAGCAATAAAGAGTCTGTAGCAAGTGCATCTGCATCTGTGGTACTTGCTAGAACAGCTGATTTAAGCAATGAAGCCTTAGCTGCTGTAGCCCCTGTGTCACTTCCAAAGAAATGCACTTTAGTGCATGTCCCTGATGAGGCAGTGGTGGTACAAGAGAAAAGAAGTAAAGACAAGAAATATGACCAAGAAAAGAGGGCCAGACAGTTTCAGCCTCATTGGTTGACCACTTCTAAATGGTTATGATACAATGAAAAAAAGGAATTGATGTATTGCACAGTGTGTGAAAAGTATCCCACTATTGCAACACAGGCCTTTAAAAAAAAAAAACAAATGTGTTTGCCACAGGCTCTAACAATTTTAGAATTGAGTCATTACGTGCACACGAGAAGTTCAATCCACATGTGCTATGCCAGAACCAGCATATTCTGGAAAGTGGCCAGCATGCAGTTCAGAGTGACATCACCAAGTCACCACTTTATCAAGCCTTTGCACAGTTGGAACAGGCCACAAAGGTGAAAATGAGATGCCTGTTTAACACAGCGTACTGCACTGCAAAAAATATGCGCCCATTTTCTGACATGGATTGGCTATGTGAATTGCAAGAGAAAAATGGGATTCAGCTTGGTGTGAATTATACCAATGACGAGCGAGCCAGGGACTTTTGCAGAGCTATATCAGCTGTTTTGTCAAAGACCCAGATGCAGGCCCTTAAAAATGCAAAATATGCTACAGTTCTTGCTGATGGCAGCACTGATGCAGCTATAATAGAATGGGTAGGGTTGCCACCTGTCAGGTATTTTACCTGGTGATCAGGTTTTCAGGGTCCCTATCAGGTAATCTGGTTTTGCTCTGTGCTGGTCAGGTTTTTGAGCCATTTTGAGTGCTCACATACTTTTGAAACAGATTTGGTCATATCATTCATTGTTTCAGCTACATAGCCAGGTTACAGTCAAGTTCTCTTGTCAATATAGCCCTTTGTTTGTAAAAGCAGTCAGCCTGGGAGGTGTAAAGTATGGCCATTAACACCATTAGCACTTACTTAACCTAATCTTTTCCTCTACACCTTAAAGTGGCGTAGCAGTACAACTGCCCCCACCTTTTGTAATAGTAGCAGAGCCAGTTGTCTTCCAGTTTCATTTGCTGGTAAACGTTTTCATCTCTAACAGAATGTAGACATTTTTAAATGTTTTCAATTATTTTTTTTTTCTCAAGAAAATGGTATGGTCACTTCTTTGGCTTTGAAATAGCACCATGGTCATGAACAGGGAAAGGTGCCAGAAAAAGATATAATGTACACATCACAGCCTAAGGAAACAATTTATTATGTATTATTATAGACCATGTATACTGTTGTGTGCTATTTACAGTGTTTCCCTTGTCTCCCCCAGATCGTATCTATAAATGATATTTCTTTTATCTCTGTATGTTTATTTGGTAAACCAATGTCAATAAATAAATATATAAGTAAATGGATGACTAGGAAAAACCTAGGAAAGTAACTTTATCAGGTACAGTACATCATCTTAACATTTTTGTTGAACTGCTGCTTTAAGTGTTGTCCTTTATTGATATAACAAATGGCCTTCTAGGAGAAACAATGCATGATGAGTCATGAAAAGGGGTGGGGCTAGGGGCGGAGCTTAGGATCCGGTTTTTGCCCCATCTAAAGGTGGCAACCCTAAGAATGGGAGAATGTCTTCCTGCGTTTTGTAAATCCTAACACAAAAGATGTATGTACATACCTGATCCAGGCTTTGCCCTTGGAATCCTTACATGCTGAGGGTGTCTTTAATGCAATAAGAACTGCATTAGATTCGCTACATCTTCCTATCACTGATCTATCGAATATCAGCAATCCGTGGCCACTTCTGATTTCTGCCAATTTTAATGGGGCAAGTTTAATGCTGGGAGAAAGGGGTGGAACCATTGACAAGTTACGGGAGCACTGTCCTTACATCACTGCCATGCACTGTGTTGCACATAAGTTGGAGCTGGCAGTTCTTGATATGATAAAAACAAACCCCTTCATATCAAAGCTTGAAAATACCTAAAGAGCATTTTTAAATTCTACCACTATAGTCCCAAAAAAATGAGAGAGCTTCAAGAAATTGCACATGTGATAGACACTGATCTTGCACACTTCAGTGCAATTAAACAGGTGAGCTGGCTGGCCAGCAGATCACGTTCAATACAGGCAGTTCAGGTGAACCTACCTACAGTTGCTCAGCACTTGGAACAAAGTACAGCTGGTGCTGATGGATCAAAAGCAAAGGTACTGTTAAGAGAGATACAGTCTGTACACTTTGTTAAATATCTTCATATCCTGCAGGATTTTTTGCCCACACTTAAAAATATGTCACTGCAGTTTCAGAGATGACTTAATAATTCTTGAAGTACCACATCTCATAGAAACCTGCCTCCTCCAGCTGATGGAACTGAAATCAAAGCCAGGGAAATACATGACGGCTTTCCTAGATCATTATAAAACTCAGGACAGATGCATAGACTTCGTAATTTCTAAGAAGGGTGTTGAGAACAAGACTGTTCGCTTTACATTTAGAGGCAACTGCCCTGAAATAAATTTTGGGACAGATACACAACTGCATACTTTAGTAGATGCAGCAATATCTTACATCGATGTAAGATTTCAAAATTTCTCAGAGGTGCCTCTGAAATGGTTCAGCTGTCTTGATTTTAAGCAATTTAATCTACCAAGAGAACACCTTGCGGAGTTTGGGACCAGTGAAGTGGCTAATTTAGCAACATACTTTAATTTTTTCACAGAACAGCAGTAGGAAAATATTAGATCAGAATATGCTGCATTTAAGGCACTGCTGAAATCTGCGGTTGACAAACCCTATCTGCAGGTGTATACAAGATTGCTAAAAGAAAATCTGCTCCAGATTGCTAACATTCTAGAGTTAGCAGAAATACTACTGGCAATGAGTGTGTCAGCTGCAAATTGTGAACGAGTGTTCTCCACTCAAAACCTGATAAAGACAAAAATAAGAACACGTCTGGCAGATGACACACTGCAGTCACTTCTTCAAATAGCAGTAGAGGGTCCTGAACTATGTGACTTCAATCCAGATCTAGCAATAAACCACTGGCTGCTGTCTGGTCCAGGCACTCAACATGTTTATGGACATGCTGCTGCTGGTACAACTGATGATGTATCTCATGCTAGTACTGATGCTGCTCCATCATCCTGTCCCAGCACTAGTAGCTAGCTACCACCAGTTCACTTGATGTTGGTGACGGTTCTGATTGAATCCGAGTTCTCAATATCTTTGCCCTAATTATTCTCTGCTGCATGCTAGCATGTCTGGGACTGGACTGGATGGCACCCTGGCCTTGACTCAGACTTCAGATCACTAAACCTGTATTTAACAGAAACATACATCTTCATTTTTACTGTTTTATATAGCCTCTATACAATCGATGTCTATTTGTTAATAATACATTGCCGCCACAACCATTTATTTTGGCTACATATTATTATTATTTTTTTTTTTTTATGTTTTTCTTAAAATATGGCCTTCCGACCATTGGACTACCACTCACAGCAGTGGGACTACCATTTTTGGGTGGGTCAGTTGTCCTGGACTACCATGTAAATTTGAAATTTGTCGATCCCTGCTGACAGGGGAATAAGAAGGTCAGGAAGATCCAGAAGATAGGGGACTGCCCAGTCAGGGGATAGTGCTTACCTGAAGCAGTCACACACTGTTTTCAGACATCTGTTGAGCAATTGTCTGAATATATAGGGGCTAGGCAGAAGGTAGCGTTTAAGTACTTTTTGCAAGTTATTCCAGAGTGCTGGTAGGAAGGAGCTAATTGCAGATGAGCCAAAACGTGTCCTTGTCCGTGGTAGTTTAGAAAGGATAAGGGATGAGTTTCTTAGTGCGTAGCCACCTTTTGAAGGTGCAAACAGGTCACAGATATAGGGAGGAAGTTTATTAGACACAGCCCGGGAGAACCATATAAGGGCATTTATTTGCCTCTTCATGGAAGGACGGCCAGTCTAATGCTTGGTACAACAAGCAGTGGTGCGTCTGCAATGGTGAGCCTAGAGCAAATCTCAAAGCACGATGATAAGAGTGTATCAAGCCTTTGGAGCGCATACTGGGGGCAATGACTGTACAGGAAGTCAGCGTAGTCAATCGGGGGGAAAGAAGGTTGTTTGAACCAACCGCTTCCTAGCTTCCAGGTTAAGTAGGCTTCTTATACAAAGAAACATAGACTTTGTCGGCAGATAAGGACCGCTTGGCCCATCTAGTCTGCCCATTTCCCTACCTACAGGATAGGCCGCAGATCCTAGTTAACCAACAGCCTATTTCTTCCTACCCCCCACAAGAATTGCCTAATGTCTGTCCCATGCATTCTTGAATTCTCCCACAGTTTTAGACCCCACAACCTCCTCAGGAAGGCTGTTCCATGCATCCACTACCCTCTCTGGAAATAATACTTCCTCACATTGCCCCTAGAACCCTCCTTCTATCTTTAATTGTGTCCCTTGTTCTTGCACATCTCTTTTTCTGAAAGATGCTACCCTCTTGGACTTTGTTGATTCCACTGGGTACTTAAAAGTTTCTATCATGTCCCCCCTTCTTTCCTCAAGGGTATACATATAAAGCTCCTTTAGTCTCTCCTCATACGGCTTCTCTTGCAGACCCTGCACATTTTAGTTGCCCTCCTCTGGACTACTTCTATCCTGTTTATGTCCTTGCGGAGATGGGGTCTCCAGAACTGGACACAGTACTCAGATGGGGTCTCACCAACTGTCTGTACAGAGGGATAACAACTTCCTGTTTTCTGCTGCTGATACCTCTCCTATACATCCCAGTATACCCCAGCCCTCCCTACTGCCTTCTCACATTGCTTGCTAACCTTAAGGTCATCTGATATGATTACCCCCAGGTCCCTTTCCTTTTTTGTTGTTGTTACTACCTCCCCACCCATTGTGTATTCTTCCCTGGGTTCTTGTTTCCCAGGTGCATTATTTTCACTTCTTTGCACTGAATCCTAGCTGCCATACTTCTGACCATTCCTCTAACCTTGCCAAGTCCCTTTTCATCCTTTCCATGCCTCCTTGTGTATCAACCCTGTTGCAGATCTTTGTGTCATCTGCAAAAAGGCATACTTTTCCTTCCAGTCCCTCTGCAATGTCACTGATGAAGACATTAAAAGGAATGGACCCAATACTGAACCTCACGGTACCCACTAGTAACCCCTCTTTCTTCAGAGTGGACTCCATTTACAATTACCTTCTGTGTCCCGTTGTGCAGCCAATGTTTTCCCAGGCTGGTTAATTTGACTATTAATCTTTTGTGTGGACTGTGTCAAATGCCTTGCTAAAGTCTAGGTAGGCAATGTCACAGCCCTCCCTGAGTCTACTACTTTGGTCACCCAGTCAAAGAAATCTATCAGATTAGTCTGACATGACCCTCCGCTGAACCCATGCTATCTTGGGTCCTGTGCTCCACTGGCCTCTAGGTACTCAACTATTCTTTCCTTCAAGTGACTCCATCACTTTCCCTACCACAGAGGTCAGACTGACAGGTCTGTAGATTCCTGCCTCTGTCTTGGTCCCACTTTTGTGAAGGGGAATTACATCCGCCTCCCTCCAGTCCTCGGGTACCACACCATCCTCCCATGATTTATTAAAAAAAGTAGCCAGTGGTTTCACTAGTTCCTCCCTTAATTCTTTTAGAATTCTGGGGTGAATTCCATCAGGACCCATTGCTTTGTCCACCTTCAGTTTTAGGAGTTCTTGCAGAACCCTTTCTTCTGTGAAAGGACTGGGATCGACCCCCCTGTCAAGAGTGCTTCTGTTAATTGGATTAGGCACTTCCCCCTCCTCTTTTGTGAATACTGAGCAGAAATATTCGTTCAGTATCCCTGCTTTTTCACTGTCCCCCTCTGCCCACCCACCGTTCATTCTATTCAGCCTCACTATCCCTCCCTTTGTCTTTCTCGCTCGTTGATGTACCTATAAAGGTTTTATCCCCTTCTTAACTGAGTTGGCTATCTTTTCCTCAGTTTTGGCCTTTGCTATTCTGACTTCCCTCCCTGCTTCCTTCTGCCTTAACTGATACAGCTCTCTGTCCTGCTCCTTCTGTGTTTCCTTATACTTCCGAGATGCTATCTTTTCTTCCGACTTTCACAGCCACCTCTTTTGAGAACCATAGTGGCTTTTCTTTCGTTTGATTTGTTTATTTGCTTTACATAAGGCTTGTTGCCTCTGTGATGGCAGTTTGATGATTCCCCATTGTTGCCACACCTCCTTCTAGCCTGTTTGCTAGTGCTTTTCTGAGGCACTCTCCCATCTTGCCAAAGTCAGCCCTCCTAAAGTCAGTACCCTTACTTTTGTAAGGCTTGACTCTGTAGCTGAGTTTAGCGTGAACCACACTGTTTGATGGTCACTTGTCCCCAGATGGCAACCCACTTCTAGAGCTGAGATCCTCTCACTGCCCCTGTTTGAGTAAAGGGGTCTAAGATTGCTCCTCAGAGTGGGTTCGAAACTAGCTGTCTGAGGCCTGCCACCTGTAGGGCATCAAGAATGACCCTGCTCTTGGATGTGGCTGCAGCAAATGTGCTCCAGTTAACATCTGGCATATTCAGATCTCCATCAACAGTATCTCCCTTTCTCTGCCATTCTAAGAATGCCTTCATCATATCCTTGTCCATTCCCTCCCCTGACATGGGGGTCTGTACACAACCTCTGTGCGGACTGTGGTGCCCTTTCCAGTCTCCAAGGTGACCCACAGTGCCTCCTCTCCTCCTGTTTACTCTTTTGTTCAGTTGCTTTTATCCCTTCCTTTACATAGAGTTACTCCTCCCCCTCTTCCCTGCCTGTCTCTCCTGTGGGTTATGTACCCTGGTATGTTAACATCCCAGTCATGGTTCTCTGTGTACCATGCTTCTGTGACTGCTTTCGATATCCAGGCATCCCTCTTCCATCAAGGCCCCAGCTCAGGAGCTTGTTGCCCAGACTACGAGCACTGGTACTCATTAACCTCCATTTCCTGATGGCCTCCCATTGCCCCATCCCTGTCCTTCTTGCCTTTGTCACTTTCTCCATTTACCCCAGCCCTTCTCCCTATCAACACCTCTATGTTGGTGTTTGCCGCACTACTACCATGATTATTTGGGGGCTAGGATTTCCCTGCTCCTTTCAGTGCCTCCCCTTGGCTGGTTTAAATGCTTGCCAATGAAGCATTAAACCTATCACCTAGATTCTGGTTCCCCTCAGGACAGATGCAGCCCATCATGCCAGTATAGGCTTGCATTGCTCCAGGTGGACCCCAGTCCCAATGAAGCCGTCCTGAGGTCCACATCTGTTTTTCAACCACTGATTGAATCCCATGAGTGCGGAACACCTAGCCTCTCCTATGCCATAGATGGGCAGCACCTCCGAGAAGGTTACCGTGCATGCTACTTGACTAAGCCACTCCCCAATTCACAAACTCTTCCTGCACTTCTCTAATCCCTTTCTTAGCCAGGTCATTTGTCCCTAGGTGGACAATGACATCAGCTCCCTCCCTGTGCAGCTGCTCTGGCAATCCTGAGGATTCGCTCCCTATCCCTCAAGCCATGGTGCCAGGCAGGCCCTCCCTCTCTCCTTCCTCCCCAGTTCTACCTTCAAACAATGGAGTCCCCACCAGGAGTTGTTTCCTTCCCTGCAGGGTCCCTGCCACCCTCCTGTGGGTCTCCTTTGGAGAGTTCCCAACATCCTCCTTGGTCTCCACTGAGGGTGCCTCCATGAAGGAACCACACTTTGCCAGAATGGCATAGGGTGTGGAGAGGTACAACTGGAGGATGCCCTCTGTTTCACCACCCTCACCTCCCTGAGCCCACTGTGGTCCAACTGCTCCTCTTTCTTGGCAACCTCTGAGGCAACGGCAGTGGCACTGGTGGTCCCTGGATGGAAGAGGAGGTAAAATATACTGAGATGTTGCCTTAGCTTTTTTGTTAGCTCATTTAAATGAGCACCAAAGCTGAGTCTGTTATCCAGCCAGACTCCCAGGATTTAAATTTATCTTCTAACTCTAACTATTCACCAAGGAGAGTGGTAATCTGCAGGGTACCAGGAGTTCCAATATTGAGGAAGGGAGGTGGAGAGATAATCATGGCTTTTGTTTTTTTTTTTTGGCATTTAATAAGAGCTTCAGATTCAGCAGATTATGTTGGAGGATGTTAAAGTCCTGCTGCAGCTCCTTGTGGGCAAGGTCTAGAGAGGGGCTGGTTGTACAGAGGACTGTGTCATCTGCGAAGAGGTGAACGTTTCCTGCAAGCAGTCCAGAATCAATACGATTGATATAAAGAGCGAAGAAGATAGGCCCCAGGATGGAACCTTGCAGGACACCTCGGGGAAGTATTTTTAGTGAGGAGAGTTCACTTTGTACTTTAACTTGCTGTTTATGATTTGTGAGGTAGGAGTGAAACCACTTAACCGCAGTGGGGGCTAGACAAAGGCTAGCCAGAGTATTAAGTAAAATGAAGTGATCAACCGTGTCAAATGCTTTGCTGAGGTCAAGGAAGAGTGCGTAGATGTGGTGTTTACTGTTCAGGGCTTTTAGCCAGTCATTCGACACTTTGGCTAGGGCCGACGTGGTGCTGTGATTAAGTCTGAAATCAGATTGGACTGGGTTAAGGATCTTTTCGTGATCCAGGTACTCCCTTAATTGAGAGTTTACAAATTTTTGCAAGTAACTAGGATAAAACAGGAAGCAGAGTGACGACCGCTCATCCACCAGTAATTATCAGCCCATCTCAATCCTACCCTACATCTCAAAGGCCCTTGAAAAAATTGTTTCGGACCAGCTCACTGACTACCTGTCCAAGCATAACCTGCTCTGTCCTGAACAGCACAGCTTCCGGAGGGGCCACAACACCACCACTGCCCTCCTCAAATTTACATCATTTATACATGAGGCCCTCGAACAGGGCCACCTGGCTGGGGCTATCTAAGTCGACTTGACCAAAGCGTTCAACACCGTCAGTCATGCACTGCTTCTCCATTTCCTTCCACCCCTGGGCATACCCCTTCCACCCCAGGGCATACCCCCACCCCCCCGGGCCATCTCTTGCTTCAAAGATTATCTCCCTGGCAGAACACAACAGGTCAAAAACAAACAAACAAAAAAAACACCACTGTCTCCTCCAGTAGACCAGTCCTATCGGTGGTGCCACAAGGGTCCATACTTGGCCCCTTGCTCTTCACCCTCTTCCTGAACTCCCTCCCTAAATCCTGCAGCGGGAAATCACTGCTTTTCGCGGATGATGCTGTAGTCTTCTGGAAACGCCCCCATCCTACCTCCCTCCAATTTGCCCTTCAAGGTTTCTTTGGGGAACTTGAAACTTGGTTTTCTGACCACCGTTTAATACTGAACTACAAGAAAACCAGGTCCATGATCTTTGCCCACCACCAGATTCCTCACAGCAGCTCCCCATTAACAATCACAAACTTCCTGGGTACCCCCCAGAACATGTCACTTCCTTCAAGTACCTGGGTGTCACACTGGGCACCTCCCTCACCTACCACACCCATATTCATCACCTCTCCTCCTCCATTAACACCAGGCTCGGGCTCCTATACCGACATAAACACTGCCTACCCTCTGAGGCCATCCGACTCGCTGTATCTTCCTCTGTCTTACCCCTGGTGGACTACGGCATTGTGATCTATGGGATTGCAGATCAAACTACCCTACACCGCATCAAACTAGCCCTCATTAAAGCCTGCCGCTTGGTCTTAGGATGTGATAGGTTAACACACACACCTGTGAGCTATAAGCTTACAAACTGGCTAAACTTTGAAGGTAGGCTTAAGTACCACACTTGTCTCCTTGCCAAGAAGACACTGCAGAAGCAAGCCCCCTCTGGCCTTCACCCCTCATCCAGATGATCCCTCACAGAAGGACCTCCACATGCTCCACCATAACCTCCCTCTTAGTCCCCTACTGTCGGAGCTCCCTTGGTCAAAGGTCTTTCTGCCATTGTGCCCCCCTCTGGCTTGGCAGCTTACCATCCTCCATCTTCTTGGAACCCAGTCTTGGCCGCTTTAAATCTGGTCTTAAGACCCTCCTCCTCGAATCCTCCTCCTGTGACTGTACTTAGCCCCACCATCGCTATGAACATTTGCCCCCCCGCCCCCAAACTTTTCCAGACTAGCCTAACTCCTCTCGCCAGCGGTGTGGCCTAACTTCACATTAGTTCTCCCAGAAGTTATCCCTCTGGTGTCCTAATTATGTAATTGCTTCTTATTGCTTTAATCTACATTGTCGTACTGTGTTACTACCTGACACTGTGTCACTGGCCCTAAATTGCATATACATTCTATGCTTTGCCACTGTTTATATTTGTACTGACTGTAATCCTTATCTTCCTGACGTGGAGCCTTTGCAAAAGAGTCCTTGACTCAAAGGGTTGTAATTCCAATTGCCTAATAAATAAATAAAACTCTAGTGTCCAAATGAAAGTGACAAAAGGCAGGCTGAGACATGACAGTACAGTGGTAGTTGGGCAATGACTAAACCCAGAAGGAGGCCTAACAGGGGTGGAAAGGGCTCCAGAGGGGAGGGTTAGGTGGGGGGCTGACAGGAGCAGGAGGGGTCAAAAAAGAAGTTTTGACTGGTGCCTAAGGGGTACAGGAGAAGTGGAAAAACAGATGGAGGAGCAGGTTGCAGAGGGAGGCAAGGCAATAGAAGGCTGACTGCCCAGAACAGGAGTGAAGGTGGGAAGGGAGAGGGTATGAGGATCCCTAGTGGAAGGAGTATGAGGCAGAAGAAAAAGATGAGAGGAGTGAGGCTAGGTAAGAGGGTAGGGATCCAAACCAGTTTTTGATGAAGAAGGCGCAGTAGGACAATGTGAGGGCAGGGGGGGGATGGACAGGGAGGAGTAAAGGAAGCAGTGGTTAAGTATGAGGGGGAAGTTGGTAGCAAAGTGACAAAAGGGTTACAAAGGCTGTCCAGTCTGTCAAGGGAAGAGAAGGGGCAGTGCTGTAGACCACATCTGCATAATCGAAGACTGGGAGCTCTAGTTTGGTAACCAGCTCCTGGTGGACATGGGGAGACAGACAGTCTTTGTTGCAGTACAAGGCACCGAGTTTGGGACAGAGCTTGAAGTGGATGGCATCGATGTGGGCAGAGAAGCCTACTATCCAGTCACTTACCGAGATAGAAACATAGACAATGTTGGCAGAAAAGACCAGAGGTCCATCCAGTCTGCCCAAGTTCCCTATAACCCCTGGAACCTACTGTTCCTCCAGGGTTCTAACCCTCCCCATCCTCTATTCTCCTCCTTGGTCCTGTTGTCCCCAGTAACCACTATTCCCTTTATTTTGTCCCCGCCCTGCTTGAATCCCCTGTTTTCGCACCCACCACTTTAGCCGACAGACTGTTCCAAGGTTCCACCACCCTTTCTGTAAAGTAGTACTTTGTCACATCTCTCCTGAACCTACCTTCTGTTAATTTCCATTCATGTCCACGTGCCCTCGAATTGGTATTCAGGCTAAATAGTTCCCCGCATTCACTTTGTTAATTCCTTTATGAAACTTGAAGGTCTCTATCATATCTCCCCTCTCCCTTCTGGTCTCCAGTGAGTACATATTTAGTGCTTTAAGGTGCGCCTCATAGGATCTGCCCTGCTAGCCCTGAACCATTTATTTACTTTGCCTTGCACTGTCTCCAACCTATTATCCTTTCTGAGGTGAGGACTCCAGAACGGGGCACAGTACTCTAGGTGAGGCCTCACCAGGGATCTGTAATGGGGAAGTACTACCTCTTTTCTTCTGCTATCAATACCCTTCCCGATACATTAGATACATGAAGGAGGGAACCACTTCAAGAGGGGTGACATCTATGGTGGAGAATACAAAGAGAGGTGTGAGCATGGCCAATTTCTGGCTGGTGCCAAAGGTCATGGATTTTTTAGTGTTGACCTGAAGGTGGTTGGAGTAAGCCCTCTACTGCCATAGTCAAGGAACTTGATGTGTAGAAAACTGTGTCATCTGCATGTGTGTATATGCAACTTGCCACACGCAAAGGGGAGGTCATTCAAGAAAACAGAACAGGATTGGACTCAGGGTGGAGCCTTGTGGGACTCTAGCCTGAAATAGAAGGGGAGGTGACAGGACACCTCCTACCTGTCCTAATTGCTGATGGCCTGAGAGGTAGGGGGTGGAACCAGTCAACAGGTTTCCCACCTCATACAGCACTTTGCATGCTGGGTGCCCATTCAGGCTGGGGGGGGGTGTGATAACAGAGTGCTGAGTGCATTCTCATGCACTGACATCACACACATTTCATGTGATGTCAGCATACATGTGTTCAGCGACCGACCGCTCTTCGCAGTAGAGTAGGTTGCTTAGTCTTTGGGAACAGGTGTCCCTTTTCAAGTGGCCACCCATTTTTAGTGGTAGTACGAGCTGCAGAGTCCTCGTAAGGATGTGTTGTTTTTTTTTTTCCTCCTCTAGTTCTGGCGTTCTTAGTTGTGTTTCTGCTTAGTCACTGGTGGCCGCTTTGGACAGTGGTTCCTTCAACTGGGAGGGACTTCCCACCACATAAAGGGTAGTACAGCCTTGCGGGTTGAAGCACCCAGATGTGAATCTGGAGCACCAGCAGACCTGCTACTCAGTTTGTTTTCCAGGTTTGATATCAGAGGTTCAGGAGGACTATCTAATTAGAGGTAAAAATTATTAACACAGAGTACAGGAGTTTTAACGTAATATGCATGGTTTAACAGCACTGGCAAGTGGCATCATGGCTTATCATAGACCAATCTTTTTTAAGAGGTGCCAAGACCTGCCATAGGACTAGTAGGCACTCTCCCATGGGGTTTATTTGTCTTTACTGTGTGATGTAATCTAACATGTCTATTGCAGTTCCCCCCAAGTCAAATCACCAGACTGTAGGACGGCACTGCACCTGTGGTACCACCTGGCAGTAATAAGACTGAGTTACACAAACCCATATTGCTGACCCTGAAGGAGAGGATTCATGCTAATGTCCCTAGGCAGTCCCTGCAAAAACACCTGAAACCAAGGTGGGCCCTTCAGGTCAGGGGAAGCCCATACATGTATGTACAGGTGCGCTATAGCAGAGTAACCCGGCTTACCCAGGACTGTAGGTGACCCCCAACCCTGACAATAGAGATGTCAAGAGGATGATGCAGTGGGGTCTGGAAAGAATCCGGACCCAACAGAACCAGATCTGTCAAATGAGGGGAATGGCTCCGTGAGGAGGAGAGGGGGTGGACAGAACCCAAGGAACAAAATTCTTGTCCACCCCATTTTATGCTATCACTGTCCTATCTTATAACAGAGGCTTATAGGAGGCTGCAATTGATAGAGGTTTAGTATACAGACAGTTTAGACGTGAACCCTATCCTATTTACATCGGCCTCAGTTTGAAGAGTTTTTCCAGCTTTTGTCACCGTGATCATATTGGTGAACAGGAATTGGCCAGGGTAGCCATGTGCAAGCAGCTTCCCTGGCCTAGGGTCCAATGCAATCTGTTTAGGAGAATGGAAATAAAAATGACAAAGACCATATGTAATGATATACAGCACATCGCCATACACGTAGAAGGTTCCAGCGGTCCTGTCAACCACCCACAACAAGAGTAGTCAAGTCGTTCAGATAGGTTTGTGCTTTGAATGCCATCTACCTATAAATGACGTAGGCATTTTTTGCCTTTATCTCCAGGGTATTAAACTCCGGGGTTAAGGCCTCAAAGGTTTGTCCCACAGGAGTCAGAGGGGACAGATATTTTGCAGCTTGTATCAATAGCAATGTCTTTTTTTTTGGGGGGGGGGTGCGGTGACACAGCTGTAAACGATCATCAGACGCAGGCTCAGTCAGCATACCAGAATGTGGTGACCATGTGGAGTGTGTAGCTTGTCAGTGGGCAGCAGATCAGGCACATAAGTCAAAGCTGTTCAACATAACTATTCTGCCAGGAGCTGCTCCTCATCCCATAGATGAAATGTATTCTGAAGGTCACCAAAGTCAATACAGATCATTTGCCAGTATCGAGATGGCAAGAGAAACCCAGCCTGTCCTCAAGGAGATGGGATTTTTGCCCAGTCAAGATAGAGGAAGGGATGGATTTGGCCCCCTTCGGAATTTTGCAACCAAAGACAGAAGAGCATACTCTGGTTCTAAGGGCAATAGTAACAGGTGCTCCTGCCTCCTGACGCAACAGAGCCGCTGGAAGCAGAGGAGGGCCTTCACCATGAAGGTATGTGTGGGCCACCTCCACCCCACTTCCCTTGCTGGAAAATTGCAGAATTTCTACCACCAATGGGCCCAGCTAATATCAGGTGCTGTTGGGCCTGTGAGAGATCGATTTTTTAATTCTTAGTCCCATGGATTCAGGTAAAGCATCAGGCAAACAGCGAGACTCTGGATCTCCTGATCAAGACAGTAGCAATCTCACCAGTTTTCGTCAACAAGGAAGCATTGGGAATTTACTTTATCTTCTTTGTAGTCCCCAAGAAGTCAGGGGAGGGTTCTGGACAGTTCTAGACCTGAAGCAGTTAAAAGTTCTCAAACATGAGGTTCAAATGTAGCCCCTACAGTCTAGTCCATAGGCGGTACAGCCACTGATTTCTATCTTAAGAAAGCCTATCACCTTCTTCCCAGTCCATCAGTTGCATCAAAAATCTACAAGTTTTGCGATTCAAGAGTGACACTATTACTGCTGGGCTCTTCCTTTCTGTCTAGCAACTGTGCCAGGAGTGTACTGGAAAATCCTGATTGTGCTGGTGGTACAACAGACAAAAGAAGGAGTTGCTTGGCTGGATAATTGACAGGGAGAAGCACAGACCTGAGAAAACTCAAGAAGTGATCAAGGGTATAGCAGCTGGGTTTCAACGTGAAAAAGTACAAAGTAATGCACTTGGAGTACAGAAACCCAGCAGCAGAGTAAAAAATAAGAGGAGTGGTGCTGACAACCACCAAGCAGGAAAGAGACCTGGGGGATGATCATACTGGCTGACCTAAAGGTGGCCAGGCAATGTGATAAGGCAGTTGGGAGGGCTAGTGGGATACTGGGGTGCATAGGGAGGGGTATCACCAGCAGAAAGAGGGAGGTGGTATTGCCTCTGTATACATCGTTAGTAAGACCCTACCTAGAGTACCATGTCCAGTTCTGGAGATCATATCTCCAGAAGGACACAGAGTGGAGGCAGTCCAGAGGAGGGCAACTAAATTGGTGCAAGGTCTGCATCAGAAGCCCTAAGAGGAGAGACTTAACGACTTTCATATGTACACCCTGGAAGAGAGAGGCGAGAGGGAGAATATGATAGAGACTTTTCAATACCTCACAGGGGTATGTAAGGTACAGGAGGGAAGTATTTTTCAGGGGGAAAAAAAGCACTCATGGACAAGGTGGTATGATAAGTAGCTGGAGGGGGGACAGATTCAGGAGAGATGTGAGGAAGTACTTCTTCACAGAAAGAGTGGTGGATTCCTGCAACAGTCTTCCAGCAGAAGTGATACGGGCAAAACAGTGTTGGGGTTCAACAATGCACAGGACAGGCATAAGCGAATCTTAAGGAAAGGGAAGGAGGGGTGAATGAGCCAGAGATCAAGCAGGATCTGCAGTGATGCTATAGGCAAGGAAAAATGGGCAGACTAGGTGGGCCAAGCGGTTCTTAACTGCTGGCAAATTCTATGCTTCTCCAAACTGGTAAATTAAAATTCATTATACCTACAGACAGGAACTAGAGAGTCTCTCAGACTTCTCCAGGTGCTAATGCGGACAGCGAGTGAGCTCCCCAAGTTGGGCACCAATGCTGTTATCCTGGCCATCCTTGCAACTACCTCCAATTCAGTCATCCAGGCCACTGCTGCAATCTCTTTTGAGATTAGAAAGCCCCAAGAATCTTTAGGGATTGCTCATGAAGCCCACTGGGACGATTTAGATCACTAAGACCAGCCTTTGGACTTGGGGGATGATTCTACAAAAGATCCCGCTGCAGGGAGTATGAAGGTTTTAGGATAGTGCCCCAATCAATATTTGGAAAGAGGGCAAAGTGTCTTACTTTGGTGTTACTTTACACCAAGCTGGGTTCTGGGAAGCGAAGGAGAGGTCAGACATTGCTTTACCCGTGGAATTCATACGCAATTCAGGAGGCACTGGAGGTGCCAGCTGGCTCTCTGAAGCAACCAGGTGCTCCTGTGGGGTGAGTGCAAGCTACTGTCTCTGACAGTGGTTCACCTAGCCGCAAAACTGAATGTCCAGGTTGACTGTTTAGGTGTGGAGACCAAGTATGAATGATTCGTTTTTGAACCAGAGGAGTGGAGTATCCGTGCAGAAATTTTGGTTAGCACCAGATCAATCTATTCACTGTAAGGAGAACTCTCAGGAGTTGAGAGTCCTCAGCCGAGTTAGTGCATCTAGGCAGAAGTGGTGGATGCCTGGTTTCAGCAGTGGGACTCCAACAAAGCGTAGTTTCTGCCATTCCCAAGGTTTTCTTGGGTATTGCAAACTTTGATGGTCATGATTTTTTTTTTTTTTTTTAATAACTCATAGTGGTCAAGAAGGCCACAGCTCTCAATTCTAGTTCATCTAACTACACAGGTACCATTTGGCCCCCACCTTCACAGTACTTGCGCAGGCAGGACCCAGTCATGCTCTCCATTCCAGAAGCCATACAGCAGGCAACCTGGCTTCTAACACAAGAATACTCCAGTTCCAGGTTCTCCATGAAGGCACTGATGGCTTCTATGAAGTGTTTGCTCCCTCTCTGCAGTGCATACTGGTCTGGGGCTCAGGGTGTTAGGACCATCAGGTCTACATATACTTAGATCTTGGGAGTAGACACAGAGCTCACGTTGAAGTCCCTGCGGGACTAGGTGTCTGCTGTCAATGCACTATGGGACCATCATGGCCTCCCCATTGTATTTTTTTGCTCGCCCTGTACAGAGGTCTCTTGAACCTCGTTTCTTGTCCCTTCCATTGGATTCTTTTTCATATGGTCTGTTTTGCTGATTGTGATTTGCTTAGTCAGACTGGCAGTTGCCAGGTTCCTTCACATAGAGAAATCTGACCTATAAGGCATAGGGACAAGAAATGCATATGGTCAAGAGATCAGAGGACTATAAGAAGTCAGAAGTCTGATTGGTTTCCTTTTCCCTCATTTTTTGTTTCTTTTTTGGAGTGACAAGAGGGATAGAAGACCTCTGAAGTTCTCTTAACCAGGTGGATAAGGCTCATTTTTACAAGTTGCATGTGTCAAGCACTGCCACTTTTTTTTTCCAAGTTGTATGCACATGCAAGGGAAAGTCTGCTTCGAGCAGGATTCCCTTTCTCTGGTCTATTTGGACACTCTGGACTGACAGGGCAGACATGTTGATGCAGACTACTACAAGTGATATGTACAGCCTACCATTTATGTCTTCTTGGCGTTCTACACAGCTGATGTTCAGATTTCCGCTGTGGTAGCTGTCAGCCATAGATTTGCCAGATGGTGGTTGTCAAATGGATCCAGTAGCTGTCCATAAAGATTATACATGGGACAATATTCTCCACCTCCTTACTTCGGCTGGGTACTGTTTCTTAGAACCATATGTATATCTACACTTTCCCATTGACAATGTGAAACGATACAGAAAGGAGAAATTACTTCATACTTACTGTAATTTCCTTTACTGTTAGCTCCACCGCTGTCAATGGGGCTTTGCCCTGAAGCTGTCAGTTCCTACTGAGATTATTGTCCAATGTACAGTTAGGTAGGTGTGCATTATTTTTTAAAGATTCACTGACTATTTCTGGACATCTTGGTACACAGTTGTATACTGTACTCTATTCTCCAATAAGTCAAAAAGTCAGGACTTTTGGAGTTCGTTGTTTTCTGGGGAACAGGCATGATTTCCAGCACTTAAGAAACCAGTTGTTGTCTCATAACTGATCGATATCTGTTCGGTGTTTAAGGCAAGCATTTAATGACAGGAAGAATGTGAGAAGGAGTGGTGATCTGTAGTCCTGGACTAGCTGTTGCAGATCTCCATGGTGGAAAAGAGGTTGTAGTCCGATGTCTTATATAGCCATCCTTGTCTTCACAACAAGGTAAGCCTGCGTTGTTCCATTTGTATCTTATCCGGGAGTTTGAGTGGGAATGTGCCATTGATAGTTGTGTATATCTAACTGGCTGCATGGACAAAGGCAGACTGAGGTAACTGCTGTACTTGGAATGTTCATGTCCCTATGAGTCTATGCTGAAGGTCACAGCTTTGGGGCTGTACCACCACTCCAGTGGGACAGCACATTACCCATATATAATTACTGGTGACCATAAATATCAACTGGATTACTGTTTTGCTAAAAATGTCTATCAACCAGATTTTGGGTTATTATGCTTCAAAGGCAATAATAACCTGAAATCCAGTTGATATGACACTTCATAATAACCCGAAATACGGTTGGTATGACATTCCCCAAAGAAACTGTTGCATTCCATTGTTTCACAAAAAGTATTTCAACTGCAGTATTTTCAAATGTGTTTTATTCATGTACACTTCAATTTCTTCAAAAATAAAACTTCACTCTAGCTAAAAACATATTTTTCATTCAAGCTGCTAGAAATACAATCTAAACCTCCACACCAGCAATTATAAAAAAATAAAGGATATGAAAGTTTGATGTTCTGGATTTTCTTCAGACATCCTCAGTGTGTGATGACCACACAAACCTCGAGAGCGAAGCTCTCGAGGTTTATGGGTCACCACACACCTCGGGTGTGGGAAAAAATCCATAACACACACTTACCTATCCATCATTCTCTATGTAATAACTACCTACTCCAATGACAACGCTAAAGCTAATAGAAAAGGAAATTACAGCAAATATGAAGGAATTTCTCCTAAGTTTTGCACTACTTTGTGCTTCCTCTCAATTTTTTCTGTGTACTTTTTATAATTATTATTAGTACCGTTTTATAATTGTAACATTAGTGATGTCACTTATTACTGCACTCTCCACATCCCCTTCCCCCAGGACACATCTGGAAATGAGCTGTTAGCTCAGTATGTTTTTCCTAGTGAATCTCTTGAAATATATAAACTAATTAAGTAAGAATGCAGCTCGTCCTATTCCTAGACCAGCTCACAATCACAAGAGCGCCACATAGTGGCACAAACCTACAGGAACTACTTTTTTCCCCTTGTTACAGCAACATTATTACTTTTTTATATATAATGCCTTCCCAATTTTTTTTGCATGGGGACCCATTTTATAGGTACAATAAGACACTCCAGGGTGGCGGTGGTCAAAGGTTAATGCACTTCCAGATGCTGAGGGCACATTGCTGCCTCGCTGCAAGGGTCCCATGTCTCACTACACACCTGGGCATGCATTAACCCAAGAAACCCACCACCTTGTCATGTCATATTGCTTGCATGTTACAAACAGCAACCAATTAGCATGCATTTCCTGTCCCTTGAAATTGTGTGCTTTGTCTATCCATTTTGTACAGGGAGCAATATGGCTTCAAATATTTCTATGTTCCTAGAACACAAGAAAATCTGGTTTTATTTAACACCTTTTATGCACACTGTATTTCAAAACACTTTACATACCAGTAGAAACTCACTGTACAGGAACTATATGTGAACAAACACTGTAGCATTATGAAAATGATTAACTATCACTAGAAACATAGACTTTGACAGCAGATAAGGACCACATGGCCCACCCAATCCATTTCTATGCCTATTGGATAAGTTGCAGATCCTAGTTAACCGACAGCCTACTTCCTCCTACCCACACTAGAATTGCCACTGTTTTTAAGATGAGGAATGTTGGCCAGGCCACCAAAATATCATCTACTCTTTTCCAAAAGTGCCAATTGATCTGCCACCTAGACTATCACCAGAGATGGGTAAAGAGGATCTTAGTTTAACATCCCATACCAAGAAGAGTACCCCCCCCCCTTGGTGGAGGTCAAAGGGGGAAACTCCTCTAATTATCTGTGAACAACTGAAACATAACTTGCCATTCCTTTTCACGAGCCTGATTAAGTTCATTTCAGAAGGATACATACGATAAAGACTTAATGCATGTACATCTGAAACTAACTGTATCACTACTGGCCAGGTCTCCCTTGTGAAAGAAATTTTAATCTCAGTGGGATCTCCTGGCTACATAAAGGACAGATAAAAAATTAAATAAAATAGTGCATAAAGGCTCGGTGGCGCTGAGGCGCTGGTTGCCTTACCGGCGACCCGTGTTCGGGAACAAGCATGGGTCGCCGGAGGTTGGCAGGGGAGGAGAAGGATCGAGTGTCCGCTGGACTACTCTCCTTCTCCAGGGAGTGGGGTCCTAGACAGTTGGCGCCTAATTGCCCCCTGGTGGAGGCTGGAGGGCTAGGCGCTGCACTGTGCCATCTGGGAGGAGCTGGGGGCAGATGCCAGGAGGGAGTGTGTGGACGCATGAGCGCTCCCCTCCACCGGCGTCATTGCACGCCTCTGCTCTGGGAAGAAAATGGAAAAGTGGAGTCCTCATGGACGTACGGCTTGATGGCCATCCCACGGCTCACCGGCTCTGAGGGAAGCTGCCTGACTGGATCCGGACAATGTGGGCAAGTGAGGGGGCTCCCCACCACCCCGCTGCAGGGGGGAAGCCGCAGGGGAACAGGCAGAGACCCTAAGGGAGCGCGGGAGATGTCGGTCAGTGGCCAGAATCCCTCAGAGTTGCCAGGAACAGGGAGCAGACCAGGTAGGGACCAGCAGAATAAAGATAGCAAAATAATAGTGCATAAAAATGATTGTGATCTGTCTGGATTAATTGCTGTATGTGTACTAGAATTTACTTTTTAAAGTTTATTTACTCAGAGTAAGTCAGTTAAGATGCAATATTTCTTTTTCAGTGTGGTCCTGCTTTCACCGATATTTACGTCTAAGAGTACTGACGCACTGAGAGGTTAAGTTACTTGCACAAGGTCTCACGGCATGTGAGTAGCTCTGGAAGGATATGAACCCGAGTCTCCTGGTTCCCAAATCAATGCTCCAGGCACTAGCCCATGTGGACTCCAGAGTTCTATTGTCTGACTGCTCTGCAGTCCTCTGCACTTTATACCAGGGTTTTCACTCATTTAAGGAGGTGGTCTACCCCTGTACAGATCTCTTGTTTGTCCTCACTTGGAGTACTGTGTATGGGTCCTGAGCCTGCATTTCAGGAAGGACAGGGCCAGGGTGGAGGCAGTGCAGAGGTGGGCAACTGAAATGATCCAGGGACAACAAAGGAAATCCTACATGGAGAGGCTGGAAGGGGATATGATAGAGAAACAGAAGTATCGCCATGGAATAAATAAGGTAGAATGCAAGGAGTTGTTCACAATGATTGGGAAAACAGGCATGAAACGGAACTCAATTACACTGCTGGAGGAGACAGGGGAGGACATCAGGAATTTTTTACTAGGAGAGCAATGGTCGGGTGGAAAAAGCTGCCAATCAAAGTTGCATAAGCTAAGTCAACAGAAGGGTTAAAACATAGGTGGAACTACGATACTGGTATGTGATGGGTAAGGGTACAATGGGAGGAGAAGGGGGGGGGGGATGAAGCAGTGAGTGACCCCTAGGGCTATCACATCCCACTGCAGGTTGAGCTGGGCAGACTGCATGGATTATTGGGCCTTTTCTGCTAACATTTCTTTCTGTCTCTATATTAAAAAAAGACTCAGCAGTACAGCCAGATAGCACAGTGGCTGAGAAGCTGCTTGCTATGCTGGTGGGGTAGCGAACCTGGTGCACACCTGAACCCAGGCTCCCGCTGTGGGCTAGCAGGAAGCTCTTGATGTACCTGTCATAATGCTCCCAGTCTCCGGGGATGCAGGAATTGGTTTACCAAATCTATCACTGCTCCTAGTGCCTGCACAGAAGCAGTGCAAGTGAGGCCCTATGGGGAATGGAGGTGGGGATGCGGACTTGCTTTTCCTCAGCAAGCCGATGCACGTGCACATTTGGAGTCCTGCTGTCAGCTTGCTTAGGGCATATGGGAAGCACAACTTTGTAGGAAAACTGGCACAGGATGATGGGGAGGGCAGCTATCTTTCCGCAGCATAACAACTTCTTATAGCAGACTAGTGATGACACTGGACATCGTGGATGAACATGCAACTTCCTTCCTCAACTTTAACCTCAATGTGAGAAAAACCAGGACCTGCCATCCGGGGGCTGCCTACTAGGTACCAGAGTAGGGTAGCGGTCAGGGCTTGACTGGCAACCAGTATCCCAGATGGGCAGTGACCAGCAAAGTGGAAGGCAGGCTAATGGAAGCGAGATAATAAGCACTACTTTTTTTTGTTAAATGGTGCTGTCATGAACAGAGCCCAGACCACCTGCTTCAGAGAAAAGAAGGCCCATGGAAGTTGAATAAGGAAGTTTCTTATCCTATTTTTGGGAGTACATCTAACTTTTTAGACCACAATTGACCTTGGTTATGCTGAGGAGAAAGAACATTGAACCTCTGTTTCGCCTTGCATTTTTGGTGGGTCTCATGGCTGCAACTAATGCAAGACTGAACAGAGAGGGAGAGATCAACGGATCCTTCCTCAGCTGCACACAGACAATACCGATGATGATCATCTCTTCTGACTGTTGAAAAGAAACAACGATGTTCAGGATAATTAATTTACATGCAGAATTATAATGGGGCTCAGCAAGAAAGCAAAGGCCAAATTAACGTTTGTTAATTATCTGATAATTTGAAGCGTGCAGTCTGTCTCACCCTCATTTGATTATTTGTAACACAAATTTTACAAATTACAGAGACACCTAGGGACCCATAGTCACATGGTCAGTTTGACTCCACTTGTTTGTATCCAAGTCCAACAGGGACCTACTAGAATCCCTGAGTCACAGTGCAGGAGCGGCCATCTCTTGTGACTCGGGCACTAACAGGCCCTATTCTAGTGAGCTAGTTCAGCTGTCTGGGTGTGAATTTAGAGAGTTGGCACCAAACAGCGGACTATACCGGCACACAAGTGCCTTTATTCAATACTTTATTGACCAGTACACCAAGCATCTCATCTTGACCACTAAAGGGAATCAGTTTGTAAGCCTCACCCCAAAAGCCCTTACAAGCAGGTACAGGGTCATGTCGCCGTAAACAAAAACAGCACAGCCATGTACCGCACGGTCAATACAGTGGATACATTGCCAGCACTAAAAAACAATGCCGAACAGTAAAACTGGAGAAGAAAGCAGAGGACTTCATTGTTTTCTGAGGGGCTCTACCCCGAACCCCTATCACTCCTGGGGGTTCAACAGGGGATGAGGAGAAACCCTGGCGGGGGCCAAAAAAAAAAATATATATATATATATATTGCACAATGCAGTTGGCTAAAGTCTGGGACCGGATTTGAGCCCTGGGCCACAGGCGCATAGCTGCCCTGCACTGCCGTGGCTCATCCCTCTGAGCCACGGCAGCTGCTCGGTGGACCACCTCTTCAGCAGAGGTCTTAACCTCTGCATTACTCCTCCCCACCAGCCATGCACAACAGGGTACAAAACTGCACTTGCTACATTTGTGCCTTGTGGGGTTTTGTACCCTGTCGCTCTAGTTCCCCGCACTGTATATGGTGCACGGTTTTGACGTCACCATTAAGTATATGACAGATTGACCAGACACCTTACAGGCATATCCCTGATTCACAGCTTTTACAATGTACTATTTTTGCATTTACCGCTGACCTTTCTGGATAGGACTCACTTTCAAGCCCTTCTACCACTTAAGGAGCTCATCTGGCACACTCTCTTTCTGGCCTCCAGTCCTAGCAATGCTGTGGACCCCTGCCCACCTGCAGCAACAACCTTTCTCAGCTATGCTAGGAGATTGCACATAGGAGGCAGGAAAAAGCAAAATGGGAACAGTGACATAATTGTTCCAAGCAAGGCATGTATTTCCACATTCTTCCCTATTACCAGAGGCATCAGAGAGGACTCGGCTACTGAGCTGACCCTCGGTGAGCACACCCATACTTGTGCCTGCTCCCCCATCCGCAGCAACAGCAATGCAGTTAAGAAGTCTCAAGGGACGCTGGAAGACTTTATTACTTCACCAAGGAGAGTGATGGCCAATCAAGTGACAGTGAGACAGCCCCTCCTTCTGTGACTGACATCTGGACTTGACCAATGGGAAGATTGTCTGCTGGTCCAGAGCTCTAGAGGAACTGCATTGCAGCTAGTCAGTTTGTGTGAGGCAGAGTTAGGGAGCAGACCTATGGTCTGCACATCCTGTGCAATGTCTGTGCATGTGTTTGACACAAGAGATTTGTTCCTAAGCAGCCTCAAGGCAGGAGACTGCTAACCACAGCTGAGAAAGAAAACAACACTGAAATCTGCAGGTAAACTTCAGTGCACACTAAGAAACTATAATTGAGAATTGACCTGAAGGGTCTGCATCTGCAACTGAACCATCTAGGGCCTGAAGCCACCATGCTGATACCCATTGCCAGGGGATGGCCTACAGGGGTTACTGCATTTTGGGGGTGTACAGGTTAACTGCAGAGGCCTGGGATCCCCATGGTCCCTGAGAGTACAATGAAGGAAGAGCCCAGCTGAAGGCAAGCTGCCTGAGGTGCTAGAGAGAGAGAGACAATGATGGGCAGAAAAGAACTGTGGGGGCATCAGAGGACTGCAGTAGACAGCAGGTACATCCCGCCAGGACTGCAGAGATCACGTGAGGGCTGCTGTGCCAGAGGGTAACCGTGAGTAACCTACTGGGACCAATGGGTTCTGCAATTCCACATGTCTTGGGGAGAGTTGGGCTGCAGACATATGGACTAGGCCGGCTGGCCAGGATTACAAAGTTGGGTTTGCCACTGAGTTTGTTTCTTAGTGCACCAACGCCAGCTGACCATGTACAACAACAGACAACCTACGTAACTCAATGCCTGAGAACCCAGAGACTATTTTGGGGATACCCCGTTTGAGACGTAGTATAAATCTGGTACCACTAGAGGAACTGGTACAGGGGCCTGCACAGTATAATGTGGACAATGCCTGGTGTTTGTTACATAAACCAACCAAATGGCCCTCCGCCTCCCAGTACTGGTGTGCAGGTGCCACCGCAGGGGCCAGTTAATCCCTATACTGTTGCAACCACCAAAAACGCAGTGCACACTGAAAGAGGCTCTGGAATTTCAAAAAGCCATTTGCTCACAAGTTTACTGGTTTGCTCAGGCAGGTGTCAGCGCATACAGTTATCAACCACAAGGTGCCCTTATGGTTGATGACTCTGTGTGCTGACACCTGCCTGAGCAAACCAGAAAAATTCTGATTAAATGGCTTTTTGAAATTCCAGAGTCTCATTCAATGCACACTGTGCTTTAGGTGATTGTTTGTTACATAACTGTTTCCTTTCCTTCCCTCTGCTAACCCTGTTCCCCTCAACAGAAACACAGAAACATAGAAATTGATGGCAGATAAGGACCGCTAGGCCCATCTAGTCTACCCATTTCCCCTACCTCCTGTAAAAGCTGCAGAACCTACTTGATCTCTGGCTTTACCACCTCATTCCCATTGCTAGGGTCCCCCATGCCTGTCCCATGCATGCTTGAATCCCCCCACTGTGTTTGCCCCCACCACCTCCGCTGGGAGTCAATTCCATGAGTCCACCACCCTTTCTGTGAAGAAATACTTCCTCACGCTACCCCTTAGTCTACCCCCTTAGAACTTCATGTCATAAACTGCACTTGAGAAGTTAATCAATCACTATGTGCAGTGCTTTCTTTGAGTAGTTTCCTTACCAAGCCTACCAAAAGTCGAGACCAACACTCACCCTCATACCCATTTATATGAGACGTTCCTAGTTTATCAAACATGGTGGTAGTGCCACTGGAGCATCCAAGTAATACAGCACAGCAGGGTCCATCGCACTACCCTTTCGGATGTGGAGAAGCCCTTGCCTCACTCAATGTGTTATGCTAGGTGCATAATTGGAAACTGAAAGCATCGTGTGGGATCCAGTCTCTGGCACCTTTTTTTTTTTGTTGTTAGTCTTTGGTAACAGGGTAAGACCCACTAGACACAAGTGCTTGTTTTCAGGGGCAATCTGGGAGCAATGGATGGTTAAGTGACTTACTCAGAGTCGTGAGAATCAAACCAAGGTCTGGTCTGCTGGATGTACCAAGCTCGTTCACAGCTCGTTACTCTAACCTCTAGCCTATACTGCCAGACCACCTGACCAGGCCACCTGCTGGGCCATCATTGTGTTCTTGGGTTTGAGTGTGAACCCAGGTCACGAACATTATAGGCATGTAATAACTGGTCACTCCTTTTATCACACCGATTATCAGCGTTATCAAACAGCGTAAAAAACAGTTATAGCATCATACCTGGTTATTATGGTGCATGGAGTGCTTGTGCTTGACTTTCCCTCTTGGGAAACTTGTTTTTTGTGCTCATGTCCCTGCACCAGTTATAAAAAAATAAAACATAAATGACTGTGTGCTTATGATTTTTTTTTTTTTAACACCCTCCATGTGTGATGAGCAGGTAAACCTCTTGAGCATGATTGCCATCCCACCCCCAAAAATAGGCAATTCAGAATTGCCTAGTCCTCCTTTCCTGGTCAACAAAAACTAAATAAAATAAATGATCAATCAAAAAAAAACACAGCTTCCAATATGGGGGTGGGGAGAATACAGGGGAGAAACAGTGATCAATTACAAGATGCAGCATCCAACATATACACAGGCAAAACACATACATACAAATCAGTACAAGGAGGACATGCAGTCGAGACAAAGCCATACCTCTCAACTGTCCCTGATTTTCAGGGACATCCCTGATTTTGGCTCAGAATTTTCCTGTCCCTTGTAAAATTCGTGTTTTTGTGACTAAACAGTGGGAACTGTAAGCACAAAATAATGTCAAACATTAAAGTTACAGACTTATTTTTCATCAGAAAATGCATCTTACACTAATCCCCTTATTCTGTCAACTTTGAGTGATTACCAATTTTTAAGATGTGTCCCTGATTTTTATAAAAAGCCTTGTCCCTGATGTATGAGGCAAGAGGTTGAGAGGTATGAGGTACACAGAAGCCACAAAGCAAGGCATAAGCAATGACAGTACAATCTGTGTATCAATTAAACAAATAAAAAAAGAACCTGCCATATTAAGACGATTTCACTGTAGGACGGTTTCCTTCCTTTTTTTGTGTGTGTGTTTTTTTTTTATTATGGGCAACAGTTTCTAGAGCGCCTAAATCAATATTCTTTTGAAGTTAAACATTTTATTGTTTAAGTATAGAAGGTACATACAAGCATATATATATATATATATATATATGTATGATATCTTCACCTGAATGCACAGTAGTTAAACTGATTGACATACAGTTAACCATGAGTAGAATACAAGGTAAAGCATTTTGTATAACATTACTGTGACGTAGACAGCCAGTTCTGAGTGCTGGATAATATTTTTTTTATATAAAATGTATTATGACTGTCTCTGCTGAAAATCAAATGCTCTAGGAATGACCTCTCTCATCTCCCCCCAGATTTCAGCTGACAGATGCAGGCCAAGAGATCTGCTGACAGTTACCGGAAGACTTTTATTAAGGATCCTGTTTCTCTGAGCTAATTATAGAGTCAAGTTAATTTTGTTAAGACAGAAATCATAAACTAGGTTTATGATGTTAAAATAAGGGAAGCTAGGATGTTACATAGAGGTGTAAGGTTGTAAATGACCCTATGAAGCCTGTGTGAAGAGGATACAGCACGAGATCAAAAGAGGCGTCATTGAAACTTGAGTTATGCTAAGGCTGCATAATTAATACTTTGAAATTACATCCTGTGGTTGTATAAAAATATATTTTTGTTAGATATTTGACCAGAGGAGGGGCTAGATGACTTCATCCAAAAGGGGTTGGCCAATACTGCTTGAAAAGATTATTCTCTTTCACTATAGAGGTGCATTTGTATCTGACACTGACCAAGAAAACATCTGAGCACTGACAAGAGGAATTTAGAGAGCTAGACAAATCTAAATATAGTTGTAGGAACTGCACTGTTTTAAACCTTCTTTTGTTTAAAGATATGTATGTCTTGTGATATAAGAGTTCTGTATTGTATGTTTGATATATTATTATACATTTAGTAAAAACTCTAATTTTAGAGAAAACCTGGTCTGTCTTTGAATTGCTTTCTTTTGCTAAGAAATATTTATGGTTCAGCAGACATATAGCTTGTATGGTGGTATCAAACTGGAAAGAGAACAGTTTTAAATCTGAGGTCTTTATAAAAGTTTTAAAGGGTTCATCTCTGAATACCTGGTTAGGTGCCCATAGGCAAAGATATCTGGCCCCCCGAAGACAGATATATCTGAGCCTGTGCATTGGGTATGCTAGCAAGAGGTTAACAGTTTGAATCCCTCCAGAACTGAGACCAAAGGTTGATCTAAACTCACAAAAACAGACAAGAGGGTCACCTTGTCTGTTACACTGTTCCCAAGACTGTGCTCAGAGGTTGGCACTTTGGGAGTGGAGGGCCTGACCTGCTGAGTGAATCTGTGACAGATTAGTTGGCAGCGGTGACATAATTTTGGTATCACAAGCTTTACTGTTCTGTGTCAGCTGAGACCGTAGGCTCTCTTGCAATTTATTTTAAAAAGAAAACAGAACTATATATCACTTGGTGTACAGTCAAGTTCTTACCTAATTTATTTTTTTTCTAAAGTGCAAAGTCAGAGTAGCAGTAGTTAGGAAAGATGGCGTCCAACTACAGCAGGCACACTGTAGAACAGTTACAACAGTTGTGCGAGGACAGGAGTCATCCTGTTTGAGGTGACAGCCAAAAAGCAGAACCTCACAGAGGCCCTGACGGTAGCAGATACCCAGAGCAGGGAGTCACAGACCATGACTGAAAGGGACCAGACTTCAAGTGTGGCAGAACTAGTGGCCAGTGAGGGGTCCCAAGATGATGAGGAGGACAGCAGGGCCACTGCCAGTGAAAGGCCACAGCAGCAGGGACGAGTCATCAGTATCCTGAATCCAGAAGTTCTCAGGTTGCAACTTGAGTCGCGCAGGATAGAGCTGGAGTCCCAGGAGAGGAGACAGCAAGAGAAGCGAGAGGCGGACCGTGTGACAAAGTGAGAATGCAGAGAGGTAGATGACAACAGAGGGAGGCAGGCGGTGAGGAGCGCAAGCGCCAGCGAGATGCAGAGGAGAAGAGAGAATGAGAACGCCGAGAAGCAGACCATGAGGAGCAGGAGCACCAGAGGCAACACAAGCTGGAGAAGATGCGACTCCAACCTGCGGCACCAGAGCAGGTAAGTAGCTTGGGTTTAACTGGGACTGCAGGATTGGGTTACAAATTGAACTCCAAATTAATAGCTGAGTTTAATGACGGGGAGGACATGGACACCTTTTCAAATTCTTTTGAAAAAGTTTGTATTCAGGCTAAAATTCCTAGAGAGTCCTGGAGCTTCCATCTAGCCCCGCTACTTACCAAGAAAGCTCGAGATGCATTGGGTCAAATGGACAATGATGATAGCAATGATTACAGAAAGCTAAAAGCTGCACTGTTAAAAAAGTTTGAATTAACTGCTGAAACATACAGAGCTAAATTCCATAAGCTCAGGAGAAGCCCTAATATGAGCTATAAGGAGCTAGCCACGAAACAACGTCAGTTTTTAAAACGCTGGTGGGAAGGAATTGAGGCAAATTCTGCTGATAAAACTGAAAATGTGATTTTATTAGAACAGTTTTATTGGGCATGCCCAGCAGAGTTAAAAACCTGGCTAGAGGACCGAGATCCAAAAAACAGTGCAAGAGGCTGCTGAACTCTCAGACCACTATGCCAAGACAGGGATTTATTTAACTCCAAAAATTGATTACCCGTTTTGCTCATAAAAATGCTAAAACATTGTGAAAATGAATAGCACTTGCTTCACTGTGTTTAACAAACATAACACTTCTAGAAAACCTATATAAATACTTTTTGTACAATTAGCATTGTCCCAAGAAAAAAACTGCTAATCAATTATTTAAAACCCTGCAAGAGCAGACCTGCTCTGAGAGCGAATGGGGTGGGCATGGCAGCGCAGAAAGGAAAAAGTGCACCTTCAGGGCAGCTAATAGCCTCACTGCCTCCAGCGAAACCAGTTAGCCCCAGGTTTCAACGAAAAGATTTCTCTGAAGTAAGAAATGCTTGTTGGTTATGTAAAGAAACTGGGCACATTGCCAGACAGTGTCCAAGAAGGGCAAGCAATAATATGCAAAATAGTACCAGAAAGTAAGTGGGTTGTTTGTGTGTCCCTGGAAGCATGCCAGTGAACATGAGGGAACATATGCACCCAGTCATGGTAAATGGCGTACAGACACAGGGATTAAGGGACACAGGGGCATCACTGACATTGGTAAAGGGGGATCTGGTACAGCCTGGTCAGCTTATACCCAATAAATATGTGACTGTACAGGACTTTGTGGGTGAAGAGAAAACATTGCCACTGGCCAGTGTTCTCCTGGACTGGGGTGAAACAGGGGGAAACTGTGTAACAGGTGGCTATAGCTAAGCGTTAGCAGTAGATGTGATCCTGGGTAACAATCTCAACAGGGGATGGTATGTGCAGTTACCCGTAGCCAAGCGGCAAGGGAAAATAGCAGTTCCCTGAACCCCACAGAAACCAGTGTGGAAACCACGAAGAGGCTGGTTCCCCAGCATGTGTCTCCAGATGGGGAGACTGATAAAAAGGGGGTAGACATTTCCCCGGTAGCGAGTGACCACACAGCTACGGAAGGTTACTCCGAAGAGGGAGGGATGACCAGTTGTCAAAGGGTTCGGATTGACAGTGATCCTGAGGGCCCTGACGCTAGTGCTAGGGACTCTAGTTTAGCGACTGAAGGGGACTTGTCCCATGCCTTGGGACTGTGTGAGGGGTTTGCAGCTGCTCAGAGGAGTGACCCTAGTTTAGAGAAGCTGAGGGCTTGGGCAGACTCTGAGGGCACACAGGGAGGTGACGGCAGACATAAGGTTTATTGGGAAAATGGACTTATATACACAGGCAGTACAGACAAAGGGAGGGATGCTAGGCAGGCAGCTTGTCTTTCCCCAGGGTATAGTGAGCAGTTGCTCAAAACTGCACATGATATTCCCTTGTCTGGTCATCTGGGAATCGCGAGCACCACGCAGTGGTTGGCCCAGAATTTCTATTGGCCTAACTTCACCCAGCAGGTGAAGGAGTATTGCAGGTCTTGTCACCGGTGGCAAGAAATAGGGAAGGCGGGCAAGAAAACCCAAGCCACCCTGATCCCCTTGCCCATAGTGGAGGAGCCATTCCAGAGGGTGGGAATGGATATTGTGGGGCCTTTAAATACCCCCAGCTCCTCAGGGAAGAGATTCATCCTGACTGTGGTGGATTATGCCACCCGATACCCAGAGGCAGTTGCCCTATCCTCACCAAGGATAGACAAAGTGGCAGATGCCTTACTTGGGATTTTCTCCCGTGTTGGGTTTCCGCAGGAGGTAATCACCAATCGAGGGGGTTCCTTCTGTCGGACCTGATGAAATGTTTATGGGAGAAGTGTGGGGTGGTACGAGATGCACAACACCATATCACCCACAAGCCAATGAGCTTGTGGAACGATTCAGTGGTACCCTGAAGTCAATGCTCCGGGTGATTGCTGAACAGCATGGGAGAGACTGGGAGAAATACCTTCCCCACCAGTTGTTTGCAAACAGGGAGGTGCCCCAAGAGTCGACAGGATTTTCCCCCTTCGAACTCTTATGTGGACGGGTACGTGGGCCCCTAGACTTAATCCGGGAGGACTGGGAAGGCAAGCTCGCCACCAAGGGAACTCCCACTGTGGGTTATGTCCTTAGGTTTAGGGAAAGGCTGAAGGAACTTATGGGGACAGCCCAGAGCAACCTGGCAGCTGCCCAACAGAAACAAAAGGTGTGGTATGACCGCAGTGCTAGAGATCGCTCGTACATTGTGGGTCAGGAAGTCACGGTCCTTATTCCGGTCCAAAAAGACAAGCTGCAAGCTGAGTGGGCAGGACCGTACAAAGTGGTTAGGAAGGTAAAAGATGTAAACTACTTTGTGGAGTTACCTGATAGAAAACAGACTGAAAGGATGTACCATGTCAACATGATGAAGCCATATGCAAACAGGGCTGACATGGTGTTCGCAGTATCTAGTCATGGGGAGGGACGGACAAAAGAGACCCCTTCTGGACTTTCTGGAAGAAAGTAAGCGGGAGTCCTCTGTGGAGGCAGTAAAACTGTCTCCCCAGCTGAACCCGGACCAGGTCCAGAAAGTAAGGGAGGTTTTAGCAGACTTTGCCCCCTTGTTTAGTGCCAAGCCTGGACTAACCCCCTTAGCGACACACGATGTGGAGACAGGGACACAGACGCCCATATGGCGAACAGCATATCGGGTGTCAGAGGCTGTCCAAAAGGACATTAGGAGGGAAGTGGAGGAGATGCTGGATTTAGGGGTAATCCAGAGATCCCACAGCCCCTGGGCCTCACCCGTAGTCCTTGTGCCCAAGCCAGATGGCTCAACTCGTTTCTGTGTGGACTATCATGGACTGAATGCAGTCACAAAGTCCGACGCCCACCCGATGCCCTGAACAGACGAACTCCTGGACAAGTTGGGAGGGGTGACCTAGCTTACGACTACTGACCTGACCAAGGGGTACTGGCAGGCAATATTGACAGACAGAGCTAGGAAGAGGTCAGCCTTCATCACTCTGATAGGCTTATTTGAGTTTAAAGTAATGCCTTTCGGAATGAAGAACGCCCCAGCCACTTTCCAAAGGTTGGTGAACCAGGTGTTGAATGATGCTGAGGAATACGCTGCAGCGTACCTGGATGACACTGCCATCTTCAGTACCAGCTGGGAGGAACACCTTTCACACCTTAGGGAAGTGCTGGGCAGGATACAGAGGGCTGGGCTCACTGTCAAAGCCGAGAAGTGCCAGGTGGCCATGGGGGAAGTGGCATACCTCGGGTATGTGGTAGGCCGGGGACAGCTTCTTCCTAACCAAATAAAGATAGAGGTGATTCAGGCATGGCCCAGACCAGAAACCCAGAAGCAGGTCAGGAGCTTTCTAGGGACAGCAGGGTACTACAGAAAGTTTGTACCTAATTAACAGTGCCCTGGCTGCTCCCCTATCTGACCTGACAAAGAAAAAGATGCCAAGGAAAATTACCTGGGGCCCAGCCTGTGAGGAAGCCTTTACCAGACTGAAGGAGGCACTGTGCAGTGCTCCTGTTTTGACAAGTCCAGACGATAGCAAAACTTTTATAGTTCAGACGGATGCCTCAGACGTGGGTATTGGGGCAGTACTAGCCAGACGTCTAGCCAAGGGACAGACCACCCAGTTGTGTACTTGAGCAGGAAGCTTATCCCCTGGGAGCAAGTGTACTCCATGGTGGAAAAGAAGTGTCTTGCCATAGTGTGGGCCCTGAAGAAATTAGAGCCACACTTGTATGGACAGCATTTTGTGGTGCAGACTGACCACAACCCCCTGGTTTGGCTGACACAGATGTGAAAGAGCAATGGGAGACTGCTAAGATGGAGTCTTGCTTTACAAGGGTATGATCTAAAAATCGTACATAGGGCTGGAGTGAAGAACAAGAACTTCGATGGGCTGTCTAGGGTCTATGAGGAGTGAACTGATTTGGGAAGCTCATCCCATGTAGGGGATAGGTCCCCCAAATTCAGTCTAGGTGGGAAGGAGTGTGACGCAGACAGCCAGTTTTGAGTGCTGGATAATATATATATATTTTTTTTACATAAAATGTATTATGACTGTCTCTGCTGAAAATCAAATGCTCTAGGAATGCCCTCCAGATTTCAGCTGACAGATGCAGGCCAAGAGAATTGCTGACAGTTACTGGAAGACTTTTATTAAGGATCCTGTTTCTCTGAGCTAATTATAGAGTTGTTAAGTTAATTTTGTTAAGACAGAAATCATAAACTAGGTTTATGACGTTAAAATAAGGGAAGCTAGGATGTTACATAGAAGTGTGAGGTTGTAAATGACCCTATGAAGCCTGTGTGAGAGGGTACAGCATGAGATCAAAAGAGGCGTCATTGAAACTTGAGTTATGCTAAGGCTACAGAACTAATACTTTGAAATTACATCCCGTGGTTGTATAAACATATATTTTGTTAGATATTTGACCAGAGGAGGGGCTAGATGACTTCATCCAAAAGGGGTTGGCCAATACTGCTTGAAAAGATTATTCTCTTTCACTATAGAGGTGCATTTGTATCTGACACTGACCAAGAAAACATCTGAGCACTGACAAGAGGAATTTAGAAAGCTAGACAAATCTAAATATAGTTGTAGGAACTGCACTGTTTTAAACCTTGTTTTGTTCAAAGATATGTATGTCTTGTGATATAAGAGTTCTGTATTGTATGTTTGACATATTATTATATATTTTAGTAATTTTAAAGAAAACCTGGTCTGTCTTTGAATTGCTTTCTTTTGCTAAGAAATATTTATGGTTCAGCAGACATATAGCTTGTATGGTGGTATCAAACTGGAAAGAGAAGAGTTTTAAATTTGAGGTCTTTATAAAAATTTTAAAGGGTTCATCTCTGAATACCTGGTTAGATGCCCATAGGAAAAGGTATCTGGCCCCCCGAAGACAGATATATCTGAGCCTGTGTATTGGGTATGCTAGCAAGAAGTTAACAGTTTGAATCCCTCCAGAACTGAGACCAAAGGTTGATCTGAACTCACAAAAACAGACAAGAGGGTTACCTTGTCTGTTACACTGTTCCCAAGACTGCGCTCAGAGGTTGGCACTTTGGGAGTAGAGGGCCTGACCTGCTGAGTGAATCTGTGACAATTACATCCTGAAGTTGGATGGAAATTTCCAGCATACAGTTGTACAAGTTAATTTATGTTTTATTACATCCAAAGTATTATTCTAATTATTTTGACAAAATTGCCTTTGTATTTGTGTGGGGCATTATAGCTTAAAACCTCAATTATCATTGTGTAAATATAAATGCTATATTACTTGTACTGTAATTCATTAAGCGAACAATAAAGAAGTTCTGACACCTCCACCATGTGTCTTAGTTATTGCTTAAGCTGTCCCTCTCGAGGTTAAGACTATTCTTTCATATGTCTGGTGCTCTCTTGATCCTATGTAAGTGGGGTCAGATTTCTATCTTAATGTACCTTGTGTACCTTGTCTATTTACTAAGTCTTTATGTGTGGAGAGTGGCTACTGTACGTAGCACCTATCAAACATCTAAACTACTATATCTAAACTACTACATTCTACTAACATACAACATAAAAACTATATACAGTTAAAGTAGGTGGTTTTGTGAGTAGCTAGTGCCTCATGCAGGCTATAATAAACTTTGTTATGATACCTGTAGTTGAGTTTAACTATGGTTATGGTTGCGGTTTAGTTGTGGAGGTGTTGTAGTGTCTTTTGGATGTTCTATGCCCTACACTTTGTCAGTCACCCTGTAAATCACAGGCATCTTATGGTTATCCTATGCCAGCTCTTGGGTGCTTCCTCACAGAATCCCAGTGGGCAGAGGTCTGTGAGGGCTGAGACTGTATATATTGAAGGAAAGGTGCCAGGTTTGAGCATATTTATTTAGAGTGTCAGAGGAGATGTGAGACAGCTTTTCGTATTTTGCTAGCACATTTAAGTTATCTAGTATTTCTTTAAAGGTGGGGGTCATTTTGGATCTCCATTTGCAAACTATGAGTCTTTTGACTTGTACGCTAAAAAGGATCAGGAGATCCCACTGATTTTTTGAGAGATGTATGTCTACTTTGAGCCCAGTTGATATAGGTCTGCTGCTAGCGGGAACGTGGTATTAAAGATTTGTTGTATTAGGTTGTGGGCTAGCTTCCACATATCTATAATCATAGGGCATGACCATAATATGTGGAAAGATCTCCGTGTGTAATGCCACATCTTCAACAATCATCTGACTTTACTAAGTTAGCTGAGAATAAGACTGCTGGTGTTCTATACCACCAATGGAGTATTTTATTTTGGATAAGTCTGCAGCGGGTGTCTCGGATAGGTTTATGTGTAGCTGTCCAGCAGGCATCCCATTCATCTTCTGGTATTTCTCTGCCTAACACCTGCTCCCATTTCCCTTTTGCTTTCAAAGTTTGGTCAGGGATTGTGTCTTGTATTATTGAGTATATAAGGCTAGTTCTTCCTTTGGCTTTGGCTAATAGGATATGAAGTGGGTGTTGACATGAAGAGGTCTGTAATTGTTTGATCTTCTTAACCAGAGGAGCTGTAACATCCCTGATCTGCAGAAAATTGCCAAAAGTCCTGTTTTGGTAAGTCATATCTTGTCTGAAGCTCCTGAAAGGATTCTGTATTTGGTGATCCTGGGATTAGTAGGTCTTGTATTGTATTAATACCCTTTTTTCCCATGATATCCAGTGTATTGGTTTCCCCTCTATCTTAATATTGGAGGCACTTCAGAGTGGGTTGTACTTAGGATGAGTAAGATCAATTTTAATCAACTTCCCTAGTTTTTTTTTCCATGTGGATATGGAGAAGGCAACAGTAGATAAAAGGGAGGGAGGTTTTTTGAGGTTCCCGTAAATGTATGTGGTTGGCATAAAGCCTTTAATCTGTGAAGACTCTATTGTGGACCACAGTGGGGGCGATTCACAATTCTCGAACCATCTTAATGTTTGTGTAGCTCTATATGCTAGACAGTAGCCTTTTATCCAGGGTAGCCCCCATCCCCCTTTCGTCCAGTGTGTTCTTAACTTGTTCCTGTTAAATCTTGGTTGTTTCCCTTCTCAAATATAGTTTCTTAGGAGTTTGTCTATTCTTGTGAACCATGAGTCGGGGATTGTAATGGGAATGTGTGAGACCAAGTATAAGATCTTAGGAGCAACAATCATTTTTAAAGCTTCTATTTTCCCGACTAGTGTCAAATTCACAGGTTTCCATCTCTCCAGGTCCGTTTTTATTTTTGTGACAAGTGGTTCCAGATTTCCTGTTTATAATGTTTATTATTTTTGCTGTGATCTTGATTCCTAGGTATATTATGTGGTCCTCAGCCCATCTCAGATTTAAAGCTGTAAAGTGGGGTTCTAGGCAAAGTTTGTTAAGTGGTAGAACTTCTGTTTTACTCCGGTTTATCTTTAGTCCTGAAATGTTAGTGAAGGTGTTGAGTAAATCGATCAGTGGATGTACTAATTGGTGTGCATCTCTCAGGATTACCAAGAGGTTATCTGCGTACATTAGCGATTTGATCTCTATTTTCCCCGTCTTTACCCCCAATATACCCTGGTGTTCCCTAATGGCCTCCCTTAAGGGTTCTATTGCTAGGATAAAAAGGAGTGGTGAGAGTGGGCATCCCTGGTGTGTCCCTCTTCCTAAAGTAAAAGGCGTTGATAGAGTGCTGTTCGTTAAGATTCGCACCTTTGGGTTGGCATAAATAGCTCTGATCATGCTAATGAAAGTTGTTTTAAAGCCCATCTTCTTATGTAGTACAGCACAGAGGTAGTGCCACCCCACTGAATCAAAAGCCTTTTCGAAGTCGATAGCCAGTGCAGCAGTTGGAGTTGGAGAAGAGAATGACAGTTGCATTACGTCTATTAATGTTCTCATATGATCTGAGCTATATCTTCCTTTAACGACGCCCACCTGAGAGGGGTGTATTAGGGACTGAATCAGCTTCTCTAATCTGGTGGCCAATATCTTCGAATAAATTTTGCCGTCCACTGTGATACGTGAGATTGGTCTAAAATTGGCTCCCATTTCTTTATCTTTCCCTGGTTTTGGTAAAATTGTTATGGTCGCCTCGCACATTGTAGGAGGGAAGATGCCTGTTTCTTGTATTTCTGAGAATAGTCTCTGCATGACCGGGGATACAATCTGTGCCAGAGGTTGGCAGAACTCTGTTGGTAGTCCATCCCCCCAGGTGCTTTTTTTTCTTTAGAGACATGATGGCTGTTTTAACTTCATCAATTGTGATTTTCTGGTCTAGGGCTGTGGCCTGTGCTGGGGTAATTTTGGGGAGGTTTAGTTTCCCTAGGAAGTTTTCAAGTGCTTCAGAGTTATTGTTCCCTGTTGTAGTGTATAGTTGGGTATATAAATCTTTCATTAATTCTTATTTCTGAGGTATGTTTTATACCATTTATATCCCTAACAGTACTAATATGTCTCTTGGCCTGCTGTTTTTTACTCTGTATGCTAACAGTTTCCCAAATCTTTTCCCTCCTTCCCAATATTTGTGTTTAAGATGCATAACTGCCAATTCTGCCTTCCTTGCAGTTAGGGAGTTTATTCCATTCCTTATTTTTAGTATTTCTTTATACAGAAGGGACTTTGGTGATGCCTTTGGGTTTGATTTATACTGTTGCTCTAAGGGGGCATGGCTAGTGCTCATGGAGTGAACAGCAACCTTTGACAGCTCTCTATCCTCCGACCCTCACCCATCAAAAATCCCTAATTATGGAAAGCTAGGTCAAGACATTTATACTCATATCTCGATAGAGAACAACCTCGGCAATAATACTATCGCTTCAGGAAATGAAAAAAAAGGATATTTCAAATCATACTCAGTGATCTAAAAACGGAGAAGAGGGCACACCACAGGCCTCAGGGCATCACCTATCATGGAGCCAACTATGCCGATTGACTGGGTAGAGACTATGTTCCAACAACTATTATCTGAACTCCAAGATTTGAAAATCCAAAGCGGAGTAAACACAGAAAAAGTAAAAGTCCTAGAAGATAGATCAGTGGCAATGGAAAAGAAAATAGAAGCAAACACCCAAACACCTTGCAGGGTTTAACTGTTTTTACGATGCCTGCATGGAGAAAGGGTGTACTGCAAACGCTGCATCGAATATGCAATGAGATGATTTGGGGGGGGGGATATCTTACAATCCAAGGGCTCATAGCGATCTGGCTGTTTTTTTTTTTAAATAAAAAAAATAAATATAAGCATCTGGTATGTATACAAATAACCTAAATAAGTTACTATATACTGTACATATACCTGAATGCATCTTAAACCAATCTGAACACGTTTTCTGTATTTCTGTTTTCATGGTAGTTATAAATGCTCCAAACAAAAAAATACCTTCGAGGGGATACAACTTCAGTAGGTAATCTGGGTGGAGAACAGATCATGCAACATATTGCTTAGGGGATAGATATGTAACTGCATATTAGTTTTCTGGACAATAAGGAGATCGCACACGAATAGGTGCTCATTTTATCACAAGAGACCCTCCTGTTTTTCTGATTTTTTTTTGTCTCTTTTCTTGCCATTATAGAAAATAGATAAGTAATGTAAAATACTGTATCAATTTCACCCTCTACAGATATACAGATACCTAGTTGTAACGTTATGCCTCTAGCGTGTCTTTACATAATGTTATGTAGAAAGGCAGAGTGTGGAGTCAGATATGGATATGTTATAGAAAGGTTAATACTACTCTGAATACTGAATAATCTGAATACTCAAATCTATATGCATGTTCTGATGTAATACTGCAATGATGCAACTGATGTAATACTGCCATAATGATGTTGTTTTACACACTGAACTTTTCTATTACACATGTTATAATGATTAATTAATCAGATTACTAGAACCTCTTCCATAGACCTGTTCTGCAGCACCAGAAAGGGGTAGATAGATCAGCATTAGCAGACTGGGGAACAGATTCATAACCCAGTAGATAAATAGCGACAGACTTGTCCATCCATATTTGAGAAGGGAAAAGAAAAAAAAAAGAAAAAAAAGAGAGAAGCTGCTCCTCTTTTTTTTTTCTCTCTCCTCTCTCTTTCTTTCTCCTCGCCTCAGCGCTTCTCAAGAAGGGAAGGAAAAGAAAGGAGAGAAAAGAAGGAAAAAAAAGAAATAGATGCGACCACAGCAATGCACTAAAGGTCGGGGGTAGAGAGACATTCAATATAAGAAGGTTGGCTGTGCTTTCCACCGTGCACACCTCTAAAATATTCCAATACCCATACTACTTAAAGTTAGCAAACCACAACACCCTAACATGGGTGCTCACAGAGGGCTTTGGATGAGGGATCTCTTCCAGCCCACAATCTACGACTCCGATAAGGCTAAGAGAGGATCTAAGCACTTCAAACATGATCCGAGATATAATTGTACAGTATGAAGATACGATCAACAATTCATGTTAGTTCATAAAAAGACAGGTGAAATTAAAAAATACTTTTCTGTTGTGCAGGTGGTTACAGAAAACTACGAGGCTAAAAACTTAGAGGTACAAACTATGAGACTAAAACTATGGGTGACGACTAAGGGTGGATGGGCAGGGTCAAGAACAGCTACAGGTCTTTCATTACAATCCATTCATTCAACATACCCACCTTAAACAACAAAAATGACAGATTTGAAACTACATAGCTGGAACGTAAGGGGGCTGAATTCACTAATAAAGCGTAAGCAGGTTCTGACCCACCTCAAAAAACTACACTCACATGTAGCACTATTGCAGGAGACTAAACTATCTCATGATGAATCCACTAAGTTAGCTAGGGAATGGGTGGGTCTAGAAGTTCACAGTCCGGCCCAATCTAAACGAGGGGGAGGTCTCAATCCTCATCTATAAATCGCTGTCATGGAATTTAATAAAATCTAAGCGCGACAAAGAAGGTTGTTGGATTTTTAGCCCTATTCCAAACACCTCAGGGCCCACTTGTGATTGGTAATTTGTATGCCCCAAACACAGACTCCCCACAATTCTTCCATCATCTAGCGGCACAAACAGCAGCTTTCAATGATCAAAATCTTCCTATGCTAATTGGGGGAGATTTCAACCTGGTACTGAAGGCATATATTGACAGAAGTAGAGGCACCACCGAACCTCACACTAGGGCTGCTAGAGCGGTCAAATTATGGATGTCAGACAATGCACTTACAGATGCCTGGAGAACACTGAATCCAGAAATTAGAGACTACACTTGCCATTCAAGCAGACACGGAACTTACAGCAGGATCGATATGTGGTTCACCTCACCCCAAACCACTAGTATGATAATAGCACCATCCATTAAACCCCATATCATATCAGACCACGCTCCGCTTCAATTAGACATTCTACATAGCTCAACTAACTGGAGGATGGACCCCCTACTATTACTAGACCCTGAATTCACCCCGTGGCTCAACAAAGCAGCTGAGGTTTTTTTCAAAAATAATGACACAGGGGATGTCTCGATGGCCACCCTATGGGAAGGATTAAAGGCTACATTGCGGGGGAACATTATATTCTATGCGGCTTATAGACGGAAGAGAACATGAACTCAAAGATATGGAAAATAAACTAAATCAGTATTCTGACTGCAGCTTCTGCTTACCCCGACAAAAGGGGCAAAGTAATCCCAGCTAATGAGTGGCTGATTTGGGGCTGGGGAGGATTGCCTGTGTCTGAGTTGGATGTCTGGATTTTTCTCTGTTTGATTAGCAGGTATTTTCTCTGTCAAATTGTTGTGTAGGGCATCTTGCTGACAGGAAGGCACTCATCGCAGTGCTGGGTCAGAGCTTTTAGCTGATTGTTTTACGAGGGCACAGTTTAGGCCCAACACCTTCCCACCCTCACCCCACCCACCCCTGGAAATAGTTCCTTTATACCTGGGGTTCTGACATCATTTCTCAAGAGTGCAAGGTATATCACTGTCATATCCTCTCTAGCACACTGCACTGACAATATAAGCATACACATTGTATAATATATATATTTCTGTATAACAAACCAATCTCACACACACACACACACACACACACACACAAAAAAGTAGATAAACATGTGGGGAGTAGTACAATGTAATGGCTGTGGGGCAGCAGTCTTCCAGGAGTCTTTCTGGAGGCTGAGATGCTGCCCTATTTGCAAACAACTCTCTGCCCTGAGGGAGGAAGTTGCCCATCTTCAGGCCATGCTGGACAGTAGTAAGGGAACCTTCCCCCAGGCCACACTGGATGGTAGGAAGGGAACCTCCCCCATCCAGGAAGCACCAGAGCCACCACCACTACCTCCAGAGGTTAGAAGAAAACACAGCAGTTGGACCACAGTGGGCTCAGGAAGGGCGACGATGGTGGAACAGAGGCACACCCAGTCAGTTGTTCCACTCCACAATCCATACACCATTCTGGGGGAGCATAGCTCCCCTATGGATGCACCCACAGAGGAGACTAAGGAGGCTGAGGACAGCTGTCACAAGGGAGGCCCACAGGAAGGAGACAGAGGACACCACAAGGAAAGGAAGCAGCTCCTGGTGGGGGACTCAATTATTAGGGGGATAGAACTGGGGGGAGCAGGGAAAACTGAAGTAAGGTGCCTGCCTGGTGCCATGGCTTGGAGGGACAGGAAGCGCATCCTCAGGATCACAGGAACAGCTGCACGGGAGTCTGAGCTGGACGTCATTGTCCACCTAGGGACAAATGACTTGGCTCATCATGAGATCAGAGCAGTGCAGAAGGACTTTGTAGAATTGAGGAGGGCCTAAGACAAGTAGCACACACAGTATCCTTCTCTAGAGGTGCTGCCTGTCAATGGCATGAGTGAGGCGAGGGTACTTTGCACCATGCAGTTTAATGAATGGTTGAAAAAATGGTGTGGAGCACAGGGGTTTGGCTTCATTGGGGACTGGGGTTCCACCTGGAGGGACACCAGCCTATACTGGCAGGATGGTCTGCATCTGTCCAGGAAGGGAACAAGTCTTTTGAGCAATCGGTTTAAATGCTTCATTGGCAAGCTTTTAAACTAGTCAAGGGGGGAGGCACTGATAAGCAGCAGGAAAATCCCGGCCTCCCCCTACAAAACAGGGTACTAAATGAGAACAAGACCAAGGTAGAAAGGTCAGTGGGGGATGCTGCAACAGAAGGTAAAGCCATCAAAAAATGGAGAGCAATGAGTACCAATGCCCGTAGTCTGAACAACAAGCTTCCTGAATTAGTGGCCTTGATGGAGGAGGAACATCTGGATATCATGGCAGTCACAGAAACATGGTACACACAAAACCATGACTGGGATGTAAACATACCAGGATACACTATCTACAGGAGGGACAGGGAGGGTAAAAGAGGAGGAGGAGTAGCTCTTTACATAAGGGAAGGAATCAAAGCAACAGAACAAAAGGGTAAACAGTGAGGAGAAGAAGCACTGTAGGTAAATTGGAGACTGGCAAATGGCACCACAATACACAGGGTTTATACAGACCTTCTCAGGGGAGGAAATGGACAAGGAAATGATAGAAAGTATACTTAGAATGGCAGAAAAGGAGATATTGCTGGTGGGTGATCTGAATATGCCAGATGTTAACTGGAGTGCAGTTGCAGCAGCCACTTCTAAGAGTGGGTTATTGTAGATGCCCTACAGGGGCATGCCTTAGACAACTAGTATTGGAGCCCACTCGAGAGGAGCAATCTTAGACCTGGTTCTCTCAAATGGAGATGAAGAGGATCACAGATGTGAAGTGGGTAGCCATCTGGGAACTAGCGACCATCGAACAGTATGGTTCACAATAAACACAGCAATAGAGTCAAGCCATACAAAGACAAAGGTACTGGATTTTAGGAGGGCTGACTTTATCAAAATGGGTGAGTGCCTAAGGAATGCACTAGCAAATGGGCAGGAAGGAGGGGTGGAAGAACAATGGGGAATAATAAAAACTGCCATCACAGAGGTATCAAGCCTTTGTGTAAAGCAAATAAACAAAAGAAACGAGGTAAGAAACCACTATGGTTCTCAAAGGAAGTGGCAGTGAAGGTTCAAGAGAAAAGAAAGCATTCAGGAAGTACAAGGAATCACAGAAGGAACAGGACAGAGAACTATATCACTTAAAGCAAAAGGAAGCTGGGAAGGCAGTCAGATCAGCAAAGGCCCAAACTGAGGAAAAGATAGCCAACTCAGTTAAGAAGGGGATAAAACCTTTTATAGGTACATCAGGGGCGAAGGAAGACCAAGGAGGGATAGTGAGGCTTAATAAAGGGAGGAGGGTGGGCAGAGGGTGACTGTGAAAAGGCAGAGATACTAAAATATTTTTGCTCAGTATTTACAAAGGAAGAGGGGAGGTACCTAAAACAAACAGTAGAAACACTCTGGATACAGAAGTTGATACCAGCCCATTTACAGAAGAAAGGTTCTGAAAGAACTCTTAAAACTGAAGGTGGACAAAGCAATGGGGCCTGATGGGATTCATCCCATAATTCTAAAGAACTAAGGGTAGAACTAGTGACACCACTGACTACCCTCTTTAACAAATCATGGGAGGATGGGGTGGTACCCGAGGACTGGAGGAGGGCAGATGTGATTCCTTTCACAAAAGTGGGAGCAAGGCAGAAGCAGGAAACTACAGACCTGTTAGTTTAACCTCAGTGGTAGGGAAAATGATGGAATCACTTCTGAAGGAAAGAATTGTTAAATATCTAGAGGCCAGAGGGGCACAGGACCCAAGGCAGCATGGATTCAACGGGAAGGTCATGCCAGACAAATCTGATAGATTTCTTTGACTGGGTGACCAAATTAGTTGATCAGGGAGGGGCTGTGGACATGGCCTACCTAGACTTTAGCAAGGCATTTGACACAGTCCCACACAAAAGATTAATATACAAGTTAGCCAGCCTGGGAGTGGGTCCCAAGATGACAGCCTGGGTAAAGAATTGGCTGGAGAATAGGACACAGAGTAATAGTAAATGGAGTCCACTCTGAAAAAAGGGGGTTAGTAGTGGGGTACCGCAGGGTTCAGTATTAGGACCAGTCCTCTTCAATGTCTTTATAAGTGACATTGCAGAGGGACTGGAAGGAAAAGTATGTCTCTTTGCAGATGACACAAAGATCTGCAACAGAGTTGATGCACAAGGTGGGGTGGAAAGGATGAGAAGGGACTTGGCAAGGTTAGAGGAATGGTCAAATGTATGGCAGCTTAGCTTCAATGCTAAGAAGTGCAAGGTAATGCACCTGGGAAACAAAACCCAGGGAAGAGTACACAATGGGGCGTGAGATACTAACAACAACAAAATGGAAAGGACCTGGGGTAGTCATATCAGATGACCTAAAGGTGGCAAGCAATGTGAGAGGGCAGCAAGGAGGGCTGGGGGGATACTGGGATGCATAGGGAGAGGCATCACCAGTAGAAAACAGAAAGTTATTATCCCTCTGTACAGACAGCTGGGAGACCCCATCTGGAGTACTGCGTGCAGTTCTGGAGACCCAATCGCCGCAAAGACATAGACAGGATGGAAGCTGTCCAGAGGAGGGCAACTAAAATGGTGCAGGGTCTGCACGGAAGACATATGAAGAGAGACTTAAGGAGCTTAATATGTATAGCCTCGAGGAAAGGAGGGAGAGGGGGGACATGATAGAAACTTTCAAGTACCTCAAGGGAATCAACAAAGTCCAAGAGGGTAGCATCTTTCAAAAAAAGAGGTGTGCAAGAACAAGGGGCACAATTTGAAAATAGAAGGGGTGGCTCAGAGGTAATTTAAGGAAGTATTTTTCACAGAGAGGGTGGTGGATAAGGAACTGCCTTCCAGAGGAGGTGGAAGTCACAAACAGTGGTGGAATTCAAGCATGCATGGGACAGTCATAAGGCAATTCTAGGGTGGGGTAGGAAGAAGTAGGCTGCTGGTTAACTAGGATCTGCAGCTTATCCATCATCAGGTAGGGAAATGGGCAGACTGGGAGGGCCAAGCGGTCCTTATCTGCCGTCAAATTCTATGTTTCTAGCTTGGGTTATTGCCTACTTGTTTTGAATGGATTCAAATAAAAAAAACTATCTCTCGATGCACAAAGGCAGCACAGACTGGTTTATTGTATCTGCAATGACTGTCAAAAGGGGACGGGCTGTCTCGGCTCAGGCACGATCAAACGCATCAATGACCACGGATTTTGCTTTTTGTAATAGTAGCATACTAGAATATCTTGTAAGCAAATATGAAACGTTGAGTTTTATTGTTTTTCTTAAATTACATGAAAAGATGATGTAATAAATCTGCGCCGCCCTCTAACTCGAGTCATCGCTTCACGTTTCTTTTCACTTTCCAGTCTAGATTTTCCTTTGATGCAGTACCCATTAACTTACACAAATCGCTTTGAACTTATTGTGTTTTGGGGTCCCACGGGCAAAGGTCACTCACGCCTGAAACAAATACATAAGAGCTCTCTCACCTTCGGCTATGTAGGCAGGGGACCTCGGTAGGCTCCTATCATGGCGTGTCTGGCTTTCTTTACTGCTCTTCTTGAATCCTGAAAGAAAAAACTTTAACCAACTGAATGCCGGTGGATTTAGGACCTGTCTGTTTCCACTACCAGACAGGCCCCTCCTATAGCAATAAGCGTAGCTAGTTCCTCGTGTGGATAGATAGATCGCGCTAAAACGGACTATATTTTCAAAAACTTAGCCAATAATCACCCTCGAGAAGTAATTTTTAGGCCAGGGTAGCCTTATCTGATGCCTCCTGTTCAACCGGGACGGGCCAGGTTTACTTAGTAGTACACTGCATCTTAAATTAAAAAAACAGGAACACGGAAGATGTCATGGCCTGGATCAGGATGCATTAGAAGAAAACATAAGATTCCCAAAATATTTTGCTGATAACACACATTTAGCTGCAGAATTTGGTAGTAATGTGTCATTTTTCCTAGCCAAAACATATTTGCTATGATATTTTCACTAATTTGTCCTGTATGTTTCCTGATTGTCCCTTATCCACCCAGGTGGCATGTACTGTATTAAAGGAGTAATGCATTAATATCTTTTTTTTTTTTTGGCCTGGTAAAACAATTTCAGTAAACATCCATTTTTCTTCTTGTCTTTCATTCCTGAAGATGGGATTTTGCAGTTTTAAAAGTTCCAGCTCCCGTGCTGTGCCTGTTGCAATGAAAAAAATAAAATATCTTGGGACAGTTTACCACCAGAAATGTGGTAGCACCATCCCAATTCATCCTCAGTATGAATCCAGTACATTTATTTTATTTAGTTTTTGTTGACCAGGTAAGTGCACTAGACAAATCCTGCCTATTTTCAGGCACGACCCAGGGAAGGGGATACAGATGAATGCAACTGACCTTGAACCAGGTGAAACTGTTGGTGTTTTTTTTTTTTTTTTTGTGAATGAGGGAAATTTGGCCAGGACACTGGGGAAATTCCCCTACTGTTTTCTATAGGTGCCATGGGATCTTTAACATCCACCTGAACTACCACAAATCCAGGCAGATGGGACCTCGGTTTGACACCTCATCCGAAAGACGGCCCCTCTCATGCTGCACTGTGTCAGTACTGGGATATTAACCCAAGTGCCAGATGTGGGAACTGAACCCACAGCCCTCTGATCTCCCGGCCTCAGAGGTGAGTGTACTACCTACTGAGCCACTGACACTGTTTAAAGAGGTAACCTAAGTGGAAGAGAGTTTTAAAAATTGTCATCTATAATGACAAGTCATTAATTCTGAAATTAACTATAAAAGTTGTTTTGCAAAATAGCTGAAGAAATCTGAAAGAAGCAAGCTCAACCACTGCTCATATGCCAAATTTAAATCATATTTCTTTTAAACTTCTGCATTTTTAGTTCTGTACTTCTGGTTTGTAGTATATGAAAATGTTTATCAGTATCTCTCATGCACTCCCCCCGCCCTACACAACAAAGCTGCTCAGAAGGGCCTGCAAGTCCTTTTTTTTTTTTTTTTTTTACATTTTTGTCGCTTCATGATTTTCCAAAGGGTTTCTTTCAGATTCTTTCAGATTCAGATAACACTCACCCAATTGCAGTAACAGAAAAGCTAAGATGTGATGAAGACGGGTGTGTATGTTTTATGAATACATACAGTGGGATGAGCATTAGGGTTGACAACCCCAAGGAAAACTCCACCCCTCATTCGCTTCTGGGTTGGGGCAGGGGTGTTAGGGTTGTAAACCCTAACATCACATTTCCCTAATTTGTATGCTTTGTCCCGAACCCTCACTGATGCATTAAAGTAGTTTTTGCTAAGAATTTCCTTACATTTTTAGATAATGTAGTCATATCCTTATTTGCCTGCACTGTCATCCCTCCGTAGATGCATATATGTATGTATGTATGTTGCTGTGGAAGCGAAGGGCCCGACAACAGCAACCAAATTGTCAGGATAGCATTCTTCTTACTCCACCTCGTGTACCTGGTACTGAAAATTTTCAGATCCTCACCAAAACATAATTCCGCATATCTGCAATGTCAGTCCGAACCGCAGGTGGAAAACACATTTTGGCCAAGATGTGAAAAATGACAGCTGTGACATACATGAGGTGGGGTAATAACACATCGGGTCATAATGTCATACGCCTAATAGCATACTGCATTATGGCGAATCCTGGACCTCTGCGCACTCTGAGTTGGACCCCTTTAGTGGGGGGGCTCCCCAGAAACGGGGGTGTGGGGGCGGAGCCCTCCACAGAACAGTAAATAAAACAAAATTGCGCAACGCGATTCTGCCGATGGTATTCTGCCGTGCGACATTATGACCCCGTACCGGGTAATAAGAAGGCTATGCTGAAAGTTTGGGGTCAAAATATTTAAAATTTCCAAAGTTACAAGTGTGTGTAGCAAAATCGCTACAGATAGTCATAACTTTGCCATTTTTACATATTTTGACCACAGGTTTTCCACATAGCCTCCCGAAAGGTGAATTTGCCAAGCAACTGCAAAATCACCCTTCGGGCAGGATCTGCGTAATGTCACTGATATTATTCATGAGGTGGGGTCCTCAAAAGGCCATGTTGAAAATTTGGTGTCAGATTGTCAAAAAATGACTGAGTTATGCATCAAAGTTGAAAACTCCATTGAAATACATTGAACCACAGTTACCTTAGTTTCTCATATTGCAGTCAGCATTTCCAGCAGCAAGACGTGTCTTCGATCGGAGAGTGGATCTTGAACCTGGGATCTGTTCAGGGGAGTGAGGGTGTGTGGGGGTGTACTGGAGAGTGTGGGGTGGTGGGTGCTGTGTGGGAGGTGGGGTGAAGGTCTGATCGGCGAGGAGCCATTTTCTTTTTGTAGGTTTGAAAAAAAAACACATTAAGGGACCATTTTATTTATTTCAGTCATGGACACTGATGGGGGGGTGGGGGATACCACTAGACACCGGGGGTATATAATTTCATCGCGGGGGTGGGGGACCACTGGACTACCAGGGAATATATTGTTTTATACAGGGATGGCGATCGGAGAACGGGGAAGTTACCACTTGACTACCAGGGAATATATTGTTGAGTACCTAGATGCCAGTGGGGCACAGGACCCAAGGCAACATGGATTCACAGCAGGAAGGTCATGTCAAACAAATCTAATCGATTTTTTTGACTGGGTGACCAAAGTAGTAGACCAGGGAGGGGCTGTGGATATGGCCTACCTAGACTTTAGCAATGCATTTGACACAGTCCCACACAAAATATTAATAAACAAATTAGCCAGCCTGGGATGGGTCCCAGGGTGGTAGCCTAGGTAAAACATTGGCTGGACAACAGTACACTGAAGGTAATAGTAAACGGAGTCCACTCTGAAGAAAGGGGGGTTACTAGTGGGGCACCGCAGGGTTCAGTACTGGGTCCAGTCCTTTTTAATGTCTTTATAAGTGACATTGCAGAGGGACTGGAAGGGAAAGCATGCCTCTTTGCAGATGACACAAAGATATGCAACAGGATTGATACACAGGGGCGTGGAAAGGATGAGAAGTTATTTGGCAAGATTGGAGGACTGGTCAGAAATATGGCAGCTTGGATTCAATGCAAAGAAGTGCAAAATAATGCACCTGGTAAACAAAAACCCAGGGGAAGAGTACACAATGGGGGGGGTAGTAACAACAACAAAAATGGAAAGGGACCTGGGGGTAATCATATCAAATGACCTTAAGGTTGGAAAGCAATGTGAGACGGTAGTAGAGAGGGCTGGGGGATACTGGGATGTGTAGGGAGAGGCATCACCAGCAGAAAACAGGAAGTTGTTATCCCTCTGTACAGACAGTTGGTGAGACCCCATCTGGAGTACTGCATCCAGTTCTGGAGACCCCATCTCTGCAAGGACGTAGACAGGATGGAGGCAGTCCAGAAGAGGGCAACTAAAATGGTGCAGGGTCTGCAACAGAAGCCATTTGAGGAGAGACTAAAGGAGCTTAATATGTATACCCTTGAGGAAAGGAGGGAGAGGGGGAACATGATAGAAACTTTTAAGTTCCTCAGTGGACTCAGAGTCCAAGAGGGTAGCATCTTTCAGAAAAAGAGATGTGCAAGAACAAGGGGACACAATTTGAAGATAGAGGAGGGACAGCTCAGGGGCAATGGGAGGAAGTATTTTTTCACAGAGAGGGTGGTGGATGCATGGAACCGTCTTCCTGAGGAGGTTTTGGGGTCTAAAACTGTGGGAGAATTCAAGAATGCATGGGACAGACATAAAACAATTCTAGTGGGGGGTAGGAAGAAATAGGCTGTTGGTTAACTAGGATCTGCAGCTTATCCAGTAGGTAGGGAAATGGGCAGACTAGGTGGGCCAAGTGATCCTTATCTGCCTTCAAAGTCTATGTTTCTATGTTTATACGGGGATGACAATCAGAGAACAGGGAAGAGGAAGAGACCCCTGAACTACTAGGGAATATATTGTTTTATAGAGGGATAGCGATCATAGAACAGGGAAGGGACCACTGGACTACCAGGGAATGTAGTGTTTTATATGGTGTTGGCAATCGGAGAACGGGGGTGGGACCACTGGACTACCAGGGAATGTACTGTTTTATACATGGACAGTGATTGGAGAATGGGGGAGGGACCCCTATACTACCAGGGAATGTATTATTTTATACGGGGACAGTGATCAAGAATGGGGAGGGACCACTAGACTACCAGGGAATGTATTATTTTATACGGGGACGGTGATCGAGAACGGGTGAGGGACCACTGGACTACCAGGGAATGTACTGTTTTATACATGGACAGTGATTGGAGAATGGGGAAGGGACACCTATACTACCAGGGAATGTATTATTTTATACGGGGACGGTGATCGAGAACGGGGGAGGGACCACTGGACTACCAGGGAATGTACTGTTTTATACATGGACAGTGATTGAAATGGGAGGGACCCTATACTACCAGGGAATGTATTATTTTATACGGGGACAGTGATCAAGAATGGGGAGGGACCACTAGACTACCAGGGAATGTATTATTTTATACGGGGACGGTGATCGAGAATGGGTGAGGGACCACTGGACTACCAGGGAATGTATTGTTTTATACATGGACAGTGATTGGAGAATGGGGGAGGGACACCTATACTACCAGGGAATGTATTATTTTATACGGGGACGGTGATCGAGAACGGGTGAGGGACCACTGGACTACCAGGGAATGTACTGTTTTATACATGGACAGTGATTGGAGAATGGGGGAGGGACACCTATACTACCAGGGAATGTATTATTTTATACGGGGACGGTGATCGAGAACGGGGGAGGGACCACTGGACTACCAGGGAATGTACTGTTTTATACATGGACAGTGATTGGAGAATGGGGGAGGGACCCCTATACTACCAGGGAATGTATTATTTTATACGGACGGTGGATCGAGAACGGGGAGGACCACTGGACTACCAGGGAATGTACTGTTTTATACATGGACAGTGATTGGAGAATGGGGGAGGGACACCTATACTACCAGGGAATGTATTATTTTATACGGGGACAGTGATCAAGAATGGGGAGGGACCACTAGACTACCAGGGAATGTATTATTTTATACGGGGACGGTGATCAAGAACGGGTGAGGGACCACTGGACTACCAGGGAATCTACTGTTTTATTCATGGGCAGTGATGGGAGAATGGGGGAGAAGAGAGGGACCACTGGACTACCAGGGACATATTATTTTATTCAGGGGACAGAAATCGGTGGGTAGGGAGTGCCACTAGACACCTGGGAGCGTGGGTGTAGGCAGGCATACTCCAAGCACTCCATGGTGTGCAATTTTATTTAAGGGGGGTAGCAAATCGGCTCTGAACTGCTTCCTTTTTCCATGAAAACTAAAAGAAAATACTGAACCTTTCTGTAATTTTATTCATAGGAGTCAAAATTAGAAGGACTGGTCACTAATACTCTCTTTACGTCCCAAGGACAGTACAACTTTACAGGCTCTGGGCTGGTGAATGGGTGTCTTAGGGAACAATGCATGGCATTTGTATTTACCCATCCATGGCAACAACCACTGTCATGAGATACAAAAGTTGTATTTATTGTGCCAAATGAGGCAACAAACACGGTCCTGGTGTACATTTGTATATTGTCTGGCTACCTGCAGCGGGGGGGAGGTAGCAGTGAGTCCACTTGGTGTGCAGATCTGAAATCCCTGGCTACACCCCTGCCAGGGAGCTATGACAGTTCAAACTGTCTGGACCTTTACTGTTCGCAGTTTGCAGTCTTTTCAGTTAGAACAGTAAAGTTCAAACTGTAAAGAACTGTGAATGGTTATTTTCTGATTGAACGATCCTTACCCAAGCGAGTGAAGGGCGAAATCATTCTCACCACACAAACAGATATTTGCCATGTTAATTTTCAACAGTAATAAAAGAATCAAAGTACGCGAAGGAGACATAATTACAGGCCTTGTTCATTAGTTACTGGGCAGTACTTGTGTACAAAAACATTTTTAAAATTGGAAAAAACTCAAGATGGCTGACATCACGAACAGTATTTCTCTGAGCAGGAACAGTAATTCCTGAACTATTTACAGTTTGAACTGTTTTCATTTACCTGCCTATCTAGAGGCTATCACAAAAAACATTAACATTCAAAAATGGTGAGATATCTATTCACCAACCATCCAAGGCACACCCTTGGCACATACCCCATCATCCCTGAAAAATTCAGGAAAAAATTCTGTTCCGTCTGGGCTGTAGATGAGGGCAAAAAATCCCATGTTAAGTATAGGAAAAAAGGTTGTTTTTTTTCTGTTTGTTACTCCTTCATATCTTAAAAATCATACAAGATGCCGTCACAAAACATTTCATGTTTTGAGACACTCAAAGAATGACTGCACATGCCAGTTTTTGGGTTATTTTGTCAAAGAATGTCAAAGTTATTAAGGTGCAAACTTTTGGATTTATAACTTAGAAGTGCTGGTACAACCCTAACTATAGGGAAAATCCAAGGATCATTTATTTTTCCTAACCATATCAAAGCCCAGTACATAGGAACCTCATGTAGCAGTCTAGCAGTGGCAGTTGTGCCGGTCAAGGCTGCATTAACTTAGATGGCGCCCATAATCTGGAAACGTCATGTGCCCCACCAACATGGCTCAGTTCAGGGGATGGCAACAATGCATACAGTACCACCTTTTTGTTGATTGTATGACTCCTGAACAAACCACCTTTTTCACTACATCACTTTGGCTATGGCTTTTGTTTTTGGAGTGCAGTTTTGTTTTGCTTATGGATCAAGTTTGTTACTGCAGCTCCATCTCAGAGGACCAGCACCGTACGTTTTTCTTGCATTACAGGCTTTGGATATTTGGCATCTCGGCTGCTAAATCAAATGCCATTACCAAGGTGTCTGCCTACCTACTAGCTGCCTAACTGGAGCCCAACTGGTCTCCTATGCACAGAACATATTTCGGTTTTATTGCTGTGGGGTTTTGGTGATTTCTTTACTGATTTGTTAATCAGCCAGGAGTCTCTTCAGTATTTCACTAATCACTGTCTCTTTGTTATATGCAACGATTGTTTGAAAAGCCATTGGTACAGTTTGCATATGGACTGCTTTCTTTCTGCCTTTTTGTAGGGCCCACCAACACACGAGCACTGACTCTGACTCAAAGCCAGAAATTGTGGAAGAATCATAACAAGAACAAATCTGAAGCACTGGCAGAGACTTTGAAAGGATGGTAGCATCTATTATGCTGGAAAGATGGAAAGAGGGTGCGGGATTTTATCTGAGGATTTCTAAGTAAGCCTCAGCCCCAAGTTGTATAAATCAGTGAAAGATCAATCTCTTCAGACTGAAAAAGCTGAAAATAAGGGAAACTAACTTATTACAAGTGTGTCTCACTGAAGAAATACATGGAAAAGCAATGGATTCCCAGTCAGGTCTGTGCAGTAACAAAGGACCTCTGGGTGGCTTTTGCAAGGATAGGTGGTGCAAGTCGAGGTGGGAAGAGGCACTTGAACTTTATTCATTAGCTGAGCCTGATCCAGGATGTTTACACGAGGAGTTAGTAACTTAGTGGGTCAACTCTTCAAATCCTTTGATATTTTCACTTACCTGAAGAAAAAAATAGCAAAAAATCAAACCTCTTATTTCTGCTCAGTGCAGCCAAAAAGCAGAAACACTGCGGTTGGTCATCGGTGCCAAGAGTTATGTTTCCGAGTCCCAACAGTGCTGATGTGCCGCAGTCAGTCTGAACTGAATCAACACCGAGTCGCCTTCTGAAAAAAAGAAAAGCTGACTGAAATGTGGCATTCTTATACACCGAGCACACTCGGCCCATCATTCCCATGGCAGCTGTAAACAATTTGTCATCAGTGGGATTGTGAAATCCAAATCCACCACTGATTAGGGATGTTCAGCACTACGTCAATGAATGATGGAACAGGACTGGTAGGCAGGGACATTTGCTGTGGGGGCAGGGGGACAAGAGACAACTCAGCATAAGCATTGTTTCAGTGGAAACAGGGAGGATGGGAGGAGGGAGGGAGAAAGGGGAGCCAAATGATGGCAGGGGGTCACAGCTGGAATCAGGATGGGCTTTCTAGTTTTTTGCTGGAGGCAGACTCCGACTTATCATGCTAGTTAAACCTGCGGTGTGTGTGCATGCATATGTGTGTGTGTGTGTGCAGTGTACCGCAAGGTCAGGCTCCCAGCACTCGGTGGACTCAGGCAGCACCAGCAGAGACAATGAGCAAGCAGTCATTAGTGCCTTATTCGCAGGTGCCCCTAAACAGCCAGCGCCCCAGGCTGCAGCCTACTTAGCCTATGCATAAAAACTGCCCTGACGCTGGTACAAAAAGAGAGGAAAAGAGAGTGTGTGCCATGGAGCGACTCTGTCTAGTAAGCACTACTGCACTCAGTGGCATTCCCTCAGACACAATGAGGGCAGGCATCATGAACCACTAGTGCAATCACAAAGGCAGGCTGCGGACTGCACAAGTCATGCTGAGTGAAAATGAAAGCGGGTGCCAGGCAGGAACCAACGCAAGCATGGACACGGGCAGTTTATGATAGAACATGCACAACAATTTTTAGAATGTGCAGAATAATTTTAGAACATGCACAACAACTTTTGAGTGGCCACTGATTTCCATACACAATAAGCCCTAACCATATACTGTACGCGTACAATGCGCTGTTACCAGCTAATCAGGATGCAGGATTCTCCCAACCCATTTTATAAATGTATTTATAAAATGTGTGAGAAAAAATAAAATTGCTTTCTCCTGATTGGATGAAGTGCATCACATGCCCTTACATTATCCCACAATGACTAATTAGTTTATTTATTTAAAAGTTTAACCAGGAAGGACATACTCAGCTGAAATCAGCTTGTTTCCAGTTGCGTCTTGTGAAAAAAGGGAGAAGGAAATAGCTAAACAATAAACTGATGAAAATAAGAAGTCAATTACAGTAATGTAGTAATACATGAAGCATACATATAAATAATTAGAGACAAATTAATAAATGAATGCAAGTAGAGAGTAAAACACACCCTTCTGTGTATAGAGAAAGGGAATAAGAAGAGGAGAGGGTCATAAGACAGTTGCAGGTAGAACAAAAGTCGTAAAGAAGAGACTTTAGGGAGGAAGGAGAAGAGGCAGAATGAATAGAAAGGAGAAGGGAGAATCAAAGGTAATTGGTAAGAAAAGGCAGATTGTCCAACAGTAGATTTTCTAGAAGGAATAGAAGGAAAAGGGGAATGAGTGTTGAGGAGGCGGTAGTGGGAAGAAGAAGGAGAGGATAGAAGGGATTTAAGTTAGAAGGGAAGGGAGCTGAACCAGAAATTGGATATAAAAGATGCACAATTGGAAAGGCGCCTAGCATCAAGAGAAGGGAGAGAAAGTGATGAGTAAAGAGAGCAGTGGTGAGTATGAGGGGGGCAGTCTAAAGGAAAATGACAGAAAGAATGGAAAAGTGGGTCCATTCTGCAAGGGAAGATTTAGTTGCACCACTGTAGACTAAGTTACCGTAGTCAGAGATAGGGAGAATAATTTTTACTACAATTTCTCGGCGAGCAGGAAGCAGAATACTCACTTTATTCCTGTACAATGCTCCAAGCTTAGGCTATAGCTTATAGCGAATTGCATCAGTGTGCACTGAGAAATCAAGACACCAGTCAAGGCAGACCATGAAGTACTTAGAGGAGGGAGCATCTTCTATCTTAGTACCATCAAGGGTGTTAAATAGTGGGAGTGAATTAAGTCTGGCAAGCCTCTGACGGGTGCCAAATGTCAAGGAGACTGTTTGTTTTTGGCATTGAGGGACAATTGGTTAGACTTGAACCAGCACTGAATGTTGTCAAAATCCAACTGCAGCCAGGAGGTTAGGTCATGGGAAGAGGAGCCAGATGCAAAAATAACTGTGTCATCAGCATACATATGAATGCATGCAGAGGAACAGACAGTGGGGAGGTCATTTAAGATCAATCAACCAATCAAAACTTTATTTAACCAGGCATAACACCATTGAGCAAGCTCATTTTCAAAGTGGTCCTGGACAGAAAGGACAAGTACACAGTAAAACAAGGAATAATACACAACAATCAGAGACATAACTTAAGTACATCAACCATAATGACATTCTTAACAAAAATCTAGAAACATGGCCATATCTGGATACAATAACACACATGGAAATTTGGACAGAGCAGTCCTCAGGTATTGTTCCCTGGGTACATCACCGACATGGCCCCCAACAAAGTTCAGAGAATCCCTAGTTCAAGAAGAGTATTTAGCAGCGGTGTAGAAGCAGGGGGTAGCAAGTAAAGCCACTGTAAGGGGAAGAGAAAGAAGGAGGAGTTGCAAGTAAGCAGGAGTGCAAGTAGAGTTAAAGGAGACATTAAGGTTGTAAGTGTGTGAGTAACAACATAAGGTCACCTGTAGCAGTTGCAGGCTTCCCTTAGATAACCTGCAATTAGAGCTTTAAAGGTGTAGGGACCTGGGGTAATGGTAAACCTTAGAGTTCTTTGCATGGTATTCCACAAAGAGGGCAGAGAGAAGTTTATTGTGGCTGAACCATGCCGCGTCTTTATTCTTGGGACAATGTAGGTGATTAATGCAAAGTGTCTCAGATCGTAAAACCCCTTTGCACGCTCAAACATCCCAGCAATGTAGACTGGCAGTTCATCAGTCAATACCCTGTAGAACCAGAAAAGTGCATTTCTTTGCCTCCTCTTGGTAAGGGAAGACCATCCCAATGCCTCATGGAGGAGACTGTGGTGGGTGCGTAAGGGTAAGTTCAGAATAAACCTCAAAGCTTGGTGATATAAGGTGTCAAGTTTGCTTAGTACTGAGTTAGGGCAGTGGCTGTAAATGAAGTCAGCGTAGTCTAGCAACAGAAGAAAGGTTGTTTGTACAAGCCTCTTCCAGGCTTCTAGGGTGAGGAGATGCCTAATGCAGAAGAAGACACCTAAACGTTGTCTTAAGTTTTTGGACAGTTCTTTCAGGTGAACCGTATAGTTCAGTTTGTTGTCCAGCCAGAATCCCAGATACTTGAAGTTATCCGCAGTTTCCAGTGCCTCGCCAAGTAATGTGTGGACCTGGAGACTATTTGGAGGTGTTTGGAGAGAGGAGGCATGCGGAGAATTAATCATAGCCTTTGTCTTCTTTGCATTAAGAAAAAGTTTTAGATTTAAAAGGTTCTGTTGCAGGATGACAAAATCGTGCTGAAAGTCTTTATGGGCTAGTTCTAGCAAGGAGTTAATGGTGTAAATGACCGTGTCATCTGCAGATAGATGTACATTAGTGGTATTTATATAAAAGTTGATATTATTGATATAGACTGCAAAGAGTAAAGGGCCCAAAATGGATCCTTGTGGTACCCCATGAGATAAAGCTTTTAGCGGTGACAGGTCCCCTTGGACTTTAATTTGCTGCATTCTGTTAGAGAGGTAACACTTAAACCACTCTAGGGCAATACAGTCCAGGCCAAGGTTATTCAAGGTGTCCAGCAATAGGCTATGATCCACCGTATCAAAGGCCTTGCTAAGGTCCAGGAAAAGGGCATATACATGTTTCCTTGCATCTAGAGCATTATGTCAGTCATTAGACTCTTTAGCAAGGGCAGATATCATGCTGTGTTTAGGCCTAAATCCTAACTGAGCAGGGTTTAAAAGATTTTCTGATTTGAGGTACTCTCTAAGCTGGAAGTTTACAATTTTTTCAAGAAGTTTGGAAAGGGTTGGGAGTAAGGAAATTGGCCGGTAATTATTCAGGTCACTGGGATCACCAGATTTGAAAAGAGGGATAATGTGTGCAATTTTCCAGAGTGACGGTAACACGCCTTGTCCCAGGGAGGAATTGAATAGGTGGGTAATGGGGGCAGTCAGATAATGACAACCCATTTTCAGTAAGAAAGGATCAAGAAAATGAAAAAGAGAACAGGACCCAGGACAGACCCTTGAGGGACACCTGAGCTAATGCGAAGTGGAGATAAAATGGGTTTTCCTGCCTGGACAGCTTGAGACCTCCTGCCAATGTAAGAACGAAACCAATTGACTGAAGAGTCAGAGAAGCATGCTGCTTTAAGTTTGTCCAGAAGGAGAGGATATGCCACAGTGTCAAAAGCTTTAGCAAAATCAACAAAAATGGTGGAAGTAATCAGTCCTTGATCGATACCTGTGAGTTTGGATCAGTGAGATGAAAGAGGGAGATTGAAGTGGAGTGAGATTTCCTGAAGCCAGATTGGAAAGGTGTGAAAAAGGAGGAGTTGTCAAGAAAGGAAGTGAGGTGAGAAAGAACAATGTGTTCCTGCAACTTAGCTGAAGTGGGAAGAAGAGATATAGGATGGAAGTTACCAGGAACGGTGGGATCAGCAACTTTGTGAAGAAGTATGACAATGGCATGTTTCCAAACATCAGGAACAGTGGCAGAGATAAAGAAGAAATTGATGAGTAGAGTAATGGGCAGAGTAATGGCAGGTGCAGAGAGAAGAAGAAACTTCAGCCCTGTTTACACAACCCAATTTGCAGTGCATTAACCCATGCACAGAGGTTAATGCACTGCAAATGTCACCATGTGAACACTCACTGTACCGCATCGGGATCCTTTCGTTTCTTTTTTTAGCTGCAGTGCAGGAGAGGGTATCCCATTCAGGTTGAGTGCATTTGCCCCAAATGTAGCCACACTGCTGCACTCTAGTCATGGCGCTGACCATTTTCCCGTCCACACCCCACTAGGGAACAGTAGCTGTGCAGTGCAACTTGTGGCAGAGAATAGGGGGCTGTGTGAACTCAGATGCACCAGTGGACAGACAGTGCAGCGGATGAGGATAGGCAGAGATTTCACTTCGCCACCATGGTATAAACAGGGCTTTTGGGTCAAGGCCATCTGGACTACCTCCTTTGATAGGATTAAGGGCAAGCAGAGCCTTTAGGGAGTCAGAGGGAGTGATAGGAAAGGAGAAAAAGGAGAAAAGGAAGGCAGAGAAAGGAGGGAGTAGGGTGAGGGAAGACAAATGCCCATGGCTGCACAGCTCTTTTTGTGTCCTTTCCAAGCCTCAGTTTCCTATATTTACCTGCCCCTGGTACTCACTTTCCTCAATGTAATGTATTTCAGCTGCTTAAAATGTCTGTGCACCATTTCTGCATTGTTACTCAACTCTATGTAATGTTTGTATTGGACCTCAATTGACGTGGAACCTTGTAAAAGAGCCTTGGCTCAAAGGTACTTGTAATCCTAGACTCTAAATAAAGAATAAAAAAGGGATAAGAGAAAGGGCACAGGTAGTAACGTAGGTGTCAAAAAGAGATAGCAACTGCAGAAGGATCAGAGATAAGGGAATCACCAACTTTGAGTACAGGAGAGGGAGACTGGGTCTATGGGGTGAAAAGGGAGTGGCTAACCTTCCAGAATTTGGAGGGGTCATTAATATTATTTTGGAATGTGGAAGCAAAATACTCAGATTTCGCAAGTCTGATGGCTTTGGTACAGGTGTTGCAAAGGCATCTATAGTTGGCCAATGAAGACTGGAAGCCAGAGATTTTAAAAGTACACCAGGCAAGGTCTCTAGTATGGAAACAAGTAAGTACCTGAGCCGATATCCAGGGAAGATGAGAACCTTGCACATTTTTTTTTAATTTAGATTTTTATCCCGGTTTTCAGGACCTGGCAGGCAGGGCTCCACCACCTTGGAGGGGTTCGCATCCAGCCTGGTCTATGTCCCAGTTATTGGGATCGCAGCCAGGACTATCAGGGAGTATGCCAGGTCCCCTTTCTCCCTGCCCCTGTTGGGGACATGTGCACGCATGCTGTGTTCCCGCAACACCCTACCTTCGTACCTCCCATTGTCCAACGGTGCCACTGGGCCTCCACCCAGTGGCAGTCATATGGCAGGGGTGGCAACGTCCCTCCCCAGGAGGCTAGAGCTGCCTCACGGCTGCTCAATCCTGCTCCCCCTCTCAGGGGTGCATGGTGATCCCAGTCACAAATTTAGACTGAAAATAAAGTAGGGCAGAATTTATATTACTGGCTGCAGAGATGGGGCCCAATCAGTAGACCAAAGATCAGTGAAGATGGAGGCCAAGTCTAGAGACTTAAAGACCTGAAATATAATGAATTTAGGGGGCTTTAGGATGATGTAACTTTCGCACACAGTAAACCATGTGATGACCACTGAGGACATGAGGAAGTATAGCTGCATCCACTACACGGTGGGGATGAGAAGCGAGGACCCAGTCAAGTAGGAAGTGGTTTAAGGATTTCAAATTTAAAAGAGTGGGTTCAGAAATAAATTGGGTTAGCTGCAGTGACTTTACATTTTGTGAAAATGTATTTTTATTAGGGGAGAGCTAATTTATATTAAAGTCACCAAGTATAAGTAGCTCACCACACAAGGAGGTAGACCAGATAGAGGAAAGAAGCTCAGTAACTGAAGCAGGGGATGTGCCAGGGCAGATGTAAAGACCAGCAATAAAGATGGGGATAGAGAAGGGAAGGGAAAGCTTAAAAGGAGCAGCTCATGGGAAGAGGGAGAGGAGACAGCAAGTTGTAAATTAGATCTTGGTGGATGCGTAGACTGCAACACCACCACCCCTCTTAGAGTGATCTTGCCTAGCTAAGGTATAGCCAGATATAGTTACACCAGAATTCTGGACCTTAGAGGAGAGCCAGGTTTCAGATATCACTAGTACATCCAACTTCAGGTTAAGCAAAGTCAGTAATAGCTGGTGCATTTTGGGAGAAGGTTATGGATGTTTAAATGAGTCACCCTCTAACCTTTGGGAAGTTGCAAAGGTGAAGGAGTATAAAGGCTAGGATTAATTTCAGTATCACCAGCTAACAAAAGTAGTAGGCTGACAGAGTTTTAAAACATAATTATGCTGCCTGGAAGAGGAAGGGAGGGGGAAGAAAACAAGGAAGAAAAGGAGGAGAAAAGGGACAGAAGGCACCAAAGAGTTTCAAGATGAAGCCAAGGAGCAGGAAGAAATTGACACAAGGGGCACCAGGGAGAGTGAGGGACAGAGGGGTAGGAGGAGGAGGGGAGAGTAGGAGAAGAGGAGAGGAGAGGGAAAAAGTAAAAGAGTAGATGGAGGAAGAAAGAGTGGGTTGAGGAAAAGTGAAGAGAGGAAGAAAGGGGGAAAAGAAAAACGAGATATTAACAGCATAGTGGGAGAGCAAAAGGTGGCAGATAGGTAGGTGTTAGGAGAAAAGAGGTCAGTAGGAGGAATCTTATTTTAAACTTTCAACTTATAAACTTTGGAAATATATAGACTATATGCTACACTTCTTTCTATGCCCCCTCCCCCAAAACAACTGTGGCCATTTCATAAGACAGATGATCCACTACAGGGCGTGCGGTCGTGCTCTGATATATGCATGGCTTGGGTGGTTGAACATAGAAACATAGACTTTGATGGCAGATAAGGACTGCTTGTCCCACCTAGTCTGCCCATTTCCCTACCTGTTGGATAAGCTGCAGATCCTAGTTAACCAACAACCTACTTCTTCCTACCCTCCACCAGAATTGCCTTATATCTGTCCAATGCATTCTTGAATTCCCCCACTGTTTTTGACCCCATGAGCTCCTCAGGAAGGCCGTTCCATGCATCTACCACCCTCTCCGTGAAAAATACTTCCTCATGTTGCCCTTGAGCCATCCCACGCTACCTTCAAATTGTGCCCCTTGTTCTTGCACATCTCTTTTCTGAAAGATGCTACCCTCTTGGGCTTTGTTGATTCCTTTATGGTACTTGAATTTCTATCATGTCCCCTCTCTCCCTCCTTTCCTCGAGGGTATACATATTAAGCTCCTTTAGTCTCTCTTCGTATGGCTTCTGGCGCAGACCCTGCACCATTTTAGTTGCCCTCCTCTGGATTGCCTCCATTCTGTCTATGTCCTTGTGGAGATGGGATCTCCAGAACTGCATGCAGTACTCCATATGGGGTCTCATCAACTGTCTGTACAGAGGGATAACAACTTCCTGTTTTCTACTGGTGATGCCTCTTCCTATGCATCCCAGTATCCCCCCAGCCCTCCTTACTGCCTTCTCACATTGCTTGCTTAGCTTTAGGTCATCTGATATGACTACCCCCCCCAGGTCCCTTTCCATTTTTGTTATTGTTAGTACCCTCCCCATTGTGTACTCTTACCCTGGGCTTTTGTTTTCCAGGTGCATTACTTTGCACTTCTTTGCATTGAAGCTAAGCTGCCATGTTTAACCATTCCTCCAACCTTGCCAAGTCCCTTTGCATCCTTTCCACCCCTCCTTGTGTATTAACCCTGTTGCAGATCTTTGTGTCATCTGCAAAGAGGTATACTTTTCCTTCCAGTCCCTCCACAATGTCACTTATAAAGACATCAGAAAGGACTGGACCCAATACTGAATGCTGTGGTACCCCGCTAGCAACCCCTCTTTCTTCAGAGTGGTCTCCATTTACTATCACCCTCTGTGTCCTGTTGTCCAGCCACTTTTTTACCCAGGCTGCCACCCTGGGACCCTCTCCCAGGCAGGCTAATTTGTTTATTAATCTTTTGTATGGGACAGTGTCAAATGCCTTGCTAAAGTCTAGGTAGGCCATGTCCACAGCCCCTCCTCGTCTGACATGACCTTCCCATTGTGAATCCAGGCTGCCTTGGGTCCTGTGCCCCACTGGCCTCTAGTTACTCAACAATTCTTTCTTTCAGAAGTGATTCCATCATTTTCCATACCACTGAGGTCAAACTAACAGGTCTGTAGTTTTCTGCCTCTGCTTTGCTCCCACTTGTGCGAAGGGGAATCACATCCATCCTCCTCCAGTCCTTAGGTACCACACCATCCTCTCATGATTTGTTTAAAAGGGTAGTCAGTGGCATCACTAGTTCTCCCCTTAGTTCTTTTAGAATTCTGGGGTGAATACCATCAGGGTCCATTGCTTTGTCCACCTTCAGTTTTAGGGTTCTTTCAGAACCCTTTCTTCTGCGAATGGACTGGTAGTTGACCCCTTATCCAGAGTGCTTCTATTGATTGGATTAGATACCTCCCTCCTCTTCTTTTGTGAATACTGAGCAGAAGTATCCATTCAGTATCCCTGCTTTTTCAATGTCACCTTCTGCCCACCCCTCCCTTTATTAAGCCTCACTATGCCTCCCTTGGTCTTTCTTCGCTCTCTAATGTAACTATAAAGGTTTTATCCCTTCTTAACCAAGTTGGCTATCTTTTCTCAGTTTGGACCTTTGCTATTCTGACTGCCTTCCCGCTTCCTTCTGCTTTAAATTGTACAGTTCTATGTCCTGCTCCTTCTGTTTCCTCATACTTCCTGAATGATATATTTTTCCTAACCTTCCCCACCACCTCTTTTGAGAACCATAGTGTTTTTCCTTCATTTGATTTGTTTATTTGCTTCACACAAAGGCTTGTTGCCTCTGTGATGTGCAATTTGATGTTTCCCATTGTTCTTCCACCCTCCTTCTTGCCTGTTTGCTAGTGCTTTTCTGAGGCACTCTCTCATTTTGCCAAAGTCAGCCCTCCTAAAGTCCAGTACCCTCACTTTTGTATGGCTTGACTCTACAGCTGTATTTATTGTGAACCACACTGTTTGGTGGTCACTTGTTCCCAGATGGCTACCCACTTCTAAATTTGAAATCCTCTCTCTGTCCCCATTTGAGAGTACCAGGTCTAAGATTGCTCCCTCCCGAGTGGGTTCCAGCACTAGCTGTCTGAGGCATGCCCCCTGTAGGGTATCGAGAATAACCCTGCTCTTGGATGTGGCTGCAGCAAAGATGCTCCAGTTAACATCTGGCATATTCAGGTCCCCAATCAACAATATCGCCCCTTTTTTTGCCATCCTAAGGATGCCTTCTATCATTTCCTTGCCCATTTCCTCCCCCTGAGACAGGTGTCTGTATACAACCCTCATGCAGATTGTGGTGTCATTTCCTGTCGCCAGGCTGACCCACAGTGCCTCCTCTTCTTCCTGTTTGCCCTTAGTTCCATTGCTTTGATTCCTTCCCTTACATAGAGAGCTTCTCCTCCTCTTCGTCTACCCTCTCTGTCCCTCCTGTAGACTGTGTAACCTGGTATGCTGACATCCCAGTCATGGTTCTCTGTGTACCATGTTTCTGTGACTGCCACGCTATCCAGGCATCCCTCTTCCATCAAGGCCACAAGTTCAGGTAGCTTGTTACCCAGACTACAGGCGTTGGTACTCTTTGCCCTCCATTTTTTGATATCCTTACCCCTTTTAGCCCCATCCTTGTCCTTACTGCCTTTGCATATTTCTCCATTTACCCCTGCCCTTCTCCCTATCGACTTCTCTGTCTTGGTGTTTACCTCACTAACTACCCTGTTTTTGGGGCTGGATTTCTCTCCTTTTCAGTGCCTCCCCTTGACTGGTTTAAATGCTTGCCAATGAAGCATTTAAACCTATCACCTAGGGTCCAACACATTCGGACTGTGGCCTCATGCCTCACGACACACACCAAGGCGTGTGTATATCAGAGCACGACCACACGCCCTGTAGTGGATTATCTGTTATGTATACTCTGACTGCTTAAGTAGCGTGCCAGAAGTTTCCAGAGACCCTCTGAAAGCAAGAGCTTACTCTTTATGTTCTCCTTAGTTATGTGTTGATGAAAGATACCATTTTTCCAGTAAGCTCTGCCTCCATTCTCTTTATTAATGCTTGTGACATGGTGTCCAAAGTGAACTGTGAATCTCTTGGGATCAGACTGCTGAAGATGGCAAATTTTCACCCTTTGGAGTTTTTGGTTTGATAGACCAGTGGATTGGCCTAGGTGGAAACAGCTTTACATGATTCAGAATCGCTCAAAGCTTACTGTAGAATTGCAGACAGTTCCAGTGAGCTGTTTCATTTATGCTATGGGCAGTGAAGCTAAAAATATTTACAAGACTTTTGTTTTTCTTGATGTAGAGGGGAAAATTACTTTAATTTGATGATTAGAAAGTTTAATGAGCATTTCATTCCTAAATGGAACCTCACACACCAGTGATATCCCTAAACTGGATATGCTGGGGAATTGGGGTGGGGAGAATCATTGGACTCTGGGATATCACTAAATTGGATATATTGGGGGATTGGAGGTGGGGGAACGACTGGACACTAGGTGTTCTCTAAACAACATATACTGGGGATCTGGGGCATGGGGGAACCACTGGACACCAGGGATATCACTAAACAGTATATACTGGGGGATTGGGGGTGGGGGGACAACCGGACCAGCAGGACTCTCCTTTCATGGAGACAGGGGCGCTAAGGGACTGCTACGCCCTATGCAAATATGCCCATAATTGGCATTCAAATGGCCCCATAGTGTCTTGCATGCCCATTGGGCTCATTTGCATGCTTGGGCTTGGCGCTATCCCATTTCAGGCAGCACTATCCCCTGTGGGCCATATGTAGCCCTGGTCCATAACAGGGCAGTGCATATTCACTTAGCGCTGCACCAACATGAACCGATATTCAATTGGATAGCGCCCTCTGTTGACAAGCGCTACAGACCATTTGTGTGTGCCTACTGCCTATGTGATGCTTCTGTTTTCCCTGACTCTGTGTAACTGCCTAAAGTGTATCATGTTGTCCTATGTCATATTTCCTTGTACTCTCCCAGGTCGTACCAAAAATAGGCAAATGTCTTGTCTAGTGTACTTACCTGATTAACAAAAGCTAAATAAATAAATAAATCAGTCTGAATATTCCAGGAGCTGCGGGGAGCACAGGGCAAGCGGCACAAATGGATGTGCTGCATTTGCCTTGTTTTTAATATTGGGGCCTGTATGTTCTCCTTAGTTCTGTGTTGAAGAAAGCAAAGAGTTCTTCCAGTATACTCTCCCACCAGTCTTTTTAATTGCTGTTCTTAACACACTGTACTCTGAGAAATACTAAAAATATCTGAGAAAAAAACAAAAAACTTGATGGTAAATTTAAGGATGTCAGAAATACATCTTTACTGAAAAAACTAGATGATAAAATGTTTTGCTAATAAATACTGCTGCTTGCAGACCACTTAGTTGCACATTTCAGCAGAATAATAGTGGCTCAAAGCCTGCACCCATCACATTTTATATAACTAAGCCCTAGAAAAACCTGGTTTTGTGTGTGTGTGTGTGTGTGTGTGTTGGGGGAATCGATAAGCTGGAATACCTGAATGGCTGGAACAGCTAGGATAAGTAAAATCCAGAACCTCCAGAATGAGAAAGTGTGTGTGTTCTGGTGGTTCTGACTGTTCTGGATTTTACTACGCAAGGTGGAGGTAAAATCCAGAGCAGAGCCTGAGCAACCACACTGTCTCACTGCTTAATTTATACAGTATATTCATTTTATTTAAAATTTAGTGACCAGTGCTAGGCACATTGAGTCAGAGCTCATTTCCAGGTGCAAACAGGCAGAGCCGTAGGAAGGCATTTGGGTGCCCTGGGCAAGAGACAAATTTTGCACACACCCCCCCCCCCCCCGAAAAGAGCCAGAAGCTCTGGAGGATTTACATGCTCCAGCTCTGCGGTGAGATTTGGGGCTTTTCTTGAAGAAAAAACAAAACACTTTTGCTACATGGTCGGTCCCTACCCTTATTTAGGAAACTTTTGTTGCCATGAATCTGAGGTGTGGGAAGAAGAATCAGCATTTATGTAGCACTTTTCATATACAGTGTATCCCAAAGCGCTTTACACGCAGTGCTAGACTGGTAGTGAAGTGACTTAATGTGTGGTGGCGATATCGCACATCAACACACATACACACACAGCCTGGACAATTGCATGAACCGGTTTATGGGAAGGGAATGTTGGCCAGGACACTGGAATGTCCCCTACTCTTGCAAAGAGTGCCCCTCGGTTCTTTACTCCACCTGGACACCCACCAGGACAACACCAGGATGGGTAGAAGGGATCTCGGTTTAACATCTCATCTGAAGGATGGCACACCCCAGCAGTTCAGCACTCTTTACTATTGCACTCTGATGCCAGCATTTTAGGTGCAAGTCCAATCCCAGTGTGGGCAGAGAATATACAACCTTCTGGTCCATAGGTGAATGTGCTACAACTGAGCTACAGGATACTCTGGCTGGCTAGAAGCACATTTAGACAGGTGGTATTTTTTATTTTCTTTACAGTTTACTTTAAGTAGGGGCATTGCAGCTATGTTTTTGAGGTTTGGGTTGACGCCTGAAGTGGTGTTTGAAATATGTCAATCTATTGGGGATGGTAGTCTGATTCTTTATTAAAAGCAGTGCACTGCAGATGCATGATTCTTGTAGCATTCATGGGTACGAGTGAAACTATTTTTCTGCATACTAAACATTTGAATGGGATAACTGGGCTTAGGAAAACACAGTATACGTATTTTCTTAGGTCTCAGTTTGAAGATATAGGAATTTCCTGTATCTTCAAAATTGAGACACAAGGAAATACACGTGCACTTACTGAGGAATCATCTGAAAACTGAATATTACAACACAGCTACTTCTGTATGTGACTGTTGCTAGTGATGATTTCTGACCTGTCTCCATCTCAGGGGTCATGTGACCAGCCATTCAGAGACCACAGTCTGCACAGTGTCTGTAACCTGGCACCCAGTCCCACTGGATGTACAATAAAGAAAAAAGCATGTACCAACCAACTTGAGGGAGACTAGTCATTGCAGTGCAATGGAGTCGCAGTGACTTTGGTCTGACTGCAGGTTTTGCTCTGACTGGGACTGTCTGTGCCGTCCCTCCACACCCCTGCATGGAGTAGAAGGAAACAGTGTGGGGTGGGGAAACTCCTGCAGTGGAATTGGAGTGCAGGAGGAAGCGGTCAAGATGAGAGAAAACAATGTGGTGGGCTGGAGGAGGGTGCTCGTGGCCCACCCACACCATGGCAATTAGTCAGCACACAAGCAACAGACTAGAGGGCATGAACGCTCTCACTTCCATCCCAGTCCTGAACTACTAAGTTGTCTTGTCACACATGAGTTAGGCCTGGGCCGTGGGTCCCTCAGCCCAGTCCCACAATCAAATTAAAAATCAGAGCCAATCCTTCCTCCTGATCACTGAAGTGCAGTCTGTCTTTCAAATTTCAATCAAGAATCCCCCCCTCGTGGCGCCTCCACTGCCACGCGGCGCATACAACACACTCACACTTCATTCATTGACACTGTCACACAGACACAACAAACTAAACAGTAAACAAATTTGAAGAATTAATTTTCATTTTAAAACACTATGGAATACAGAATCACACAGAAACATAGGAGACGGCCGGGACGGACTTGTACATAATGTAGATGGACTACTACAGTGATGCACTACATTGCTTTGCTTAAAAATCTTCAAGATGGATTTCTCTTGTCTTCTATCATCTCTCCAATCTTCTCTCTACATACACTCGGTCTATCGCTTTTGCTGCCTGCTAGTCACTCTATTTCTAGGCTCTACTCAACAATATCATTGTGTCCGACTCCAAGTTTAACTGCCTCTCCGTGCTAAGTTCACCGCCTGTAACTTTTATACTAGTGGGGGTGCTGGCCAACCCACAGTTTCTCTTTCTTTCTCATTGCAGCAACACCACACCACATGATTATTTGTCTGCAGCTCACGTGACCCCTACCCAACTCTGCTGGTCCTTTTGGTCCGCAGATGCGCCTCTACTGACAGCCAGACATAATTATAGTTTACCAAGCCAAAATAAATTTAAAAAAGCAGTAGCACAAGTTAATAAACAAATGAGCTTCAGTTGAAAATTGCACCTTCCCCGAGGGTTGCATCCAGTGCCAGTGCACCACCCGCCCCACCCTTCCTATGGTACTGCAAACAGGATACAGCCGGGAATTATATAGCATAACAAATAACAACAGGTGAATGGACATGAACAATAAAAGCAAGGTACAAGTAATACATTCCAGAAAAGGAAAAAAACAGTGCAGAAAGCATTCAAAGTACATCGGCTCTGGGGGGCAGCAAGGATGAGAGCTAGGGGGCATGCCACCAGCATGTGGCTAGATATTTTTAATAGAATTATGGTAGCATAAAATTCAAATGACAGTGTACACTGAGTTTTAAGCTGTACAATAGAGTAAGAGGCAAAATGGGTAAATAGTGTGGGTGAGGACAGGGCATGGGTTGTTGTAATGTGAAGAGAAGAGGAAGCTGGCTAGCTGCAGGTGCATTCTTTTGAGAAGTAATATGCATGCTTTTGAGGCATGGAGGGTGGACATTCTGCAACAGAGGGCAGGCATTCCGGTCCGAGGGAGGCCATTCAGGCTTAGAGGGTCACTTATGACCTGCCACCTGCTGAAATGGCCACCCTGACCCATCCAAAGACACCCACCTACTGGAAAAGATCATGAGGGTTCAACTGACCACCAATAGTCCAAAAGACTTACCCTAGGAGCAGAATGCAAGGGGGGTAATCCTACCATACATGCCAGAGTGGCCACCCTAGGGTTGGAAAGCTCACCCTCTGCCTCAGTGGGCACCCCAGGTTTGGAATGCCTGCCATCAGCCTCAGTGCCCACCCAAAGACCTGAATGCCCACCCTAGGTATGTAATACCCACCCAAAGGCCATTTAAGCCTTTTCTGTGTTTCAGCAGCCATCCTAGGACCAGAATGCCCACCCTTGACCAGAATGCACCCTCCATGCCTGAAACCCTACTCTGCCAATATAATTACCCTGGATCTGGAATGCCCACCTTTCATACATTAGTGCCCACCTTATTGTCCAAATGAATATCCTCTTATCTGGAATGTCTACCCTATTGGCCAGAATACCCACCCTAGGGCTGGAATACACACCCTCTGTGCTTCAGCGACCACTCTAGGTGCATAATGACCACCATCTGGGCCAGAATGCCCAATATAGGGCTGGAATTATCACCCTGGAGGTCAGAATGACCACCCTAGGGCTATAATACCACCATGGGGACTAGAATGTCCACCCTGGGGACCAGAATGTCTACCTTATGGCTAGAATGACTACTCTCTGTGCTTCAGTGACTACCCTAGTGCTGAAATGCCCACCCACTGTGCCTCGATGCTACTGTCTGTGCTTCAGTGACCACCCTAGGGCTGAAATGCCCACACTCTGTGCCTTGATGCCCACCCTAGGTCTGAAATGACCACCCTTTATGTCTGAATTCCCAGTCTATGGCTGGAATCGATACCAGGAAAGTCTTTCCTAAGGACCTTGGTTTCAGTAAAACTCATCAAGGCTAAGCATTTGCAGGAACTAGCTAAAGATGGATCTTGGTTTGAGTAAAACTCAGCCAGGCCAAGTATTTGCAGGGGCAAGCTAAATGGAAAATTACAGGCACTGATAAGGTAGAAAAATGGTATAAAAAGACAAAATACAAAAGTAGCTATAGGAAATTTAGATAACTACAAAGTACCAAAGGAAAGTCTACCAACAACCTTCTAATCATTTTTTATGATTATTCAGCTTTCGTCAGCCATTAGTTTACTATTTACCTTTTTTAATTTATTTATTTTATTTATTCAGATTCGGATTTAATACCTTTGAGCCAACGACTCATTTACAAAGGTTCCAAGACAGATAACAAAATACAGAGCCATAGAGATAACTCAGTGAGCAATGTACAGAGAGAGGAACAGGGTGCAACTAGACAGTAATCAGCGCAGGCAAGTGAACAGCTGGTGGCTACATAAAAAAGGAATACAGGTTACTAAGTGCTAATGAACAGGTTACTAAGTGCAACTTAGACAGAGCAAGGCATAGCGATTAGAGAGTGCATGGCATAGCAGCAACATCTCAGTGGCAGTGAGGAATTACAGACATAAGGGGACTGGGGGGGGGGTCGGGACAGATCCAGGACCGGGACAAATATGTAGGGGGGGGTGCAGCCAGGAAGGCATTGTCAAGTGGAGGGGTGGGGTGAGTGAGGGAGGGAGTTGAGGGTGCTGATCTGGACAGTGTGGGTTGCTGAGGAATGTAGAAGACCCTCAGGGGGCCATGATTAGGGCTAGCATTGACATGTGGTCTTTCATGCCAGCAAGTTGCAGAGTCCGGATTTGAAAAAAGCTGATTTTGCTGGACCCAAGAAACATAGGAAACATAAACTTTGATGACAGATAAGGACCGCTTGGCCCATCTAGTCTGCCCATTTCCCTACCTACAGGATAGGCCGCAGATCATAGTTAACCAACAGCCTATTTCTTCCTACCCCCCACAAGAATTGCCTTATGTCTGTCCCATGCATGCTTGAATTCTCCCACAGTTTTAGACCTCACAACCTCCACAGAAAGCTGTTCCATGCATCCACTACCCTCTCTGTGAAATAATACTTCCTCACATTGCCTCTGAACTGCCCCCTTCTATCTTTTAAATTGTGTCCCTTGTTCTTGCAACGCCTCTTTTCTGAAAGATGCTACCTCTTGGACTTTGTTGATTCCACTGAGGTACTTAAAGTTTCTATCATGTCCCCTCTCCTTCTTTCCTCAAGGTATACATATTAAGCTCCTTTTAGTCTCTCCTCATACGGCTTCTCTTGCAGACCCTGCACCATTTTAGTTGCCCTCCCTGACTGCCTCTATCCTGTCTATGTCCTTGCAGAGATGGGGTCTCCAGAACTGGACGCAGTACTCCAGATGGTGTCTCACCAACTGTCTGTGCAGAGGGACAACAACTTCCTGTTTTCTGCTGCAGATGCCTCTCCCTAAGCATCCCAAGTATACCCCCAGCCCTCCTCTGCCTTCTCACATTGCTTGCTAACCTTAAGGTCATCTGATATGATTATCCCCTGTCCCTTTCCTTTTGTTGTTGTTACTACCTCCCCCTCCATTGTGTATTCTTCCCTGGGTTCTTGTTTCCCAGGTGCATTATTTTACTTCTTTGCATTGAATCCTAGCTGCCACTTTGACCATTCCTCCAACCTTGCCAAGTCACTTCTCATCTTTTCCACCCTCCTTGTGTATCAACCCTGTTGCAGATCTTTGTGTCATCTGCAAAAGGCATACTTTTCCTTCCAGTCCTCTGCAATGTCACTGATGAAGACATTAAAAGGACTGGACCCATCTGAACCCTGTGGTACTCCACTAGTAACCCTCTTTCTTCAGAGTGGACTCCATTTACAATTACCTTCTGTGTCCTGTTGTGCAGCCAATGTTTTACCAGGCTACCACCCTGGGACCCACTCCCAGGCTGGTTAATTTGACTATTAATCTTTGTGTGGGACTGTGTCAAATGCCTTGCCAAAGTCTAGGTAGGCCATGTCCACAGCCCCTCCCTGGTCTACTACTTTGGTCACCCAGTCAAAGAAATCTATTAGATTCGTCTGACATGACCTTCCCACTGTGAATCCATGCTGCCTTGGGTCCTATGCCCCACTGGCCTCTAGGTACTCAACTGTTCTTTCCTTCAGAAGTGACTCCATCACTTTCCCTACCACAGAAGTCAGTAGGAAGGTCATTAAGCCATTTAGGACCCCTGTAGGAGAGGGATCATTGTGCAAGTATGGTACGCTTAAACAGCACTAGGAACACTCCTTTTGTAGCACTTCTGGTGTTCACAGTCGGTCGAGTGTAATTATAGAGTCTGGAGGTGAAGTCAGGCATGAGGCCAAGCAAAGCTTTCTTCCCAAGGAGACAAGCCTGGTATTTAATTCTGTGATGGAGGGGATGCCATCTGGTGTCCGTATACAAGGTGCATGGATGCGTCTGGTAGTCAGCACCCAGGACCAGGTGGCTGGCCTTGTTGAGGAGAGTTGTGATCCTCTTCAGGGCAATGTCAGAGCCAGCACCATAGATCACCAGACCATAATCAATGGTAGATAACACAGAGCTGCAGGTCACCAGTTTCAGAGCCTTCTGGGGCATAGAGTGTCTATGTTAGTAAAGAACTCCCAGTTTGGTGTTGGCTGTTTTGATGACGTGTTCAATATGTGTTGTGAAGGAGACCATGTCATCAAGGTATACTCCAAGATACTTGAAAGTGATGATCTCCTCTAGCAGTTCACCTGTTTTTGTTACTTAACTTTTACCCTCTAGCAGTCATGTGGTAACCCTTTCCTTAAATGAGGAGAATATAAAAAAAAAAAAAAGCAGACAATTAACAATTGGGAGGACCATTGGGGCAGACTCGTGGGAAGATGGGTGCTGGGTCTTAGGTGGGTATTGGCTGCAGGCCACTGGCAGGGCCACAGAAGGGTAAGAATATGCTCTACTCTTGCTTCATCCATTGATACCCTCTCATGCTACATTGTAGTAGTCAAGACTATCGGTCACTAAGACTACTGAGTTAAGGGGTAACTGCTTTATAATATGAATGCTAACTAATACTATTATGCAGCTTAACTAGATTAGTTTGATTTGTAATTTAGAGTGGAGCTTAAGGCTATAGGGCCATAAGACTGCCTGGCATAAGAAATAGTAATTTTGGGATATTGCTTTTGCTGAATTGAGGAATAACAGCTTTTGTCTTTCCTTCCAGCTGGACGACTATTCAAGGTAGCTCCTCAGCACCCTACGAGCAGTTGCTTCACATCTCATTAACCTTTACTACAATCCTTCCTTCTTAAGCATTATATACTTAGTCTCCGTATACTTTCAGTTTTTTACTTCCCCAGTCCATCCCCCTCCCCCCTTGACCTACTATTGATCCCTCTTTGACACGGCCCTTTCCACTCCTTCCCTTTCACCACCCTGGCCACAACACTCTGTATACACTCCTTTCTGTCCCCCTGTCACTGCTTCAGCCAGTATTTGCTTCCTACAAATCATTTCCTGTAGATATATCTTCCAGATGTCCAACAGCTCATCACCCGAGCTCAAAACTTTCTAATAATTCCCCTGACACATTTAACCTTCACCAAAAGTGCAGTTTCTAAAGTATCCTCCACTAACGAGCTGGCTACTTAATGAATCATGTATATATCTTGGAGTTGTTGTTTTGTATTCATTTGCTATCCTTTCAAAGTTGTGTATTCTTTGTATGTTATATGTCATACAAATTGTATCTTGACCCTACCAGGTCCATCTTGCAAATGAGCATTGCTCAATGATGTTCGCCTGGATAAATAAAGATTTGATTGATTGATTGATTGATTGTCATATATTTTTGATAAGTCTTTCTGATATGAGATTGTGAGTATGTACTGTTATCTAGTTCAGTGATAAGAACACACAGTGGCAATAAAAACTACTTGAACTATGCCAGTATGTTCCAGGTGTCTTCTATACCTACAAAATACAAAACAAAGTACTCGCACTGTGTTATTTGAACCTGTGATAGAATGCCCATGGTTTGGTCTGGAATGTCTGCCCTCTGTTCCACAGTGCCCACCCCAGAACCAAAATACCAACCCTGGAGGTCAGATTTCCTTACTGGAGTTCAGCATGCCCACACCTGTGCTTCAATGCCAAGGCTAGGGCCAGAAGAGCCACCTTTTGAGCTGGAATGACCACCCCATGTGCTGGAGTGACCACCATAAGGCTAGAATGACTACCCAGGAGGCTGGACTGACCACTTTGCTGATTTAAATCACTACTCTAGGGTCACCAAGGGGATTCCAGATTCCAGAGATGAAGCCTGTCTGCCTTATTGTCCACTCTCTGTGCCTGTGTGCCTAAGGCTGGAATGACCACCCTCTCTGCCTGAAATGCCTACTTTATGGCCAGGATGCCCACCCACTGTGCCTCAGTGCTCACCCTATGCCCAGAATGCCCACCCTGGGGTCTGTAATTCCCACCCTGGAGCCCAGAATGCTAGCACTCTGTGTTTCAGTGACCATCCTAGCGCTAGTATGCCCACTCTAAGGCCAGAATGCCAGGCCTCTGTGCTTCTATACCCCCCCGGGCCATAAGTATTATATTCTTCTTTGGTAACCGGGTAAGGCCTACTACGCACAAGTGCCTGTTTTCAGGGGTGACCCGGGAGCACTGAGGAGGTTAAGTGACTTGCTCAGAGTCACACCGTATGCAAGTGGAGGTTGTGGAATTGATCCCATGTCTGCTGGATGTACCAAGCTCATTCACAGCTCATTCACAGCTCATTACTGTAACCTCTAGGCTGTACTGCCAGCTTCAAATGATGACCACCCTCTGGGCCAAAATACCCACCACTGTTGGCCAGAATGTCATCCTTAGGTCAGAATGCCTACTCTAGGTTCCGTATTCCCACCCTTAGGCTGGAATGACCCCTGTAAGACTGGAATGACCACACTGGGGGCCATAATGACCCCCGGGGCCAGAATAACAACCCTAGGGACAGAATGACAACCCTAGGGCTGGAATGGCTACCATGGCATTGGTGGCCAGAATGTCCGCCTTCTAACTGGGATGCTAACCCTAAGACCAGAATGCAAACATAAGAAAGTTGCCAACAGAAGAAGGCCCTAAAGTCTATTTAGTCTGCTTGTGTTGTGGAGTCCTTAGTGTGACTGGGGATTAGAATAATGAGCTATGAATGAGTTTGGTACATCCCACAGATCTGGGTTTGATTCCCACAACCACCATTTGCATACTGTGTGACCCTGAGAAAAATCTTGTATCCTCCCCAGTGCTCCTGGGTCACCCCTGAAAACAAGCCTTGGGCCTAGTGGGCTTTACCTGATTACCAAAGAATGAAAAAAAAATGACCACCCTAAGACCAGAATGACCACCTTCTATGAGTAATTGCCTGCCCTGTGTGCTTCAGTCCACCCTTGGGCCGGAATGAGCACCGTAGTGCTAGATGACCACCCTGTGGGCTGGAATGAGTCCCCTAGGGCAGGAATGGCCACACTCTGGTCCAGAATGCCCACCCTCTGTGATTCAGTGTCCACTCTAGGGCTGGAATGCCACCCTCTGTGCCTCATTACATACCCTAGGACCAAAATGCCCGCCCCAGGGGCCAGAATGAGTACCCAGGGGCTGGAATGGCCACCCTCTGGGACAGAATGCCCACCCTCTGTGCCTCAGTACCCACCCTGTGGCCAGAATGACCACTCTGGGAGTCAGAACAACCAGCAAGCAAAGAAAGTCAGGGCTCCTGCCATGCGCCACCTGCTAAAAACATAAAAACAAGACTGTACCAGAGTACTAAGCATAACATGCTATTTTATTAAAAGCAAATAACCAAAAGGTGCATACTTAAAAATAGCAGCTGCTCCAAAAAAGTGCCAATGTTTCACATGTAGCACTTTGTCAAGGTAAAAAAAACATATGGCACTATGTTTCATTGTATGTGTGTAAGAAACCACATACATACATACATACACACAAGAAGTCAGCAGGGAAGGACCTCCAGGCCCACCTAGTCTACCCAATCAAGTCCCACCTAACAAGAGATCTCCAGTCTAGTTCCTATGTCGGAACCCCCTCTCCTTAGTTAACAAAATCCCTTTGTACTTGTCCCATGCATTTTTAAAGCTTGTGATTGAGTCTGCCCCCACCACCTCTTCAGGTAGACTATTCCAAGTGTCCACCACCCTCTGCATGAAGAAGTATTTCCTTATGTTACCCTTGAGCCATCCCCTTTTCAGCTTCCAGCCATGACCCCCTGTCCTTCGGCATTCCTTTGTTTGAAAAGCACTCACCTCCTGCACCCTATTTATGCCCTTGAGATATCTGAAGGTCTCAGTTGTGTCACCCCTTTGCCTCCTTGACTCCTGGGAATACATATTCAGTCCCCTCAGCCTCCCCTCATAGGTCATCCCATGCAGACCCTCCATCTTTTTTGTAGCCCTCCTTTGCACTACCTCTACCTCTGCACTACTTCTAGCCTATGTCCCTCTTTAGATGAGGCCTCGAGATGTGGCAGCAGGACCTCCCTCTTTCTACTGGTAATCCCTCTTCCTATGCAGCCAAGCATATGGCTAGCCTTCTCCATTGCAACTTCACATTGCCTAGCCACCTTTAGGTCATCTGCAATAATAACTCCCAGGTCCCTTTCTTCGTGTCTGCTAGTTTTACTCCACCCAAGTCAAATGTCGCCCCTGGGTTTCTGCTTCCTATGTGCATAATCCTGCACTTTTTCACACTGAACATGAATTTGCCAAACTTTAGACCATTCCTCTAACCTCTTTAGGTCCCTCCTCATCCTTTCAACCTCCCCTCCCCAGCTTGTCCACCCTACTGCATATCTTGGAATCATCTGCAAATAAGCATGCCTTCCCCTCCAGCCTCTCCAAAATGTCCCTGATGAAGACATTGAAGAGGACTAGTCCTAGCACCGATCCCTGTGGCATCTCGCTCATCACTATTCCATCACTAGAGCATACCTCATTTACCAGCACCCTTTGGCTCCTGTCCTTTAGCCAGTTTTCAACCCATGTTACTATCTTATAACCCATCCCTAGGCTGCTTAGCTTGTTTATCAATCTTCTGTGAGGGACAGTGTCGAAGACCTTCCTGAAGTCCAGATAGGCCACATCCACTACCCCTCTCTGGTCCACCACACTAGTCACCCAGTCAAAAAACTCAATCAGGTTGGTCTGGCAGGACCTCCCTCTCATGAACTCATGCTGCCCTGGGTGCACCTCATCCAGTCCCATTGTCTTGTCCACCTTGAGGTTGTTAAGCTGCTTTAGGACCTGATCTACCAAGAAGGGGCTGATGTTCACTTCTCCATCTTCCATGCTCCTGTCCTTGAGTTCCGTGCCCTTTCCTCTCTCTTCCTCAGTGAATACTGAGCAGAAATACTTGTTTAGCATGTTTGCCTTCTGATGGTCATCCTGCACAGGGTCCACCCCTCCCTCATTTAACCTGATAATGCCTCCCTTTGATTGGTTGGTCTGGCAGACCTCCCTCTCATGAACTCATGCTGCCCTGGGTGCAACAGGCTAGAGGTTTCCAGGTACCCAATTATTCTTCAGAAGTGTCTCCATCATTTTACCCACCATTGGAGTCAGGCTAACTGGCCTGTAGTTACCACCCTCCTTCCTATCACCACCCTTGTGGAGTGTAACCACGTCTGCTCTTTTCCAATCACTAGGTACCTTCCCAGTATCTAAAGACAGATTGAACAACGCCATTAGAAGTGCAGCCAGCTCCTCCCTGAGCTCTTTTAACACCCTGGGATGCACCTCATCCAGTCCCATTGCCTTGTTCACCTTGAGGTTGTTAAGCTCCTTTAGGACCTGATCTACCAAGAAGGGGCTGATGTTCACTTCTCCATCTTCCATGCTCCTGTCCTTGAGTTCCGTGCCCTTTCCTCTCTCTTCCTCAGTGAATACTGAGCAGAAATACTTGTTTAGCATGTTTGCCTTCTGATGGTCATCCTGCACAGGGTCCACCCCTCCCTCATTTAACCTGATAATACCTCCCTTTGATTTCTTACATTCACCTGTGTACCTAAAGAAAGCTTTATCCTTGTCTTTCATTGTCCTGGCTAAGTTTTCTTCCGCCAGTGCCTTTTCCCTTTTAACTGCCCTCCCTGCCTTCTTCTGCTTCTCTTGGTAGTGTGCCCAGTCCTCCTCCTCCTTCTGAGATCTCTTGTAGTGCAAGAAGGCTAATCTCTTAGCCCTTACCTGGACTTCTACCTCCCTGGTGAACCAGATTGGTCTCCTCCTCCACCTATTTTTGCTAGTCAGTCTAACACATGACTTTGTAGCCCTAACTATTGCCTGCCTTATCGCTACCCACTGCTGCTCCACCCTGCTCAGATCTCCCATCTCTGCTAGGGCATCCCTCAGGCACATCTTCATCTTCACAAAGTCAGCACTTGGGAAGTCAAGGATTCTCATCTTTGTGTGGTTTGGCACCTGCCTTGTTTTAGTGATGAATTTAACCATTTTGTGATCACTGGATCCCAGGTAGTCCGACACCTCAACTTGCTCCACACTATCCCCATTTGTTAGTATAAGGTCCAAAAGCACACCCTCTCTAGTAGGTTCCTCCACAAGCTGCCTGAGGAATGCCCTCTGCAGTGAGTCCAGGAAGTTCCTACCACTTGGGATTGCCACAGTAAAGTGACTCCAGTCAACATCAGGAAAATTGAAGTCCCCCATCAGCAACAACTCACCCTTGTCAGCCATGATTTTGAATGTCCAGTAGCAGCTTCCTGTTCAGTTCATCCCCTTGCCCTGGAGGCCTGTATACTACCCCCTCTTCCTCTTTTCCAAAGCTACCCACAGTGCCTCTACCCCCCCACTTCCTGGCATTTCGGTAGCCTTTATGCAGTCCCTCACATAAAGGGCTACCCCTCCTCCCTTTCTACCTATTCTGTCTCTACAAAACAGATTTAACCCCAGAATGACCAAGTCCCAGCCCTGATGCTCCTTGCACTAGGTTTCAGTGACAGCCACTACATCCAGTCTCTCCCTCTACACTGGCATCCTCTAAGTCTTCAGATTTGTTGCCCAGGCTGTGGGCATTCGTACACATGGCCCTCCATATCCCACCTTTAGAATTTCCCCTCTTATTTGTCCCCATTCCCATTTACAGGGGAGTGACATAATCACTAAAGGTGCAAAATTCAAATTTAAAGAAACAGTGCATGAACAACAATTTTAAATGCAGAAAAAAACTGATCGATTGCATACATAAATAGACAGATGAATATTGCACAAACATCTTTGGTAGCCACATCCACAGCTTGGTTACCACAAAAGGTGCACAAAACAGATATAGCAGTATTTTTAAGCGGTCACTGTACTCAACCTATTTCCTGTATACCTGTGTAGCTTGTAGGCATGTACAATGATTCCCTCTCTTACACTCCCCTAATTTCATCCTAATTTAAATTTAAATGAAGTTGCTTCACTCTGTTCTGCCCTGGTGTGAAAACATGTTTGACTCCATTGCAAAAGTCAGGACCCTACTCATGCACGGCATCATGGGAGTTGATGATGCATACATGCACAAGCCAGCAGAAGTGCCACTGTCAGTCAGTTTTGTTGTATGTCTTCTGAAGTCCCTGTATTCTTATCTTGTGGTGACCATCAAACTTTTCGAGGTAAGTTCCCTAATGTTTTCTGTTGTTTAAAGCGTGTCCGAGTTAGAAAAATGCAGTTGGAAAAATGCTGGTGCTTGTGATATTTTATTATACAAATGAGCTCTTTGCTTACTCACCGAGCATGAAGTCTCTTTGATGTGCAAATATGCATTATGCACTCCCATGTTTCCCTTTATGAGTAGGGTCATAACCTTTGACATAGAGTCAAACAGGTTTTCACAGCAGGGGAGAACTGAGTGAAGCAACCTCATTTAAATTTAAGTTAGGATGAAATTAGGGGATGCAAGAGAGCGAATCATTGTTCATGCTTACAAACTACACAGGCATACAGAAAAAAACGTTGAGGGGACTTTCCTTTAAATAGCCCTATAGTAAGGTGCTACAGATTCAAAATCCATTTTACAATTCCTGAACTTTGTCAATTCTCTTTCATGTATCCATGCTGAATCTGCATCTTCCATCTGGTGTGACAGGTCCAAAAAATATTTACAAGTCATATAAGATATCAGAAAACTGTAAAAAGACAGAGTTCATTAAGACAAATGTAGTCTCACACTAAACATGTCATTCAGATCAAAAACACCATTAACAGAGTCTAAGTTGAACATCTAAAATGTTTCTTTCTTAAGCAGTAATTTATCCTGGTTAACCACTCTTTTTGGTGGCCAGCATTAATCGATCCCCATAAACACGAACTTATGAACAGATCCTTTTTTCTTCATACATCTAGCAAGTACATTGTCCATGTTTTCATGTTCTGTGTCTCTGAAATGCTCTCCTGTTTCTTAAACTTTCGGGTAGTTTACCAACATAGATGCAATTACAGTGACAGTTCGCTAGATACACCAAACTGTCAGTATCACAGTTAGAAAATGGTCTTACTTCAAAAGCTTTCCGTTACTGGATTATGAAATACCTTCTCTCTACAAATGGATCTACAGCATTTGCAGCAACCACAGATATGGTTATCTTTGGGGAGGTGGGATGGGGGCAACCATTGCCACGGTTACATTCCATGGATCTCTGAAAGCTATGTGTTACCCAGTCCCCAATAGTTGTATCAGTCTGATACACAAACCTAGGAGCTGATTGCACATATGGTTCCAGAGTGTGGTCTGCACGCAGAATGTTCCAGTGTTTTTCAGTGACCTTTCTGATCTCCTTGGATGTGGTAGAGTGAGGGGATACAGAACAAAGTTGTTACTGTTGTGGTATGGGGGAAGAATTGTTATTGTTATCCACAGTTTAGGCTGCAGTTGAGACTCGGTTATCTACATTTTCTGTTCCCTTTCATTCTTTTCATGGATTTGAACAGCTTTCTCTTACCCTGTAATAATATCAGTCAGGTAACCCCTGGGCTTGAACCTTTTTGACATTTCCCTGTTACGTACTGCTCTGTCCTCGGGATCTGTACGGATATGATTAACCTGTAGGAATTGACTGCAGGGAATGTTACTTCTATTATGATAGCGGTGACATCTGTCGAACCGCAGTAGAGCATTGTGGTCTGTTTCCTTCCTGTAAAAGTCTGGTTTGATCCCACCGCTCCCATCTTTGGACATCATCTCGTTTAAGGACTGAATGCTGTTAACTTCTGATTTCACTGTGAAATTTAAGTTAACATTACTGGCTACCAAATACTACACAAAACTATTCAATTGGCCCTTACTGCCTTTCCAAATTAATGATATATCATAGAAACATAGAATTTGATGGCAGATAAGGACCACTTAGCCCACCCAGTCTGTCCATTTCCCTACCTGATGGATAAGCTGCAGATTCTAGTTAATCAACAGCTTACTTCCTCCTACCCCCACTAGAATTGCCTTATGTCTGTCCCATGCATTCTTGAATTCTCCCACTATTCCTGGCTCCACAACCTCCTCAGGAAGGCTGTTCCATGCATCCACAACTCTCCCTGTGAAAAAATACTTTCTAACATTACCTCTGAGCCATCCCCCACTCTATCTTCAAATTGTGCCCCCTTGTTCTTGCACATCTCTTTTCTGAAAGATACTACCCTCTTGTACTTTGTTAATTCCCTTGAGATACTTGAAAGTTTCTATCATGTCCCCTCTCCTCCTTTCCTCAAGGGTATACATATTAAGCTGCTTTAGTTTCTCCTCATATGTCTTCTGGTGCAGACCCTGCACCATTTTGGTTGCCCTCCTCTGAACAGCCTCCACTCTGTCTATGTCTTTGCGGAGATGGGGTCTCCAGAATTGCACACAGTACTCTAGATGGGATCTCACCAACTGTCTGTACAGAGGGATAACAACTTCTTGCTTTCTACTGTTGGTGCCTCTCTCTCTGCATCCCAGTATCACCTGAGCCCTCCTTACTGCCTTCTCACATTGCTTGCCCGCCTTTAGGTCATCTGATATAATTACCCCTAGGTCTTTTTCAATTTTTATTGTTGTTATTATCTCATCCTCCATTGTGTACTCTTCCCCTGGGTTTTTGTTTCCCAGATACATTACCTTGCACTTCTTTGCATTGAATCTGAGCTGCCATATATTCGACCATTCCTCCAACCTTGCGAAGTCCCTTTTCATCCTTTCTACCCCACCTTGTGTATCAACCCTGTTGCAGATCTTTGTGTCATCTGCAAAGAGACATACTTTTCCTTCCAGGTGCTCTCCAATGTCACCTTTTATGACATTAAAGAGGACTGGTCGCAGTACCTAACCCTGCGGTACCCCTAGTTACCCTTCTTTCTTCACTGTGGACTCCATTTACTATTACCCTTTGCGTCCTGTTGTCCAGCCAGTTTTTTATCCAGGCTACCACCTTGGGACCCACTCCAAGGCTGGCTAACTTGTATATTAATCTTTTGTGTGAGACTATGTCAAATGCCTTGCTAAAATCTAGGTAGGCCATATCCACAGCCCCTCCCTGGTCTACTACTTTGGTCACCCAGTCAAAGAAATCTATTGGGTTCGTCTGTCAGGACCTTCCTGCTGTGAAACCATGCTGCCTTGGGTCCTGTACCCCACTGGCCTCTAGGTACTCAACAATTCTTTCCTTCAAAAGTGATTCCATCATTTTCCCTACCACAGAGGTCAAACTAACTGGTCTATAGTTTCCTACCTCTGCCCTGCTCCCACTTTTGTGAAGTGGAATCACATCTGCCCTCCTCCAGTCCTCAGGTACCACCCCATCCTCCCATGATTTGTTAAGAAGAGTAGTCAGTGGCGTTACTAGTTCTACCCTTAGTTCTTCTAGAATTCTGGGGTGATTCCCATCAGGCCCCATTGCTTTATCCACTCTCAATTTCATGAGTTCTTTCAAGACCCTTTCTTCTGTAAATAGACTGGTATCAACCCCCCTATTCAGAGTGTTTCTCTTGTTTGGTTCTCCTCCCTCCTCTTCCATTGTGAATACTGAGCAGAAATGTTCATTCAATATCCCTGCTTTTCACTGTCACCCTCTGCCCACATTCCCTCCCCTTTATTAAGTCTCTGTAGCCCTCCTTAGTCTTTCTTTGCTTGATGATATACAGCAAATTGATATATCTATGATATGGATTAACTGCTGAATCACATATAAAATGGTCCTCCCACTCCCTCATATTATAGGGATGTGGTAGCACCCCTATAGTTAGGGTTGAGTAGGCTGTTTTTGCAGCTGTTGAGTTAGGGTTGAGTAGGCTGTAGTTTTTGGTTTTTTTTTTGGTCTGGCTCCCCCACTCCCTGAAGGGAGCTCAGCCCCTCCCGCTCACCATGCCCCCATGCCCTGGGTGGGGCAGCCAGGCGTGCACCCTCTCCCCATGGTCTGTGGTAACATGCCCTTGTTTACCCCTGAGGTTGGGACCATGGGAGCAGGGCCCTACCCAGCGGACACTGTTGGCAGCAGGGGTGGTGGTGGAGCGGCGCGCTTCATGCTCGGGGCTGGGATTTTGTGTGTGGCTGTACCTGGAGGTGGAGACATACAATGTCAGCCTGCGTCAGCCCTGCCTCCCACAGATAACGGTGCTGGCACAAGGGATCCCCCCAGCCTCCACCAGGGGTCTGTGACATGCCGGACCCACTATCCCCCTCCCCTGGAGAAGGAGTGCTGTCCCAAGGATGCTCAATCCTTCTCCCCAGCCTGCTCTCTGACATCCTGAGTCCGTTTCCAAACTCGGGTTGTCTGCGTCGCAGACGGACGCACTGCCTCTGCGCTGGTGGGCCAGGCTGTAGGATTTTTTGAGTTAACTGAGAAATGTGAACAGTAAAAAAAAACTATGGTGAGTGCTTATTTTCATGATTTTAACATTAAACCCCAATATTTGCACCTTAATAACTTTGGCATTTTTGAGTAAATAGAACAAAAGTTGGCATGTGTCATCAGGCTGTCAGAGTCTCAAGACCTGAAAAGTTTCATAATGGCATCTTGTTTGGTTTCTGAGATGCAAAGTGCCAAAAACTGAAAAAAAAACTATACTTAACATTGCACGTTTTTTGCTGTCACCTACAGCCTAGATGGTATGAATTTTTTTCAGGAAATTTTCAGGGTTGAAGGGGCCTGTGCTAAGGATGTGCCTTTGGAAGGTTTCCTGAAAAATATTATAGAGTTTAGTTTAAGAGTTACAGTAGAATGATTTCTGAGTTAACTGACAAATGTGAATATTAAAAAAAAAACTATCACGAGTGCTTATTTTCATGATTTTTTGTCGTATTTTTAAAAAAGTACCAGCCGTGGAAAAAAATACTGATTGTGCTGAAACAAATACTGATTGTGATGGCCACCATTTTCTTGTTTTTGTTTTAAACCACAAACATTGAAAATACAGTACATAAAAATGAGACCTGTTTAGCTAGATCCTGATGTTTGTTTTTTGAAAATTGCCCTGGAAATACTTTTTCTGGGCACCCCAAATTTCAGGGTGCCCAGCTTAGTGAGAAGAGTCATTCACCCATGTTCTTTGTATGAGAACAGCAGGACTTTCTTCAGTACTGAAGCGGCAGCTGGAGTTATGCTGCCAGATTAGTTCAGGCAGTGAGCTGATGATCCCCTGCTCTTTCTCTCTCTCTCTCTCTCTCTCTCTCTTTGTCTGTCTGTCTGTCTATCTATCTATGTATCTGTCTGTCTCATTATTTATTATACGTACTGGGATGCCCACCCCAGTATTGCTTCTCTTCACCTCCTCGCCTTCAGGTCACCCACCCCATTCCCCCTATGTACATTGCAGCACTGAGATGCCCACACCAGTTCCTACTGAACACCAACTCGACACTGGGGTGCCCAATCCCCAGTGTCGGAATATCACCTGAAATAAAACTGTCCCTCAATTTTTTTTGTAACTCTGCAACAAAGAAAATGGTCCTTTGCTGATCTGACTCTCCCCCCACACACACACACTCCACCCACCTCGCCACAACCTCCCAATCAGCACTCACTACTCCACCCCCACATCTCCCGCACACCCTCACTTCACCCGAACATGTCCTACAGTGTAGATCCACTCTCTGATCGAAGACACGTCTTGTTGCTGGAACCAGCTACTGCAGTAGGAGAAAATCAGGTAAGTGTGTTTTAATATATTTTATTGGAGTTTGAACCATGATTCCTAACTTTGCCATTTTTACATATTTTGACCCCAGATTTTCAACATTGCCTTTTTGGGACCCCACCTCATGACCAGTGGTGGTGGAATTATGAAAAGCTAGCCCAAAAGATGATTTTGCAGTTACTTTGCAAAATCACCTTTCGGGCAGGATTTGATTTCACCATGGTTGTACATGAGGTGGGGTCATAAGAAGGCTATGAAAATGTTGGTTAAAAATAATGTAAAAACAGCAAAGTTATGAGTGGATGTGGAAATATTTCTATGCTCGCTCATAACTTTGGTAATTTTAAATATTTTGACCCCAAATTTCCAGCACAGCAATTTTTTCACACCACCTCACGAATATGACACCTGTCATTTTCCAGACCCTGGCCAAAATGTGTTTCACACCTGTGGCATGGAATGATGTTTTTCTGGGGATTTGAAAATGTTAACCTACCAGGTTCATAAGGTGGGGTAATAAGAAGGCAATGCTGAACATTTGGTGTACAAATATGATAAAATGCCCAGGTTATTTTTTTTTTAAATATGTTTTTATTATTGGGGAAGTACCCCCAAACATGAGACATTTTTCAAACTGTAGAGTACAATTGTATCCGATCCAGCATTATTACATTGTACATCAGTAGTTCTAAATAACAATCAAGTTCCTAGGCCATAATAAATTAAAAGTTCCCAAAAACAATCTGGTTTTAATTAATAATTTCCCAGTTTATTTCAACTTTGGGTTCCATACTTCCTGTATGTATCATATTTTCAATATTTCCACCCCATGTTATTGTCTTTACCATTCTGATAAGGTTGCCAAATTCCCCTCCAATTCTCCCAGGCTCTCAAGGGCAGAAATCTGAATCTACACTTGATTGGAGAGGGATCCATTTCAAGAGCTGGGTTTGAATCATATTTTGTAGTTTGGCATTGAGCCTCTCCATATAATAGATTTATTTCATTATTGTTCTCCAGTCACTTATGGTTGGAATAATTTCCAACATCCATCTTCTAGTAATTTCCTTTTTCACCGCTAAAAGGCAGACCGGTAAAAGGGTACGAGCCCATGGGGGAGAGTGATCCGGGTAAACTGACATAATAACTAGTTCAGCAGTAAGGGTGAATTGGTTCCCCAAGACAGAATGTTAAGTCTATTTGGAGGTTGAGCCAGAATGGCATCAGAAGTGGACACTGCCAAAACACATGACCCAAAGAAGCTTCTTTACAGCCACATCTTCTCCAACAATATCCATGTTCCCTAGGAAGGTATTTCAGGAGAGCTGCTGGTGAGCGGAAATATCGTGCTCTACATTTCCATGAAAATTCCCTCCACCGGGGGGAGGAGGTCGTACTCACTACCTGCAATGCTGACTCCAGCCATTCCTGTTTTGACACCTCAAATCCCAGATCTCTATTCCATTCACCTAATATTGATTCAGTGAATTCTGCTGCAATCTCTCTTAGGCCCTTATATAGGGTACCTATAAGATGGTTGCCCAGGTCACCCTGTATAGAGTCGGTGAAGATCTTTAATAATGGGGGTATTGGGGTAGGCAACGTTGCCTGAATTATTTTATTCCACAGTAAGTGATTTCTTACTTTGAAGTATCTGAAAAGATCCATTTTTCACAAACTGTATTTATCCATTAATTTATCATATGGGAGAATTCCCTCATGAGATAGTAGTTGGAAGAAATGTGATAGGCCTAGGCTTCTCCAATTTGAAAAGGTCAGATCTGTTTGTGTATAGGGAAAGGATTCGTCCCCTGATATTAATTTGCAATATTCAAATATGGATCTGAAGGCCTGAGCCCTTCTTATTCTCAGCCATAGTTTGTAAGTATGAGCAGTGATACATGTTAGATCCCCAGGTGAAATGGATCTTCCATCTGAGGAGAATAAGACTTTTTTAATGTCAAATAGATCATTCGGATGGAATTCTAGGGTCTTCCAAGGAGAAACAAAGGTCCCAGCCAGCCAGAGGAGGAGTATCCAAAGGAATTCTGCCTTCACATATAACTTCAAGTCTGAAAGACTTTTTCCTCCCTGGGAAAGGGGCAATTCTAATATGGTGAGGCAGAACTGTGGGCATTGATTCTCCAAGATGAAGTTTGATATTAGTTTGTCCCATGATTTAAAGTAATAGGCTGATGGGAAGAAGGGGATATTTTGCAGTAGATAAAGGAGGCGTGGAAGAACGTTCATCCATATTATTTCCACCCTCTGGTGGAATGGGAGGAGACAGCTAGACCACCTTGCCAGATCTGTTTGTATTGAAAGTGATAAGGGTTCATAATTAATTATTTCTAGGGCATCTGTGTTCAGGGGAATGAAAATACGTACCTATTTTATCCGAGTAGTTCTCCATTTGAATGGGAGGGTCTGTCTTAATAGTTTTGAAGGAGAAAAGTTAAATATTAAAATTTCTGTTTTGGTGATATTTAGTTTAAATCCAACTATTTTTTTCATATTTTTCCAATATTTTCCAGGCTTCTGGTATAGAAGTGTTAGGGGATAGCAGGGACAGAAGAACATTGTCCACAAATAAACTGATCTTATATTCTTGCTGGGCTATTGGAATACCCTCGACCACTGCACTACCTCTCAGAGCCACTGCCAGTGGCTCCATATTGATAGCGAAAAGAAGAGGGGAGAGGGGACAACCCTGATGGGTTCCTTGTTGGAGTGAGTTTGGAAGGGATAGCCCACCATTTGCCCTGATGTAGGCCTTGGGGGATGTATTTAGGTTTTTCATCCCAGTTATGTAGGAATCCAGAAACAAAAAAGCTCCTAATGTGTCCCATAGAAGGGCCAAGAGGCCCTGTTGAAAGCCTTTTCGGCATCAAGGCCTATAAAGGCTACTGGTATTTTACTGCTCAGGACATATTCCTACAGTATGAGGGTCTTGCAAATATTGTCCGAGGTGTTTCTCTGTTTGATAAATCCAGATTGGTCAGGATGTATAATTTTGGGGAGTAAGGATTCTATTCTTTTCACCCAAATGGCCGTATATAATTTATAATCAACATTTAAGATAGAGATTGGACAGTAGGCCCCTGGATCCGACGGGTCTTTGTTTGGCTTGGGTAAGGGAGCCAAGATGGCATAGTCCCAGGATGGTGGGGGAGTTCCTCCTTGGGCAACCTCCATGTATACAGAATGTAATTTAGGGAGTAGTTCTTTTGAGAACATCCTGTACCACTCTGCAGTATATCCGTCTGGTCCTGGGCAATGCCCTAGGGTTAAATTATTGATTGCTACCTGGATTTCCAATTTAGAGATTGGGGTTTCTAACATTTTTATCTGTGCCTCACTTAGTTTTGGGAGTTTTAGTTGATTTAGAAAAGCTAGTCTGGCTTCTGGGGTAGAATGAGTTTCTTCCTTATATAGATTTGAGAACAAATCTGTAAATATCTGTCTAATATGTGATTCGGTGTGATATATCAGCCCTGTCTTAGGACCTTGAGTGAATCAACAAAGTCCAAGAGGGTAGCATCTTTCAGAAAAAGAGACTTGTAAGAACAAGGGGACACAATTTAAAGATAGAAGGAGGGCGGTTCAGGGGCAATGTGAGGAAGTATTATTTCACAGAGAGGGTAGTGGATGCATGGAACAGCCTTCCTGAGGAAGTTGTGGGGTCTAAAACTGTGGGAGAATTCAAGAATGCATAGGACAAACATAAGGCAATTCTTGTGGGGGGCAGGAAGATATAGGCTGTTGGTTAACTAGGATCTGCGGCCTATCCTGTAGGTAGGGAAATGGGCAGACTAGATGGGCCTAGCGGTCCTTATCTGCCGTCAAAGTCTATGTTTCTATGTTTCTATGTAAGTATAGTGGGCAATCGTTTTTTGAGATCTGAGTCTCTGGGCTAGCCTTCTGGCTCCTCTAGGTCCTCCCTTGTGCGTGGATTGTTTAAGATAAACCAAAGATTGTTGAAGTTTGTTGTCTATTATTTTTTGTAAGGCAGCTTTTGTGTCTTTAATTTTAGTTTGGAGTTCTTTGTCTCCATCTCTGTAGAACAGTTGGTAGTTCAAGAGCTGATCTGTGAGTTCCAGATATTTGATTTCCATCTTTCTTTTTTTTTGTAGCATAATCTATAATCTCCCCATGAAGGGTCACCTTCAGGGCATCCCATTGAATGGCCTCCGTTATAGTATTAGAGGAATTTTTCGTTATTAAAAAATGGATACCACAATTTATAATATTTTGGAATTCTTTATCTTGTAAAACTAGGGGATTAGGCCTCCACTGTTTTTTGGTTTTTTTTTTTGTCTCTCTCCCCACGTCTAGTTTTAATGTAAGAAAGTGATGGTCTGATAGTATTTTAGGGCCTATAGAGATACCCTGAATTGTACAGAAGTGTTCACATGTGGACGTGGTTATAAAATAATCCAACCTGGAGTAGGTCTGATACCTGGCCAAGTGGAGAGTATAACCCAGTGAGTACGGGAATAACCATTGCCAGATATCAGCTATCCGTAGATGTTCTAATACATTTTTAAATTGTTTAACTGTTTTAGAGTGATGGTATTTCTGTTGGTTAGAGCAATCCAGGGGAGGGGTCAATGTTATGTTTAAATCCCCCCCCCAAAATCAATTGGCCCTGAAGGTTGTCCATTACAGCCGAGACAAACCCCCTAATTACCGGCATCTTCATCTGGGGGGAGGTACACATTGGCTAATGTAATTTTTTGGCCATATAATTGTCCTTGAATTATTACATAGCATCCCTGAGTGTCAATATGAGTAGATTGAATCTCTAAGGGAGTAGTCGAGGAGACCAATATAGCTGTGCCTCGTTTTTAACCCCTGGGAAAGGAGGAGGCATATACTGAGTATCGTCTACCCCAGTTTAGCTTTTGATGCTCCTGGTCAGAGGGATATGTTTCTTGTAAAAAATATACTTAAGCTCTCTGTTTTTAGAGGTGCTGCATGAGACATGCTCTTTTAATTGGGTCGTGAAGCCCATTGATACTCTGAGAAAAGATTGCTATGAGGTTGGTGGCCATGATGTTATGGGGTGATTGATAGAATTTCTTTATTTTTTTCCTTGAGTATTTGAGACCTGCATTACCTGGATCACTCCTCAAGGGACAAATAACTGCGCCTGAACTGTACACCTGATGACAAGTCTTGACAAAATTAAAGATTGTTTAAACCCATTGTTGTTTTGACTTGTGTGTTTTTTCAATTTCCCTTCCCCTCTTAAACTGTTTACTAAAATACTTAACATAACTCACCATTGATACCTCAACTTGTATTGGTGACTAAATGTTAAACCAATAAAATGTTTAACAGCATTCACTTTAACTATGTACACTTTGACTCCCACCTTGGAGGTGTCTGATATATTCCACCTCTGAATGGTCCTGTCCCTGTTCCATAGAGGAGAGGGAGAGGATGTTGGGATTCCATTATTTTCCAAGGGGACAAGTAACCCAAGGAGAAACAAAAGGGCCCCAAAAAGGATGAGCGATCTCAACAACCACGCACCCCAGTAGGGGACTGGCATAACACTAATAGAATAATGTTGGAGGTCCAGGCCCCCACTGATCCCCCTAGAAGTAAACATGGCCTATCTTATCTTGGCGGTCATTGGGACTAGTTAGGGAGAAGCAATCAAACTGCCAATGCTGCCTCATTTTCCAATATCCCCTAAGGAAAGATGCTAGGTTTCAATAGATTATAAATTACTCATTCTTAGCACCCCCCCCACCACGGTTGGGTCTATCCAGGAGTGTCTACCAGTTACTTCAGGATTGGTGCAGGTGGTTAAATATCACCTGACACCCCAGAAGAGAAGAGAGGAGAAAATAGGTCTTCTAGGGGGTCTCTTTATGGTTATGACACAGGTCTTTGGTAATGAAGCTTTCCCCACCCTTCCCCCTCACACAATAGTAATAGTGATTCTGGTTACAGTCCAGAAAAGTATCCTCCACCTGACTAAAAAGTTCTTGATAAAGTTTGTTGATTATGCTGTCCAAAGTTTCCCTTTATTTAAACCGGTCTAGAGTCCTTCCAGAAAAACCTTGTTAGATCTCTGTCTGTTCCGGGTCTCCCGGTGTTCATCTTCTATCCAGGAGAATGCACCCCAGAAATCCCCCATCCCACCCCAGAACCCCCCACCATGCAGCCAGTGCCCATTCCCTGAAGCGAAATTTGAGGCGCTTAGGGGGGCCAGGGTTGGGGAAACCACCAGAAAAGGAACCGGAAAGGGAGCAATTACCTCTTAAAAAAATAACCCCCCCCCCGGCCAGGTGGGTCACCCGCCATCTGGGAGATTATGTGAGTCCAAAATGGCAACACTCAGGGTCAAATCTTGACAGATCACAGAAAGAAGAGGCAGTTTTGGGGTTGCCTTGGAACTTATGGAGGCGCCCCCCCTGCAGCTCCCTAGTAGTCTATCTCCCCCAACCAGCTCACTGTCAAGCCTTGCATGAGGAGGAAGAAGCAAACCGAGTGGGAAAAAAACAAGAAAGGTAATAAAATTACCCCCTTTTCTTCAGGTATTCAAGGTTGGGTTCCTGTATTAATGTAGTTTGTTCAGGATTTCATCTAGCTGCAGTGTGGGTGACTGCTGTCTCTTTGTATTGAATCGTGGATGTGGCTGAAGATGATTTCTCAGTGTTTCCAGGGCCTTCGCTGTGATATCCCCTTGTCAGCCAGATCTTCCTCGGCCTTGGATGCTGAGCTGTACATTCTGGGGCCTGAAGGTAATTGGACCATTAATCTTGCTGGATATGGCATGTGAAATTTGAGTTTTTACACTCATAATGGTGGAAATAGCAGATTGTATTCCCGCCATTGGTGTTGGGTATATGGCACATAATCATTATCGAAAAGTAAACAATTTTGATCCGGCATATTGCACCCCTTCTGCCATGCCTTCCTCAATAGTTGTTCTTTTGTTTGATAGCTTGAAATCTGGATCACAAAAGAGCGTGCTCAGGAGTCAGGGCGAGAGGGCTTTGAGCCTAATGCCCTGTGAGCACGCTCCAAGTCCAGCTGATAGTCTGGGTTTAACTCTAGCACCAGGTGCAGCAGGTAGTCTGTAAAAGTTAAGGGGTCATGTCCCTCCTCACCATCTGGCAAGCCGAAGATCATGATATTTCTCCTTCTGCCCCTATTCTTTGCATCCTCTTGTTGCATAGACATAGCCAGTTGCTCATTTGCCAGAGTTTTAATAGCACTCTCTAAAGCGTCTATCTGAGAAGTATTTTCCAAAATCTGCTGGTCGGCTTCTACCATTTGGGTTTGCAATGTGCCCATCTTGGATCTCAATTCCTGCATGGATTCTTGCATTTCACCCCTAAATTCTGCAATAGCTAGGAAGATGGCTTCACCTGAGCTAGGTTCGGAACCTTTTTTTTAGTTTTTAACGTTGTTGGTGGATTTTCTTTGATCAGCTCCTGAGGAAGGCCTAGCGGGTGGATCTGCATCACTAGTCCCCTGGTCATCCGTCTCCTCTAGATCCACCAGCAGCTTAAATTTGTTGCGGTTTTTGGCCATTTCTTGTAGCAGGGCTTGAGTTCTGCACTCGACTTCAGTGTTATTCAAAATGTATATTATTTGAAAGAGATTTGAGCCAAATGTATGTAGAAATCAGCAGAGAGCCTCGTGGTCCCAATGTTTAGCTTTTCATGCAATAACCAGAAGTCCAAAATGCCTAGGTTTTGAGTAAATGTTGCAGCATTTCAATATTCACTCATAACTTTGCTAATTTTCAGTATTTTGACTCCAAACTTTCAACGTAGTCATTTTCCCATATCACCTCATTATTTTTTAGTGTACTATTGTTTATTCTCCTCGGCAGAGCAGCCCTACCGATCTCCAGCCATTGGCCCTGCACCCCCGGACCCAGTCGTGCGTGCGGGCCACATGAACTCGCTCTCCCAGTGGGCTGGCCATTATCGCTGTCGCATCCACCGGGCACGTGCCCCTCTCAGGTCTCTCCAGGGGAGCAATGCGTAGCCATCAGTCGCGAAGATTGCCCTCCACATTTTCCACATTTTCTCCCCAGCGGAGAGCCAGACGTCCAATGGCATCCGCACACATAGTGCTGACGCCTGCCATGCTCTCCCCCCTTACTATTGCATGCCACTTGTAGTGCGGCTGGCCTCCACCAGTCGCCACTACAGGGCGATGCAAGCCCCGCTACCAGCCCCAGAGAGAGGAGAGCAGTCGTCGGACACTCAATCCTCCCTTTCCCCTGCCAGCCCCTGCTGGCCCAAGTCTGTTCCTGAACCTGGGTTGCCGGCGTGTCGCGAGGTGTGGCGCCTCAACCCTCAGCGCCACCGGGCCGGTTCCCATACCACCTCATAAATGTGACAGGTCTCATTTTTTAAATCCTGGATGTGACATGTTTTCACACGTCTTGCACAAAATGATATTTTTGCTAATATACTATAAATGCTGCATGTCATGTTTCTAAGGGGAGTCATAAAATAACTATCTTGAAAATTTGTGGTCATATTTGAAATATATATATGTGTATATGTGTGTGTGTGTGTATATATATATATATATATATATATATATACAGTATATATAATTATTAAGGAACTTTGTGTATAGTGCCAGTCATGACCCCAGGGTGTATGCTTTGTGATCCCATGCCAGTGAACTGAGTTTGGGGGTGAGGTCAGTGACCCAGTTTGATGGGATGAGGGTGGGGGATGGCACTGTTATGTGACGCCCCCCCCAGCCAGGGAATTAAACCTGCAGGGTTGTCCACATGTGCCTTGGTACCATATTTATTTATTTATTTAAAGGTTGATAACAGGGAAAGGCACAGTGAGCCAAGACTCGTTTCCAAGTGATACTTGGGAAAAGGGCTGTAGGGAGACCAATTACAAATGCAATTCAGAGTCAGCATAGCAAATACAGGAATAAAAGATGTATACAGAGGCAGCAGTATCATAAAATGGCAGAACATATTACAGCATTGTATAAATCAGTAAGCAGTGAACAATCAAGAGGGAGGCAAAGTACTCAGTGCATGTAATAAGGTGAAGGGCAGCAGCCTGGGAACAGAGCAGGTGAGGATCAAAGTAGAGGATACTGGGCTGGGGAGGAGGTAAGCAGGAACTGGTGGGTGTGGGAAGTTGCCTTAGATGGAGACGGAAAGCTGGAAGAGAAAGAGTGAGGCAGGGGGGAGCAGATTCTAGAGGGAGTGGAGGTGATAGGAGAAGGCCACATGGCCAGCAGAGGAGTGAAGGTGGGGAATGGAGAAGGTGCAGGAGTCCCTGGAGTGAAGTGAGTAGAAAGAGAAGGGTGCTGGAGATGGCAAGAAAAACTGGAGGAGAGGGACCCAAACCAGTATTTGGCAATGAAGGCAGTGCAGTGGGCCTGGCAATGAGATGACAGGGGGAGGATAGAGAGGGAAGAGTAGAGGGCGTAGTGAGGGGTATGGAGGGGGAGTTGATGGCAAAGCTGCAGAAGGCATTGATCGAGGTATCCAGTCTGGCAAGAGAGGAGGAGGGGGCCATACCCATACCGGGTCATAATGTTGCACGCTTAATAGTGTACAGCATTATGGCTGCACTAGTGAGTGAATGGTGCAATACTGCGTATACTGCTGTACATGGTATTGCACCATTCTCACTTTCCAAGGCAGAGGATAAGACCTCTGCTGGGAGCAGGTTCCGCTGACCAACTTCTGTGGCTCAATGGACTGAGCCACAGCAGCAGGGAACCTAGGCAGTGCTTCTGGGACCAGGTTTGAATCCTGGTCCCAGAAATTTTATTTTTGCAGTCTTTCTGCACTACCTAACTTGGACCCCCCCCTCGGAGTTGAGAATCTATATTGGAGGGTGTGGGGGGTGGAGCCTCCCACAGAAAAAAGAGATATGCCACATGGCAAGAATCACGCGGTATCGGCAGCACAATTTTGCCATGCGGCATAGTGTTGTGCACGGTTATGACCCCATGCCAGTGATACCATAGGCTATATCCATATGGTCAAAGACCAGGAGAACCATTTTGATAACAAGTTCCTTATGGACATGGAGGGAGAGGCAGTCTTTGTTGCAAAAAAGGGTGCCAAGTTTGAGACTGAGTTTGGCACAAATGGCGTCTATCTGGATGGAGAAATAAGCTTGCTGTTGAGCCAAACTCTTAGATATTTGAATGCAGGGACCACTTCCAGCGATGTGCCATCTACAGTAGTGAAAATAGTGGGGGACAAGAGTCAGGTCAGTTTCTGTCTCATGCCAAAGTTCATTGTCACTGTCTTTTTGATATTGACCATAAGCTGGTTTTCATAGAACCAGTGTAGGACATTATGGAAATCCTGCAGGAGTGGCCCCATGACAGCAACAGCCATAGGGCCTGAAGTGTAGATAACCATGTCACCGGTGTACATATGGATGTTTGACAAAATGCATTCAGAGGGGAGGTCATTGAGAAAAATGGAGAAAAGTGTGGGACCTAGGATGGAGCCCTATGGGACTCAAGCTAGGATTGAAAAGGTGGAGACAGGACTCCTCCTACCTGTGCCAACTGTTGACGGCCTAAGAGGTATGAGCGGAACCAAGCAGCAACGTTGGCCGATAGGCTGGTGGAGCACAGTTTGTTAAGGAGGAGGGGGTGGGACACTGAGTCAAAGGATTTGGCCAGGTCTATGAATATAGCAAAGGTAATATGGCCCTGATTCATCCCAGTGAGAATAGAGTCAGTGACCTGCAGCAGGGAGGATATAGTGGAATGGTGCCTCCCAAAGCCAGACTGGAAGGGAGAGAGGAAATCAGAGGAGTGAAGGAATGTTATGAGTCTGGAGTAGACAAGGGACTTCTGAAGCTTAGTTAGGGAATGGGGAGAGAGAGAGATGGGTCAGTTTTTACCAGGGAAGGAGGGGTCACCACATTTATGTAGGGGGTGTACCTTAGCAACTGTCTAGGCCTGGGGGACAATGTATAGGGAGAAGGAGAGGTTCAGGATGTAAGCTAGAAGGGAGGCAATGGCTAGGGCCAAGATGCATAGAAGTTCATGATCAAACCCATCAGGGCTGCACTTAGAGGGGTTGAGTGAAGTTAGAGTGAGGAAAACTTCATGGGGGATGACAGGTGGGAAACGGTAGCCTATAGGTGATGATGGAGGAGCAGAAGCAGAGGGGAGCAGGGGAGGAGACTAAAGAGTGGCTAGAGAAGGAGACTAGGGTACAGGTGGTGAAAAAATAATTGAGATGAGTGGCAACAGAACAAGGGTCAGAGATTGTTAAACCATTCACCTTGAGGATGGGGGAGAGGATTGGGGGGGGGTCAAAAATGGAGTGGATAACTTTCCAGAATTTTGCTGGGGAATTAAGGTTGGACTGGAGGTTATTTCTGAAATAGATATAGTGAAGACAACTGTCCTCTTGGCATAGGACCCTGCACCTCTGCACCCATGGATGGCAGAGTGAATCCAAAAAGAACTCTGCACTCACAAAAGACAGCTTCACACTTCTTCACTGGATGCCAAATCAAAGCTTTTATTAGCCAAAACAAGAAATGTGGACACAGACAATGCTGACAACCAGTTGTCCTGGCACTTCAAGATTAATCTCTTTGTCAGGGGACCAGAGAGCCCTGCACTTCCACAGTCCACCAGACAGCCCCATGAATTCTTGACATCCATTGCTGCACTTCTGTACTAGTATAGATTCTTGCCTAGGCACAGGGCCCAGAGGCCCCCGCGCATTTACATTTGTTCACATGAGGTTATGATTCCATTATCTCAAAAAGAAAGGAAATTCTTTGCAAAAAATTTCATTAATGCACCAGTTAGGGATGGGTTCAACTTAATGCCATAAAAGTAGGGAAATTTGGCGTTAGGGTTTCCAACTTAAACTCCCCCCCATCCCCCCAAGCAGCAAACGGAAAAAAAAACATTAGGGTTTTGGGTCTCCAGCATCTTGGTGAATCAGTGATGGGGTCTTCCTTGGGGGTTGTCAACCCTAGTACTCATCCCATTCCATGAACAAGCAACATCAAACATGATCTAACAGATTGTGTTGGTAACATATGGCGAGACATACTTCTCTGCCTTTGAAGAGTATATCACTGTGAAGCATTGGCTTGGAGCTGTATCTTGTGCTTCAGACAGGAGGCTACAGGCTGAAGGGGAGGGTTGAACATAGTCAGTCTTGGGGTCAACTCTCAACTTCTCATAAAAAATATCACCTGACAACTGCCTGTATAGCTCATTGTTAAAATTCACCATGTCTATTACAACAATTGAACTGCCCTTATCTGCCCTTTTATGTTTACCTTTGCACTTGCACAAAGTGAACATATTGGTATGATAGTGGGTTATGAGAGGTGTGTCATTGTCCAATGCATGGCAGTCTGCAAAGGGCTTTACAGTGTCAGACCTATCATCAGCCAGGCTGATCATGACATTGTTCTGGTCTTGCTGGGTGGAAACTTCATGTAGTTTAAATAAAAAGAGCTGCCCGAATCAGAGGGTGTCTCTTTTGCTTTGATCTGCTTAAGCCATCCAGCAAATAGAGCTGATCAGTGTCATGATCAGCCTGCTGTGGTCCCCCCCAAGCATAACAACAGTCCCTCCTACCCTCTGCCAAGTATCCCTTCCATCTTCGATTGCTCCCCCCTTATTAATTTTCAGACACTGGGGTGCCCAATCCCGGTGCCAGCTAGTACCCCCTACCCTGCCTATTTTCACTGTGCAACACTGGGGAGCCTACCCCCCATGCCACCAAACATAACACTAACACTTGGTGCCCAATCCCCAGTGTTAGTACCTGAAATAAAGAAAACCATCCCTCGTAGTCTTTTTATTTTATACAGCCTGTGGAAAATGAAACCACCGATCGATATCTGTTGCTGCCATCAATACCCTCCCCTCACATGACCCTCCCACTCAGCAACCATCACTCCCACACCTCCACCCCACCCTTTACTTTTAATGTTCTGGCACTGGGGTGCCCAATCCCTGGTGCAAGCTAGTACCCCAACCCCCCTGCCCATTTTTACTGTGTGACACTGGGGAACGCACTCCTGATGCCACCAGATAAAACACCAACACTGGAGTGTCCAGTCCCACTGTCATTACCTTAAATAAAGAAAACCATCCCTCATAGTCTTTTTTTGTAATTGTTTTTGTGTCATCTTTTTATTCATTTTCACATACAAGAAAAAATACATATTGATAAACTTGGGAAAGGGAAAAATAGAACAAATGTGGAAACAACACCACACACAATATTTTTATATATCCTGTAAAAAAGAAAACCGCCCATTGATGTCTGTTGCTGCCACTGGTACACTGTCGCCATCACCCTCCCCCCACCCAACCTCCCACCGAGCACCAAAGAACCCCCACCCCTTACTTATCTACCGGGGGTCCAACACCTTAACCCTTTCTGGACCGGAGACACACTGGACTGGGAACTGAGGAAATCAGGTATGCAGTTCAATGTATTTCAATGGGTTTTGCTCTTGTCCTCATAACTCCCTTTTTGAATATTTTTCCCAACATTTTTAACATGGCCTTTTTGGGATCCCACCTCACAAACAAGAACTGTGAAATTATGGAATTCACCCTGAAAGTTGATTTCACAGTTGCTGCATGAAATCACCTTTTGGGTAAGATATGAAAATTTTCTCCACCATTGTTCATGTGGGGTCACAAGAAGGCTATGCTGAAAATGTAGGGTAAAATATTAAAACACAACAAAGATATGAGCATACATTGAAAATGTTCAATGCACGCTTGGGGTGATTAACTAGAACATTAACATGACCCCTGGGAGTACCTTATAGTTATTATTATAATTGGGCTCAGTTTTCTTGCAGTTTTCCAGTATTATACTGTGTTATTTCAGATCATCTTAATTGTTGATGTAAAATAGTCCCTCCGCTGAAGGTTAGCATTAGTATTGTCACAGGAAGTAAACAGGAACAAAGTGTATCTGTGAACAAGCAGCTACTGTGAGTGATTAAATTATTTGTAAACTATTTTATTATGTAAAAATCAAAAACAAGGTGCTGCGTCAGCACGTGGTCTAAAAGCGAAAAAATGGTTATATTAAATGCACACTGAAAATAGAAAATAGAGTTAAAAATCTATGTTTCGCCCTTAGGTCTTCTTCAAGAAATATCTAAAAGGGGGGAAAAAAAAGGTTAGTGTAGGGGGAGGTAAAATTGGGGATATAGATATGTGGGGAAGGAAAAAAAGGAGGCTTAGGGAGAAGAAGTGATAAATGGCAAGATTAAGAGAGAATCTGTGAAACAAAAGGGTGATGATGGGAAAGATAAAGTATAATAGGAGTAAAAGAGCTAGGATAGTCCCCAGGTGGGGACTAATTAACAGGGCCTAGTAAGAAGGCTGAAAGGTGACAAATGTGTGGGAAGGAGACAGAGATGGAGACTTACGGTGAAAATGAAAAAGAAATTAAATGAGTACAAATACAAATAGACTTTAGGGAAAATAAGGGGTGGCTGAAAGATGTTAGTGGAAAATAAGTCTGTCATTTAAACCAGAGGGCTGCTGGGAGCCAAGGTGGATGCTTAGCTTGGCTTCCATGTTTTTTCTATGGTCAGAATCCCAGAAGCCCTGCTAAAGGACACAAACAGAAAGGTCATTGACATTGTTGTCCCTGGAGATAAAGTGGGATACAATGGGTTTAGCAGTGTCATCATTCTTGACTGCTCTGTAATGTTCCCTGAAATAGTCAGCAAGGCGCCTACCAGTCTCTCCGATGTAAATAGCTATACACTTCTTGCAAAGAATACAATACACCACATTAGTGGAGGTGCATGAGAACTCCTTGGTGATATGAAAAACACCTGTAGGCCCCTGAATTTCAGTCACACTGGAAATAAATTTGCAGGTGTAGCAGCGAGTCCTGTTGCAAGGTTTGGCACCTGGGAGGGAGGAACCGTTAAGAGTAGGTAGGCTGCTTTTAATCAGGAGATTCTGCAGGTTAGGTGGCCAGTGGTAGGAGGCAATAGGTGGTTCTGTAAAGGAAACACCAATGTTAGGGTCAGTTTGCAAAATGAGAAAGTTACTGGTGATGATCACGTGAAGAGAAGGTGTGCTCTGATGGAAAGGAAGCATTAGTGGAATTCGCCGTTGTTCTTGTGTGACAGTATCCTTCCAGCAGGTGTCAAGAATACAGAGCATGTTACTGACCCGGGAGAGTGCTCTGTCCACTGTGCTTTTAGGGTATCCCCTGTTGATAAAAAAAACTGCATTATTTGGGTCTGCTCAGCAAAATCATCCTCTTCACTGCATAGCCTGCGAAGTATAAGAAACTGTGAATAAGGTAGGCCATTCTTGACATGTTTAGGATGGAAGGAGCTGTGGAGGAGGAAACTGTGAGAGTCAGTGGGTTTGTATAATAAACTGGTGTCTTCAGACCAGTGTTTTGTACTGACAGCTGGATATCCAGAAAAGGCAGTGTAGAGGAGGATACTTCAACAGTGTATTGAAGGAAAGGATGGGCTGTGGTAAACTTGTCAAGGAAGACTTGGAGGGTCTCCCTGGAGCAGGAGGTGGCTCCCACACAGTCATCAATGTAGCATTTGTAGAGTTCAGGTACAGTCCCTGTGAATGAGAGAAAAAAACGTTCCTCCACCCAACCCACAAACAGATTAGCAAAGCTGGGACCCATCTTGGTACCCATGGCAACTCCACTGACCTGCTGAAAAAAACTTATTAGAAGAAAAAGCACTGAGTGTAAGCACCAGTTCTGCCAGACGAGTTAGTCTGTGTGTGGGTGGCTGCTGGACTTCCTGCTTATTCAAGAAATGCTGCAAAGCTGTCAGGCCATCATCATGGGGGATCATTGTGTAAAGAGATTTGATGTCCATGGTGAAGATGAGCTGATGAGAGTCACTGAATCTGAACCTGTCAAATAACTGGAGAGCATGGTTAGTGTCTTTAGCATAGGAGGGCAGGGACTCAATGAGGGGTCTCATGAGGCTGTCTAAAAATGCAGAGATGTGGGATGTGGGGCAGGAGCAGGGAGACACTATAGGACGAGCCGGATTACCTGTTTTGTGGATTTTGGGAAGGAGATAAAACCTGGATTTCTGGGGATGCTGAACTATGAGTCTCTTAGCAGAAGCAGGGAGCTCTTTGTTTTCAATAGCAGAGGTGATGGTGGTGGTGACCTCAGTCTGATAGTCAGCAGTGGGGTCCTGTGGAAGAGTAGAGTAAAACCTGGTGTCAGAGAGTTGCTGAGTGACTTCAGTGATGTATAGCTCCTTTTGCCAGACCACAACGGCACCTCCCTTGTGGCAGAGCTTTTTTTTCACTGTGGCAGTAGTGAGAGGAGTCGGGAGACAGAGAGTGAAAACAAGCTGTCAAAAATTTGCACTGTCATCTGAATAAACACTGATCAGTCATTGCTAGCTGAAGGTGTGACATTTGTCAATTGACAGTCTATATGAGGATGGCTTGATCAGTGGTTCTTTCCTACAAGATTTAATTTTTGTTATTTCTGCAATCTTTTTTTCCACTGCGGCAATAGTGATGGGAGTCGGGGATACAGACAGTGAAAACAAGCTGGCAAAAATCTGTGCTGCCTTCTGAATGAACACCGATCACTCAGTGCTAGCTGGAGGTGTGATGTTTCTTTCAGTTGACAGTCTGTATGGGGATGGCTTAATTGGTGCTTCTTTTCTACAAACTTCAATTTTTATTATTTCAGCAGAGTCTTTTTATATACTGTGACAATAGTGAGAGGAGTCAGAGAGATGGGCAGTGAAAACAAGCTGTCAAAAAATTCACGCTGCCTTCTGCATGAACACTGATCACTCAGCGGTAGTAGGAGCTGTGATGTTTCTTAAGAAACAAGGTACAACACTATATTCACAAATTGGTGCATGACAGCTTATATTTATGCTAGAAAAAAGCTGAAATTTGAACTGAAACTTTCCTTTTGGGAGTGGGGGCTAACCAGTTGTATGTGCCTGAGCTACTGCAAACAACCTACACTTCAACATTGTTTAATTATGACATTTCATGAACCTGTGAAACACAAGTAATACTAACTGCCTCAGGTAACTGCACTTGTGTTTTAACTTAGTTTTCACAGTTTACCCTGTCAACCCCCCCCCCCGAGTACCTTGACCTCCCAGTCTCGAACCGTGATCTCAATCACAGGAACTCAAGCAGCTCACCAGCTCAGTCCCCAAGTAGTCTCTCCACCCCGGGGCCATCACAAACTGACCTTATAACACTTACATAATGATAACAAATCGGATCACGCAGTACCATGCTCCATAGCCCTCCTCCAACTCCCAGATCTTGTTCACTTACTAGTGGACTTTGGAGACAGAGTGGTACCAGTTAAACATCATGTCCCTAGATGGGCAGGTCAATGTGGGAATTTTCCTGTGCTGCGGAGTGTTGAGGTGGGGGGGGCGCGGTTGCACTGCTGCTATCACCTGTGGTCCAGGAGACACTATGCCTACACCGTAGATCACTTGTAAGCACTGAGGTGGGGGATTTTGTGGCAGGAGTGGCAGCTAGAAGCAGTCCTAATGCAGTCCGATAGTAATACCTAGCCGCTGCTCTCACTGCTGCCCTGGGGTTGGGAGCCATGGTTGCTGACAAATAGAGAAGAAACACAGGACAGGATGTTTTGTTGACTGTGCTTCTAGTGGAACGGGATGTCAGCAGTGATTTGAGCTGCTCACATCTAGTCCTGCACCCAGCCCCTTCCAACTGCGCGAGACAACTTATAAAGAAGTAGAAGATTCTCTTCTTAACTTAGACACCAAAAAAAGCGCAGGGGACGATGGCTTGGAACCCTTTTTCCTAAGGTCAGGCTACGCCATCTCTCTGCCCCATTCTCCACATCTTCGGTCTTTCCATTACATCTGCTACTGTGCCGTCCTGCTGGAAATCAGACATATCCTCCTCTATTTAAATCTGGTGACCCATGTGATGTAAACAACTATAGGCCTATCTCCATATTGCCTATCCTTTCTAAAGTTCTCGAAAAACTGATCCATATTCAGTTAAAATCTCACTTGGAAACCTTCTCTTTCATTAACCCAGCTCAATCTGGCTTCCGGGCTAATCATAGCACAATAACTGCACTAGCAAAAGTAACCAATGATTGGATCTCTGCTATAGATGCTAAGAAGGTAACTGGTGCAGTCTTTTTGGACCTCAGCAAAGCTTTTTATACTGTTGATCACAAACTATTAGTCAATTGCCTTGCAAAGTTGGGTGCCACATACCATACCACCCAGTGGTTCTCTAGCTACCTAACTGGAAGATTCCAAAAAGTAAAGGTGGAAGGCTTTTTTTCTGCTGCCTTGCCAGTTGCAAGAGGAGGCCCCCAAGGAGCCATCTTAGGTCCTATCTTGTTTTCTCTGTACTTTAATGACTTAGATGCTAACATATCTACATCCAATCTGCACTTTTTTGCAGATGATACTGTGTTGTATACTTCTGGCTCATCGTTATCTGAAGTCAAGGGAGTGCTTCAAGCGGACTTCGCACAACTTGAGCATAATCTAATAAAGGCAAAGCTTCTGCTCAATGCTAAGAAGACTAAAGCGATGATATTCTCCTGCAGTGCTGTCTCAGGCCCCCCCAATACCCCTGCCCAAGACTTCATTGTCACCACGCTAAACGAGCCTCTGGAAGTTGTAACCAAATTTAAATATCTAGGTATCTGGATCGACAATAAATTATCTTTCAGTGACCACGTCGAAGATATCTCTAGAAGGTTAAAAGCAAGGTTAGGTTTCTTCACAGAAATAGGCCCTTTCCCCTTGAAACGCCGTAAACAAGCTTGTACAGGCCACTTTTCTCCCCTACTCGACTATGGTGATGTAATCTATTCCTCCACCACTCTTGCAAATCTAAGTAAACTGGACATCCTTTATCACCATGCGTTATGGTTCATTACCAACTCCCTTACCGCTCGCACACTGTGACTTATATGCAGCTGTTGGTTGGACATCCCTTACTACTAGACACCTGCTCCATGCTGGGCTATGGACTCTTAAACTGCTCCTGCAGAAATTGCCAAGCTATCTCTTCCCTTATTAGAGTATCTCACATAGTGCGTACTCGTTAAGAAAATCTGACTTTATTATGCTTGACATACCAAGACGCGGACTTCCTTTGGTAAACGTCTGTTGCATATGCCCTTCCCTCCATTTGGAACCAATTACAAACCGTACTGAAACTAACTAGCACAGTTTCAATAAACTTCTACAAATCGCTAAGTTCAGCCAAAATAAAAGACACCTGTAACTGTCATTAAGTCTCTTCCTTCCCCTTGTGTGCCATATTTATCCACTGGTAAGGTATAATTGATTTGTCATATTAACTGCTTTCCCTTCCCCTTCTACTCCTAGCTTTATCTTTGCTTACGCTCCACTACTACTCTATCAAATCACTCCTACCCCCCATATCAGTTGTAGACTGTTGTTTGTTCTAGCTGCCAAAATACTGTATATGTATTGCACACACCAGTCATCATGTTTCATTTATCAGTATGCAACCTTTAAGTCGCTTCCTTGTCTCATATCAATGTTTACCACCTGCGGTCACCCTATGTGGTACCCTTGTATGTATATCCAGCCTGTATCATGTAACGTGCACTTCATGTATATACTGTTACTACCTATCTGTGTTTGTACTTTAAGTGTTTATGTCACAGGACCTCCTTGTGAATGAGCTTGCTCAATGGAGTTTTCCTGCAATAAACTTGAACTTGAACTTGAACTTACTCTGCGTGTTTAACAAGCACCCTGTTGGCCGGCGCATCGCTGCAAGTTGATTTGGAATTTTATCTAGTTAAAAAAAAAAAATGTGTTTCTCCATTCATGGGAGGGACTCAGTCCATTCAGTGGTGCAGGGAGACACTGGCGCCAGTACCAGGATGTTGTGCTTGTTTAAAACTGCATTTACATCACTCGTGTTTACAGACTGCATGTACTTCTCTGCTCTAGCTCCTGCTCATTAATTTACAAGTTAAGATGCAGACAACTAAAACTAAAGAAAGTAGTTGATTCTGGGGTTGCTGACATTATTGACAGGGAGAAGACATGACTGCATTGATAACTTTCCTTGCTGGGACTTGGGTGGTGGACTGGGAGAGGTGGTGATGTTGCAGATTTTTTTTACATTTATTCCACATGATTTTAAGATGCGCTGTGGCTAGTAGTCCTTTGGAAAATACAACATGGTAACAGAGACGAAATTGATCATTACCCAATCGTTTATTCAATGGATTACCGTAATGATTACTTCAGTTTAGACTTTATACTGTGCAGCACATCTGTCGCTTTAACATAATGGCGGCTCTACATTCTGACTACAGAATTTGTAACAAAAAAAAAAAATCATTCGTCCCAGGCAGATCAATGTCCTTGTCATTTGGCTGGACAAGTATATTAATAAGGAGATTAACATAAGGCTCTCAGAATGCTGACAACCAATCAGAAAGCAGCATTCCTAAGACCCTTATAATAATACAACTTAACAAGGGGTTGCTATCCCCTTCCCTGAAGGAAAGATTATCAATGTATGTCTGTTGCTTGTGCCCTCATTCTCTGAGGACATACTTGAAAAAATAGCATGGTGAGAGAACTTGGGCAAACTGTTACCAGACCACAAAGCATGCAAAAAACAGTAGCCCACTAGTATGGTGGGGCCTCTGACTATAGACACACAGCAAGCAAAGAAAGTCAATGCTCCTACACCATACCACCTGCTTAAAACAATACTGTATCAGAGTGCTGGGTATAACATGCTATTTTATTAAAGACACATAGCCAAAAGGTGCATAGTCAAAACTAGCAGCTGCTCCAAAAAAAGCGCCAATGTTGTCATGATTGGGAAATTAAGAGGGTCACACATAAAATTGTTGGTTTCTTAGATTTTGAACTTGAATTTTCAAAATACTAGTTTTTATTGCCCCCGCACATGAACATGACAGATGTCATTTATAAGATGTGACCTGAAACATTGTTTTGTGGAATAACCATGAAAACAGGTTCTGGAGGGGGATATGATAATGGCATCCACCTTGTTCATTCATTGGGTGTGAAGACATGAGTCTGTTGAAAACGTGGGTTCAAAAAGTAAAAATATTGCAGCATTATGAGTAAACATTGAAAATGTCAGTGTTTATTTTTTCTTTCAGTTTTGACCCCAGATGTTCAACATAGTCTTTTTATTACACCATCTTATTAACATGAGTGGTCTTATTTATAAAATCCTGTCCAAAATGTTATTTTGTCATACAAGACTGAAAAGACGTTTGGGCAGGATTTGAAAAATGACACATCATATTGATGGGGTGGGGTACAAAAATGGCTATATTGAAAAAGAAAGGTCAAAATCTGGTAAAATAGCAAAGCTAGGAGTGAGCATTGAAGAATTTTGCTATTTCTTCATAATTTTGTTTTTTTTTTTTGAGATTTTGACCCCACATTTTCAAAATAGCCTTTTTATGATAAACACAGTCAAAATGCTCTAAATCCCATCTGAAAGGTGATTTCATGAAGTGACTATGAAAACATGTTTCAGAGTGGATTAAAAAAAATCACACCTGCCTTTACTTACTTATTTACTTATTTAGATAAGGGTGGATGTGCAGCATTTGGCGCTTCTAGTCCACCCCCTACTAACAGTGGTCAAATACTTGCTTTGTTCATGAGGTGGGGTAAATAAAAGGCTGTTGTAAATGTGGGTCAAAATCTGGAAAAATAGCAAAGTTATGAGTAAACATTGAAGAATTTTAATGTTTCATCATAATTTTGTGTTTTTAAAGATTTTGCCCCAGATTTTCAACATAGTCATTGTATTGCTCCACCTTTTGATCAAGACAGGTGGAATTTTTTAAATTGCATCCAAAGTCTGGTTTTGCAGTGCAACTACAAAAACGGTGGGATAACTGAAAAACTTTGCCTATCTGGTCCCTGAGGTGGGGTAAACAAAGGGTATGCTGAAAATCTGTGAAAAAAATATAAAAGAAAAAAATGACAAAGTTATGAGTAAAAGTTCAAAATGCATTAAAAAGCTATTAACTGAACTATTAACTGAACTTACCTTGTTTCTGTCACTTCCAGATTGTGCTCCGGAGCATCAGGACATGCAGGTGGAAGCAGCAGGATGTGCCATCGGTGGACCAGACATGTAAGTGCAGGGTGTTGGGGTGTGGGGGTGGTGTATGCTGAGAGGGGAGTTGGGGGAGGGTGTGGAAGGCAGAAGTTATCACTGGACTGTTTTCTTCTTTTCTAGTGAAATACACAGGACACCAGGGAAAATGATTGGGGGGGTGCTATGGCAGCGGGTGGCATTGTTTTGAAATACATGGGGTACTGGAGGAAGGGGCCATAAGGAGGTGGGCTATGGCAGAAGGTGGGATTATTTTGAAACACATGGGGAAGCAATCAGGAGGGGGACAGGCTATGGCAGAGGGTATGATTGTTTTAAAATACAATGGGCGCCAGAGGAAGCAATCAGGAGGAGTGTGGGCTAACAGAAGAGGCTGGGATTGTTTTGTTCTGAGGGAGTACCAGTGAAGCACTTGGGTTGGGATAGGATGAGAAGGAAGCTAATCATGATGCCACTCAGCCGGCTGCTGACAGTGTATTGTAGATAAAAGCATGCAGCTGAACTGTGATAGGCATGGCTACATCCTTTGAACTACACAAAGTTTCTCCCCATCAGCCAGGCTGAATGCTGATGGTGACAGCATTCAGCCTGCCCATCAGCCAGGCTGAATGCTGTCACCATTAGCCTGCTCCCAGTTGGGCTATCAGTAGTGAACATCCTGCTGCCTGAGCTGCACTGGATGCTACACGGCTGTACCTTAAGCTGCTACTCTCCTGAGTATCCACAACATGTTCACTTCATGCACGTGTGCAGAAGCAAACATAAAAAAAGTAGATAATTTAGGCTACAGAGATAGCTATATAAATACATGCATATATTATCAACAGCAAATAACAATTGTAGAGGAATACCATCAGATGCACTTGTGTCATGTAATCTTGATACTTGCGTACAAATGATTTCATAATCCAGTGTTGATGACATTACAGTCTGTTGGCATGGAAAGATTATGATGTCATAGCTAAAGGATTATGGCTGGGAATAGTGCACATTTGACATAAAATTTAAAAATGTCTAATGTTCTTTTCCTATCTATTTTATTGATTTAGTTTTTATTGATCAGGATAGCACACCTGACAATTAAATGCCTATTTTCAGGTATGACCTGAGAGGTTACAATAGGGTGGTACAGACAGAATAAGTTACAATACAAGACAAAAAACACAGGAACAAAATAACAAGAGTGCACAGGAGCAGTACAGTATAATAGTTATACAAGAGAGCATAAAACGGTGCATGAGTAGAAACTGTAGAGTTCAGCACATCACATGGGTCACCATCTGCCCCATCCCCATCAGTTCCTTACAGCAATCCATCAGATGAACAATATAAGCATACCATCATTAGCAACAATCATCATATATCCATCCACCATGTTCCAACACCTGCAAAGTATCACATTTCTATCCAGCAGGTCCCTATACCAACATCAGCCCCCAATAACCACTCGAATGAAAGAGCATGCCAGCATTCAAACATTAACACCAGGGAACATATTTTTGTCCAACAGCATCACAAGTCGCAAAGTATTACTGAACCAAAAAAGCGCAGAAGCCCCGGGGGACAACCACAACAAAAAACAAGTAGCCATCCAGGTGGATCAATTGTTTAAGAGTGAAAGGCAATGTGCATCAATGCCCATAGCCTTTCAAACAATATCCCTGAACTCTCAGCTGTTATGGCAGAGGCACAACTAGACTGGGTAGCAGTCACAGAAACATGGTTCTCTGAAAACCACACCTGGGATATTAGCATACCTGGCTAATCAGTTTTCCGAAAGGACCAGAAAACAAAGAGAGGAAGGGGAGTTGCATTATATGTCAAGGAAGGAATTAAGGCTACAGAAATTCAGGAGGAACATAGCAAAGCAGAAGCCCAAGGGGTCACTCTGGGAGCTGGGAGTAGGGCTACTATCCACCTGGGTGTCGTGTACAGATCCCCAGCCCAGGACATTGGTGTGGACAAGGAGCTCCTTGAGACCATCCACATAATGGCTGACAAAGGGGAGCTGCTTCTGTTTGGGGACTTCAACCTACCAGATATAGATTGGTCCACTTGCACAGCTTCCACAGAAAAGAGCAGAGAATTTCTTATCACTCTAAAGGAAGCAGGGATGAACCAACAATGGACTCACCTGCCAGGGATAAAGCAACACTGGATCTGGTTCCAGCTGGCCCACCAGTGCAGCGGTAGCACTACTGCTCATGACGCTGGTGACCCAGGTTTAGGAACGAGCCCAGGAGCTGGAGGAGGAGGCTTGAGCACCCATAGGCTGCTCGCCTTGTCTGGGGAGGGAGGGGGACAAGGCTTGGTGCTTGGCTGGCCTCTAGTGGAAGCCAGAGGTATAGCTGGCACCAGCCATACAAAGAGAGGGGGAGGAGCGTGTAGGACATCGGCATTAGCACCTTGCCATCCACATGCGAGTCATGCTCCACAGAATAAATGGAAAATCAGACTCCTATATTCTTGGGAGATGGAGTGCCGGCACTGATCCCCAACCTCTACCTCCATGATGACCCAACGAAACACTAAGATTCAGGGTATATGGACCCCACCTCATCCCCACCTGGGGGGAATAATTGTAGGTGTAACCGGGATTATGTGGGGGAAGAGCTCCTCCCCCACAGCCTATTTAAAGGAGGCATATGCCTCCAGCTCTGCTTAGAGCGAGTCGCATTCGCTGCCGTCCCTGAGTGCTGTGAGGCTGTGGTTGCTTCCCCCCCCCCCGTTTTCTCCTTTGTCTTTCTTTTGCCTGTCCCTTGTTTCCCTTTTCTCTCATTCTTCCTTTAGTTAATGCCTCCTTTGCTCAATCCCCCCGCAACTGCCTGTTAGCTTTTCCTCCTTCTCTGCTCTTCTTGGCTGTTATGTTTCTGTGACGCAGCCCCATAGCCGCCCATGAGTTCGCTTCATGGAACACTTGTAACCGGTGCTGCCTGCGCTCCTGCGAGGCACTTTCTACTTCATACATCACCATCGCCTTCTCGCCAGCTGCCTTGCATCTCTGACCCTTACCTCTGGGTTCAGTCTGCTCCTCCTGGATCATCATTCATTTCTGCATTCTCACTGAATGCAGTGTCACTCCTTTCATAGCTGCTATCTGCCTAGGCGTACAGACATTCCACCATCAGAGCACTCTATGGGTGTGCATTGCAGCTCACAGGACTGTTCGTTTGTACCTGGACTTCGCTAATGGTTTGCCGCGTTCTCGCTATTCTTTCAAGCAGTTGCAGGTTTCCAAGTTTCGACGATCTTCCCTATTGAGCCGTTTTCCTAGCTGGTTTATTTACTTTATTATCTGGCTCCTACTTAAAGCGCCAGGTCAAGTGCCTACTACACTTAACTTATACTGGGCAGCACACGAAATGTTGCTGTCTTGACTACAGTTCTTGGATTAGTACTATTTCGTTACTGCATTTCTTCATTCATGATCATTAAGGGAGATTGGACCATTTACAGTTTCTACATTTCTTTCATTAAGGTACTCATTGTATGCTATTATGGGTGCATTGTGTTTGCAGTGTGGCCTTGGAGTGCTGCTTAGCTATTGGGCACTCGTTCTTACTTTGTATGTATAAATTTATGACTTTGAGCAATGGACCGGACACTTTAGTGCCTAGTTACCCTGCGCTCCAGATCTATAGTACATTTCTTGCCATCGCTGCCCCACTGATGGCCTGCGCATGTTCCCTACTAAAGGCATCATCATTCGGGCCAGTTATGCTCTTCCCATTCGTTTGACTTCTGCCGACTGCGTTGTTCGACCTTGTGGGATTCTACCATCCTAATACTCCCTCGGACCAGCCATCAAGCTTATACTGTTTCAGCTGCTTTATTGCCACGCTTGCCATGACCACTTCCGGCCAGGAGTTCACCACTCTATTCTTCACCTTATTTGGACTGGGGATTCCTATGCCTCTACATTACCTGTATTCACCTTCAGAGACTGGAAAAGTTCAGCCATCCTTGCTCTGTGCCTGCATGCGCCGCATCTGGCCTGTGGTTCCTGCATCTCCGCCTGCCGCCCAGTGGGCCTGAAGGTCCGTTTTCTTTGCCTCTTATCCGACTTATACTCAGCCTACAGTATGCATGACTTCAAGACGATGGGGCCTGTGATTCCTGCCATCCTCGATCTCTGTGATCCACAGGTCTTTAATGTCCTTTACTTCTTCCATTTGCTTCGCAGTTCCATTGCTACTTCGCACTTACCTGGCTCAACCTATTACCTCCATTCAATGCCTCTTCTTTATGCTGCCTCGCCTGGCTAGGGGCCTGGAGCTTCGTTTCTGTCACCTGCCTTCGCCCCTTGGGCTGGGAGGTTTACCTACTTTTACTCTAGGCCTGCCTTGATCAGCCTGGGGCCCGGAGATTCACAGCTTTTACGACCTGCCTTCACCAGTCAAGCTGGGAGGTCTACCTACTACTACTTGCTTCTCCGACCTGCCTTCGCCCCTTTGGGCTGGGAGGTCCCCCCCCCCCTTACTTCTGCTCTAATTTCACTTTGCCTGCTCGTATTTGCTTGCTTCAGTCCTGCCTTCACCCTTCGGGCTGGGAAGTTCACCTACTTTTGTTCTCCTTCAGCCTCTCCCGGCTTGGAACCTGGTACTTCCATTCTACTTGTGCATACCTGCTTCTGCTGCCTCAGCCCTGAACTTCCTGATGCTTCACCTTTTGGGACATTAGTTACCATCTTCCCTGTGCTTCCTCTACATGCCTGGTGACTCCTACTTCTCCAACTCGTTGGATGGTTCTCCTTCGTCCGCCTGCAGATTGCCTCAGGGCTCATTCAGCGGCCTCCGGAGTTGCTGTCTTGGATGTTTTGCCATGTCACCTCGGCCATGGAATTCCAGCTGCTTTTCCAGGACTTGGTTGGCGTCTCATATAGACTTTCTCCTGCTTGCGTTCTCTCAACTTCAGACATGTGGCGCTACTACTTCATTTGCTTCAGCCTTTTCAGTTTTATACGTCTGGGATTCTTCCGGATCGTCTGGTCCTACAGTGAACTTTGCTTACCTTCAGTTTTGGCTGTTGCATTACCTCTCGTCCAGTTGCCATATCTGCCTCAGTTTCTTCCATGGGATCCCTTCCTTCCTGGATCTGGATACATCGGTCCTAGACATCATTCCTTCTATATGTTTGCCTACAGCTGCAGTCCTGAGATTGCTCACTGATGATTCAGGATGCGTCTCCTGGGGATTTATAATACATTTGTTCTGTTTGCTGCCTTATACGTGTGGCAGCGTCACATTACCTGGAGCTACTTGCCTTTCTTACCTCTGCAGCTCATGATTGCTGTCCATCGCTGAAGGTCTACCTTCCACGCTCGATGTCTGCCAGCAGACATTCCTAGGTCTGGCTGTGCTTCTCATACTGGAATCAGCCACCTCTCTTCTACCTCCAGCTCTCAGTTCAGCTGCACTTTCTCAGGGGCTGATTGCCATGGCCTTCCTTCTCATCTGGCTTCATGGGTGCAGTCCATGCTCATAATACATCTCAATTTGGAGTAGCAGTCCAGAGAAGTTGTTCTTCTTTGGGCTTTACATATTCTACTATGTAGATGCTCATACTTCGTACCAGTGTCTTCAATTGTCATCGACAGCCTGCCACTATTCCAGTTCAGCTTTACAGACATTGCCTTCATATCAGTTCCTAAGATCATACTTCACTTATTAGGACTGGATTCATCAGTCGGTAGCCTGGCCTCAAGCCTTCTCCCATTCCTAGTCTCATACAAGCTCTCTATTATTAGAATCATTGACATTGTACTACTTATACTGTCTTGCCTCATTGTCGTCAAAACTTGGATACAGATATCTTCTGGTCTCCTGTATTGAGTTCGTCAGTCATCAACTTCATCCACTATCATTCAATTCCATGGATTATGCCCTCTATCAACTGAAGTATGGAAGTCGGGTTCTTCAATATTACTCTCCATCATTCTGAAATATATATGGATTTGTGGACTCAGACTTTATTGGAAGAAATTACTTTACTGGACACGTTAATTCAGTTTGTTCTTAAGATCCGTTCATATGAATTGAATTCTATAATTAGAATTAAGAATTTAAGTGATTCATTAGTTTAATTAAGATCTCTCTCCTTTAGTATGCCCAGAAGGACGGGCAGGTCAGTAGCCATGGGTCCTCAGAGGTTTCCCCCCAAGGGAGTTTTTCCTCTCCTGAGTGCTACTGGTCATACTCTCCGGAGTTGGAGGAGGTGATCATCTATTCTTATCATTAAGTTATGCCGACTTATTCAGCATTTAGTTATAGAATAATCATTGATATTTATTCTTTTTGGGCTCTACAATTCTAATCAAGCTCCTTCCTGCAGGTGGGATACAGAGAAAAGCCAAAACCCTCAAATTTTATCAAACTCTCTCTCAAGCATCCAAGTACCTAAGCACAATACATTACTCAGTAATCATTGTTCTCTATACTGGCCTCTGTATCCACCAATCATATTCATCATTCAACTATATGTTACATAAGCACTGAGCTATGAACCACACATAATTGTAGGTGTAACCGGGATTATGTGGGGGAAGAGCTCCTCCCCCACAGCCTATTTAAATGAGGCATATGCCTCCAGCTCTGCTTAGAGCGAGTCGCATTCACCCATCATCCTCCCCGACACCTCCTCCTTCTCCGGCACTCTTATCCCACCGGGGGCTCTACAATTCTAATCAAGCTTCTTCCTGCAGGTGGGATACAGAGAAAAGCCAAAACCCTCAAATTTTATCAAACTCTCTCTCAAGCATCCAAGTACCTAAGCACAATACATTACTCGGTAATCATTGTTCTCTATACTGGCCTCTGTATCCACCAATCATATTCATCATTCAACTATGTTACATAAGCACTGAGCTATGAATCACACATAATCACGGCTTGATGGGGGAGCAACGGGAGGTAAAAGGGGGAAAAGATGCCTTGGTGACTCCCCAGGAAGTGGAGTATAGGGAGCTCAGGGAGGAGAGTAAGTAGAAATATATATATATATATATATATATATATAAATATAAAAACACTGGATCTGGTTCTCACTAACAGTGCCAGAATATCCAATGTCCATGCCGGCATCAGTCTAGTGATCACAGGTCTGTCTGGCTACAAATTAATAATATGGAGATTTCAGGCCACACCAGACAAAAAGTGATTGACTTCCAAAAAGCAAATTTCCATGAAATGAGATCCAGTATTAAGGCATTGTTAGGAAACAGCACCACAGGGAATGTAGAAGCTCGCTGGAAGTCCATAAAGACTCATTGAACACGGTAACTGCAGACTGTACATGGCTAATAGCCAAATCAGAAAGAAAGAGGAACCCTCTCTGGTTTTCTAGAGAGGTAGCACTAAAGATTAGGGAAAAGAAAAAAGCCTTTAGCCGGTTCAAGGAGACACAGGGGGACGTTGATACAGAGCTCTACAGGGAAAAGCTTAAGGAGGCTGGAAAAGCTATCCGATTGGCAAAAGCTCAAACAGAGGAAAGAATAGCACTCAGAGTCAAGGAGGGGGACAAAACCTTTTTCAGATATGTCAAGTGAAAAAAAGGAAGAACAAAAGAGGGATAGTCAGAATAGTAACAAGCAAGGGTCAGATAGTGGAAAAAGACGAGAACAAAGCTGAAGCACTCAATCCATTCTTTTGTTCAGTCTTTACAAATGAGCTAAATGGCAGTGGGCCAACACTAAGTGTAACAGAGCACCCTACAGAGGGTGCAGATACAAGTCCCTTCACAAGGGAAAAGGTGCTGGGAACAACTGGAGAAACAAGACAGACAAAGCTATGAGACCGGATGGAATTCACCCAAGAATATTGAGAGAGCTTCGAGAGAAATTAACCACACTATTAGCAGCATTATATAATGAATCTCTAGAAAGAGGTAGGGTGCCACAGAATTGGAAGAGGGCAACAGTGGTGCTGTTGTACATGAGTGGCAGCATGGAGGAGGCAGGCAACTACCACCCGGTCAGCTTGACCTCAGTAGTGGGTAAAATCATGGAGACACTCCTTAAACAGCGGATAGTAAACTTCCTGAAGAGGGCAGGAAAACTTGACCCCAAAGAACACGGGTTCACTGCAGGCAGCTCATGTTAGACTAACCTGATCAAGTTCTTCGTTTGGGTGACCAAGACGGTGGACCAGAGTGGGGTGGTGAACGTCTTATACCTGGATTTCAGCAAAGCCTTTGACACCATCCCACGCAGGAGGCTAATCAAAAATCTTGAACACACAGGTGTTTGTCATAAGATAGTAAGCTGGATTGCACACTGGCTGCAAGATAGGTCTCAGAAGATCACTGTAGATGGTGTCATGTCCAAAGAGGGTTATGTGAACAGAGGAGTGCCTCAGGGGTCAGTGCTGGGTCCAGTTCTCTTCAACATATTCATCAGCGACATTGCTGATGTACTTGAGGGTAAAGTCTGCCTGTTTGCAGACAGTACAAAACTCTGTAATAGGGTAGATATTCTAGAGGGAGCCTCTAGTATGATAGAAAATCTTAAAAGACTTGAACAGTGGTCCAAAGACTGGCAACTTAGATTCAGTGCTAAAAAATGCAAAGTAATGCATCTGGGTAAACAGAACCCAGGAATACAGTATATCCTAGACGGGTATACACTAGAGGTGACAAAGACTGAAAGGGACTTAGTCGTAATCATATCAGATGACTTGAAAGTAGGGAAACAATGTGAAAATGCAGCATAAAAGGCAAGCAGTATCCTCGGATGCATAGGCAGGGGAATTACAAGCAGGAAACAAGAAGTAATCATCCCACTCTATAGATCCTTGGTGAGGCCACACCTGGAATACTGTGTCCAATTCTGGAGGCCCCACCTAAAGAAGAACCAGGAGTGCTTGGAGACTATTCAGAGAAGGGCCTCTAAGATGGTTCAGGGCCTCCATCACAAGCCATATGAACAGGGCCGGATTAAGGCATAGGCACAATAGGCCTGGGCCTAGGGCCCCATCAGCTAGGGGGGCCCCATTCATTTATCGTCATTCTGTTATGCTGGATGTTTTTTTTTTTTAAACCACTGTAAAGCTGAAATAGGAAAGCCACAGAAAGTGCATTTTTTTTGGGGGGGGGGTGTCAAGGGACCGGGAGAGACTCAGCAACGCAGACCGGCAGATGCACACCATCAATTATCAGTCACTATCCCTTTAATTGTACCTGCACCAGTAGACCTGCCATGCCAGACAGACAGTGACTCACACGCTGACTCAGACACTAGAGGAAGCAAAGTAACACATTCAGCGAGCTCTAGTTGCTGTCGGCAGTCAGGTGGTGCTCTGTGGAGATAGTAATTGGTAGTTGTTTTGTTTCTCTTTCAAATTCTGACATGCGTCTTTTTTTTTTTCCCGCCACAGTCCTGTAGTTTGCCTCTCTTCCTCGCTTGCTCGCAGGACACAACCCACCTCGCTCAGCAATCGCCACTCATCATTAAGTAGTAGTACTGTAAATTGAACTATTGAGTTTTACTCGTCGACCTGCTGTTGACTTGCGTGCTTAAAAATAAATTACGTTTTTTACCAGGCTAGCAGGTTGTGGAATTATTGTTGGTCCGTTCAACCTCTCTGCTGCTTCGATTGCAGTTCAGTAGCGGTAGCCGAGTTACTGTGTGCCACCAGCCCAGCCCATAGTGCCACTGCACACTGCCATATGCCCAGAACAGCGGGGCCACTGACCGGCACTGCAGCCATTGAACCATTTGTTAAGACAGGTTGGTTAGTCTCTCTGTGCTGCCACTGCTGCTTTGCTTAACAAGAAAGTGGCAACACCTGATCCATTGCATTCTCCATTCTGACCTGCCACATGTGGAGGTGCTGCCAGGACCAGGAGTGCCAGACAGCCAGCCCACAGCAGCCAGTGACTGATCACTGACTGACACCCGCCCCCCATGATTGTCGAGTCACTCATGACCAGCTGCGCTGCATTGCTGTGGCCACCAGTCGGCCGGCCCGCCCTCAGAGAGAGACGCCTGCCCCCTGCCTTGCTGGCTCAGGCTGCTGCCAGCTTTACAAGAGTCCTCATCGGAGTCCTGACTCCTCGCTCCTCCCGCCGAGTCCCAATAACTTACCAACTCCAGTCCATCCAGTCCACCTCGCCTCCAAGTCTGACTTTGTCCAGCAGTTACAACCCATCTAAACGGCCACATAAGTAGTAGTAGTATAAACTAAACTGCTTGGGATTTCGGATTTGGGGAAAAAATTAATTATAAAATGTAAGTGCTTGGCTTGAAAGCATTTTTGTGTAAACAAAACCCAGGCAGGCATCTATAGATTTAATGTCAGCCTGCTGTGTACCCTACCATACGCCTGTACTGTGTGCTTTTAGGGGAGCTGGGGGGTGCTTCTGCTCAGCTGGGGGCACAGGGCATTTCGTTTTAGGGCTGGTGGACTTTCATTTTTTCCCTCACTGACACTGTCTGTGCTGGGAGCTCAGCTGAAGTGCTAGCAATGAGCCAAATGATTTCACATACTGTCTGGAGCAGTGCAAGAGCATGCAGCAAGTGTGGGGACAGGGAAGGGGGTTGTGAAGCATTAGCAATAGAAATTACCTACTTCTCTGCTGCCATGCATCATCATACACTGTTCTTCTGATCATCCAATTGTAGAAATGAAAGGAAAAGTGTGCTCCTACTGGGATTTGAACCCAGGACCAAGGTACACACTTTTCCTTTCATTTCTACGATTGGATTTTCTGAATTGCTTGGCACTGGGCAGTGGCTAACACCGCATGGAGTGACAAGGACTGTTCTTCTGATGTGATTTATCATCTAGTCTACAGTATTATGCTGACCTGCTCTAGACAATTGGGAATTGGGCCTGTGGGCCAGGATCAAATTGGGATTTTTAATTTTTTAATTTTAAAGGTTCCCACCAGGCAGTGCCAAAAACGTGCTAAACTGGCAGGGACTTAGTGATCTGGGCAGGGCGGAGCACTAGGAGTCGGTTCCTGTTGTTTTGTTGAGTGCTATTTTGCAAGGTTTGAGGCCTGATATTTAATTACCCATAAAGTCAGGCTCAATTAAAATATATAACTGTCATCTAAATAAAGACTGACTATAAGGGCTTTTCAAGAAAAGCAATGAGATTGCCATGTTTAGTGAAACAGGAATTTTATAAGTAGCTTGAACAGTGGCCTGAGTATGAGAAAATACTTCTTTTCTGTATTATTGTAAAGCAAATAACTAAGGTTGCTTACTGAGTAGTGTTGCTTGGAATTTGCCTGATTCCAGTCTATTAGAAATATAATAGAATTTAGCAATGTCTGACTAAAAATCTGATTTATTCCAAGTCAGCTAAGACATAGAAAGGCTAGAAATCAATGTCAGACTCTGAATCAGAATGCTAAATCAAAATTTCTATTCTGATGTGGCATTTTATGGATATAGTGTGCTACGAAGTGCCACTTTAGAAGTAAATAAAAAACAACCCTTCTGCCCATCCTTATAATACCTCAATCATCTACTCTCTACCCCTTCCTCAGGAGTGCTGTACTCTGTAGTCAAGTAAGTGTGTGTGTCCATCTGTCACTGTAATGTAAAGTTTTCTGAAGAGAATTTCTGTAAACCACACACACATAAGTTTGATGACAGTCGTCTGCCTGCTTGGGCAGATGTTTGAAGCCAGGTCAGTTGACCACAGTGGCACACTGGTACTGGCAACTGAGCAATCATAGATGGCACAGCAGTGAAACGGAAGCATGGCAGTATTGCATTAAGTTGGATTGGACTTAGTAAGGTATTTCATGTGTGTGTGGGGGGAGGGGGACTAGCATAAACCTTCCCATCACCATAGCCTGCCATCTTGGAATCAGAATGCATAATATTTAGATAACCTCTGGCCATGAAGGCGGGAGGGTTTGTGATGGTCACCTCCCTGCCTCACATACCATGCAGAGTCCAGTCCAACCTAATCCAGTACCATCATACCTGCTTGTCACCACCACAGCATCTGCAGCTGCCTCAGCCCCAGTGCTTCTAGAGTTTTGTGAACCGGCTCAGAGAGTTCAACCAGACAAAGCATGTGATCATTACCAAACTTTTACTTATGTATGTAGTTTAAAGAATGTTTCTTCAATTTGGGCACTTAACTATACAACAACTGCTGATTCCAAACACAGTTGAATCGACTGTAGTGCTGCACCCATGAGGAAGGGAAGGTGAGGAGGAGGGGTCAGAGTTTGGGTGCTATGAGGGTGGGGAAAGGGAGGATGATTTTATATTGCAGGATGGAGAGGCAGGTGAGAGAAGGAGGGGAACTTGTTTAACCAGGAAAAGTACACTAAGCTAGAGCTTGTTTCCAGGTGCAATCTGGGAGCACAAGAAAATTAAATGGCTTGCTCAAGATCACACAGTATGCAAGTGGGGGCTGATGGGATTCAAACCCAGGTCTCCAGGTTTGCAGCTCAATGCCCTTAACCACTATGCTGTACTGCCTCCATAAAGGGCCTTTGATGCATAATTGTAATCCAGTTCCCATTTTACTTTTTCATTATTAGAATTTTAAGCTAGCAATACTGAAATTCTAATACCTAACAAGCATTTGTCAATGCCGAATGTTGATTGCGTTGGTCTGTTGAGCTCGCTCAGTGGCCCTCTGTCACTGGCTGTCTGTTTGTCCCGGTGCTGCAGGCTGCTGTTTTGTAGTGGGCTGCTGCCTGCATTGGCACCTTGTTCTGCTGAGGAAGAAATCCGCAGCTGTCCCGACAGAGCTCCAGTCAGGTGGCTCACCCCCCCCCCACTCGCTCAATCTGTTTCTCTTGGTGCTGCAAGCTGCCCTTTTGTACTGGGCTCCTGCCTACGTTGCTGCCTTCTTATGCCCACAAAGAAATTTGCAGCAGTTACAATACAGCTCTGTTGAGCTCACTCACTCGCTCACTCTGGTTTTCTTGCCACTGCAGGCTGCCTTTTTGTACTGGGCCCCTGCATGCATTGCTGCCTTTTTCTGCCCACAAACAAATCTGCAGCAGTCCCAACAAAGCCCCGTTGAGCTCACTGACTCCCCCTCCCTCACTCACTCGTTCTGTGTCTCCTGGCGCTGCAGGCTGCCCTTTTGTATTGGGCTCCTGCCTGCATTGCCGCATTTTCTGCCCACAAAGAAATCTGCAGCAGTCACACTAGAGCTCCGTTGAGCTTGCTCAATACCGCTCTGTCACTCGCTCATTCTGTTTCTCTTGGGGCCGCAGACTGCGCTTTTGTATGGGGCTCCTGGCTGCATTGGCACCTTTGTCTGTCCACAAAGAAATCCGCAGCTGCCCCGACAGAGCTCCGTTGAGGTCGCTCAGTCTCCCTCTCTCATCGCTCATTCTGTTTGTCCTGGCGCTGCAAGGTACCCTTTTGTACGGGGCTGCTGCCTGCATTTGCGCCTTTTTCTGCCCACAGAGAAATCCCAGCAGTCCTGATAGAGCTCCGTTGAGCTCACTAAGTCCCCTTGTCTCACTTGCTCATACTGTTTCTCCCACCGCTGCAGGCTGGCCTTTTGTACTGGGCCCCTGTCTGTATCGACGCCTTTTTCTGCCCACTAAGAAATCCGCAGCAGTCCTGACAGCGCTTCGGTGAGTTTGCTCACTCCCCCTCCCTCACTCACTCTCTCGTTCTGTTTCTCCCAGTGCTGCAGGCTGCCCGTTTGTATTGGGCTCTTGTGTTGGGGCCTTTGTCTGCCCACAAACAAATCCGAAGCAGTCCCGACAGAGCTCAGTTGAGCTTGGTCACTCCCCCCTCTAACTCTGTCCCAAACACTGATTTCCCAGAGTGATCATGCTATTGTCTGGCAGGAGTGCAAAAACATATTTTAGCCAGGATGTGAAAAATGATAGCTGTAGTGTTTATAAGGAGTTGTGAAAAAATGCCACTGTTGAAAATGTGGTGTGACAGTATTGCAAATTTGCGAAGTTAAAAGGGTGCATGGAAACAATTCAACGCACGCTTGTAACACAGTCATGTTATGGCAGTCCCAGGAAAGCTCCATTGAGCTTGCTCACTATCTTCTCTCACTCGCTCATTCTGTTCTGCCAGTGCTGCAGGCTGCCCTTTTCTACTGGGCTCCTGCCTGCGTTGCTGCCTTCTTATGCCCACAAAGAAATTTGCAACAGTTATAATACAGCTCTGTTGAGCTCACTCACTCACTCATTCTGGTTTTCCTGCCACTGCAGGCTGCCCTTTTGTACTGGGCCCCTGCATGCATTGCTGCCTTTTTCTGCTCACAAACAGATATGCAGCAGTCCCAACAAAGCCCCGTTGAGCTCACTGACTCCCTTCCCCTCACTTGCTCGTTCTGTGTCTCCTGGCGCTGCAGGCTGCCCTTTTGTACTGGGCTCCTGCTTGCATTGGCGGCTATTTCTGGCCAGAAAGAAGTCTGAAGCAGTTCCGACACAGCTCCACTGAGCTCGCTCACTCCCCCTCTGTCACTCTCGCATTCTGTTTCTGCCGGCGCTGCAAGCTGGCCTTTTGTACTGGGCTCCTGCCTGCGTTGCCGCATTTTCTGCCCACAAACAAATCTGCAGCAGTCACACTAGAGCTCCATTGAGCTTGCTCACTACCGCTCTGTCACTCGCTCGTTCTGTTTCTCTTGGGGCCGCAAACTGCGCTTTTGTATGGGGCTCCTGGCTGCGTTGGCACCTTTTTCTGCCCACAAAGAAATCTCAGCAGTCCTGATAGAGCTCTGTTGAGCTCACTAAGTCCCCTTGTCTCACTCGCTCATACTGTTTCTCCCACCGCTGCAGGCTGGCCTTTTGCACTGGGCCCCTGCCAGTACTGACACCTTTTTCGGCCCACAAAGAAAACCGCAGCAGACCTGACAGCGCTTTGGTGAGTTTGCTCACTCCTCCTCCCTCACTTGCTCTCTCGTTCTGTTTCTCCCGGTGCTGCAGGCTGCCCGTTTGTATTGGGCTCTTGTGTTGGGGCCTTTGCCCACAAACAAATCCGCAGCAGTCCTGACAGAGCTCAGTTGAGCTTGGTCACTCCCCCCCTAACTCTGTCCCAAACACTGATTTCCCAGAGTGATCATGCTATTGTCCGGCAGGAGTGCAAAAACATATTTTAGCCAGGATGTGAAAAATGACAGCTGTAGTGTTCATAAGGAGTTGTGAAAAAATGCCACTGTTGAAAATGTGGCGTGACAGTATTACAAAGTTGCGAAGTTTCAAAGGTACGTGGAAACAGTTCAACGCACGCTTGTAACACAGTCATGTTATGGAGTTTCGTCACCAAATTTTCAACATAGGGATTTTAGGACCTCTGCTCATGAACAGTGCCACTGTCATTTTCTTAATCTGTCCCGAACACTGATTTCCTACAATGACCACGTTATTCTGCGCCGGACCTGTGAAAACACATTTTGGTCAGGATGTGAAAAATGACAGCTGTACTGCTTATAGAAGGTGTGAAAAATGGCACTGTTGAAAATCTGGTGTGACAATATTATAAATCTGCGAAGTTACAAGGGTGCGCGGAAAGTGCTCAACGCACACTTGTGACACAGTCAGTTGATGGGCTGTCATCACCAAATTTTCAACATAGGCATTTTAGGACCTCTGCTCATGAACAGTATCATTGTCATTTTCTTAATCTGTCCCGAACAGCGATTTCCCACAGCGACCACTCTATTCTGCACCGGGAAATGTGAAAACACATTTCGGCCAGGATGGGAAAAATGACAGCTATATTGTTCATAAGTAGGTCTTGGAAAATGGCAATGTCAAAAATCTGGAGTGAAAATATTATAAATTCGCGAAGTTACGAGTGTGCGTGCCAACTGCGCAACGCACGCTCATAACACAGTCATTTTATGGAGTATCATACCAAATTTTCAACATAGGCATTTTAGGACCTCTACTCATGAACAGTGTCACTATCATTTTCTTAATCTGTCCTGAACACTGATTTCCCACAGCGACTGTGCTATTCTGCGCTGGAAGTGCGAAACCACATTTCGGCCAGGATGTGAAAATGACAGCTGTACTGCTCACAAGGAGGTGTGACAAAATGCAAATGTTGAAAATCTGGCTTGAAAATATTGTAAATTCACGAAGTTATGAGCGTACATAGCAACTGCGCAACACACACTTGTAAAACAGTCATTTTGGGGATTTTTCCCACCAAATTTGCAACATAGGCTTTTTGAGAGCCCACCTCATGAACAGTGGCACTGTCATTTTGTTAATCATCCCCGAAGGATGATTCTGCACAGTGACTGTGAAACCACCTTTCAGGCCTGATTAACGCCATGACAGCTCAAGAATTCATGAGGAGGGGCCCCAAAAACCCCATGTTGAAAATGTGGTGCAAAAATTCCCAAAAATGCCCGAGATATGCACTAAAGTTGAAAAAACCCTATTTATTACATTATACAGCTTACTGGCATTTCCTCAGTTCACGGTCGGCTTTGAAGAGTGCAGACGTGTTCCCGGTCCACAGAAGATCGTCGTGCTGAGCTCCGGAGGTAAGTATGGGGTGTGGGGGTGTGGGGATGCAGGGTGCACAGTGGGTGGGCGTGGGTTGTGGGAGGGATGCAGGGAGACTACGAGGGACCGTTTCCTTTTTTTCAGGGAAAAAAAAACAAAAACACATTGCACGACCGTTTTCCACTTTACAGAGGCATGTGGCCGCGGGGTGGGCTCCACCGTGCCACGGAGTCGGCTTTGGGGGCAGCTGTAGATGACGAGGAGTTGGGCACCCCATCGGCAAACAACCAAAGGGGCATGTGGCATGCTGGGTGGCCCCAGTGTGCCACCAGAGTCCTGTTTTTTTTTTGGGGGGGTGCAGCTGTAGCCGATGGGGGATAGGGCACCCCTGTCAGCAAACAACAAAAAGAACGGGGAATTCTTTCCTGCCAACGGGGATTGGGCACCCAGTCGGCAGAAAATAAAAGTGTGTGGGGGGGTGTTACATTATGCTGATGGGGAGTGGGCTCCCCCGTCGGCAAATAAACATGGGGTGTAGATATTGTTTGTGAATACGGTGACAAGTCACCGCCATGTTCACAAACAATATCAGTGGTCTTACATCCCACCCTGCAATGACTGGTCGCTCCCTCATTGCAGCGGATGGCTGACGCTGCAATGATGTGGTGGCCCCTGATTGCAGCGGCTGATTTTTTAGAAAGTTGTGTCACGCTGGCTGAACTAGTGTCAGCAGCAGCATGCCACGGCATTGGGGGATGGGGGACAAGCCTTTGTAGGCTGTGGGGGCATTGGGCACAACACTGCCATGCCTCCACAACCTGCTTGTGGAGAAAGCTGACTCAATATGTTTCTTGTGCATACGCGCAATCAACATAAAAAAGGATCTAAGTCCAGTAAATCCACTTCTGATTCCACAGTTCTGAGCAGCCCTATTACTGATGATACAAAGAAGTGCTCAATCCTGTTATGTATGGCAGGCAGTAGGAGTTCTATGTGCATTTTTATTCTGATGGTTGAAGACAAACTGAGCAGTAAAATGTTTGCTGAACTGGTGGCCATATTCATGAATCATCACAATCTATGGCTTTCTGTAATTGCGGAGTGAAACAAGACTAACAGCAGCAGGTTTTGGCATGCAGGGGAATCTGTGTCAGCTATTACAGCAAAGTGTACCATTTGGTTTAATAATGTACATGTGAACATACGAATGTGCCAGCAGATAAAGGCCTTATGGTCTATCTAGTCTGCTTGAGTGTGCAGTTCCTGCTGCGTTTACAGAAGGAAATGCCCCCATATTCCCTTTGATCCCTCTCAGATACCTCCTCCCACCTCTTCCCCTCTCTACCTGCAACCTTCCCCCTCACCCTGTCCCAACCTCTCTTGAAGCTGGGATACCACCTCCTCCAGAAACTCATAATTTGACTACTAGAATGGGCATGGCTTACTCACAGGGGTGTGGCCTACACAAATGGGGCCACAGATTTTCCTCAGGCCTATGGCCCCATGGAATCTTAATCTGCCCCTGCATATGAATCTAGACTCAGGGACTTGAACTTGTACTCCCTGGAACAGAGAAGGGACGGGGGGACATGATAGAAACATTCAAATTCTTCAAAGGTATAAACACAGTTCAGGCAGACAACCTCTTTCAGGCCAACAAAGAGGCACTTACTAGAGGGCAAACCTACGCCTAAGAAGGGAAGGCTAAGAAATAATGTCAGGAAGTACTTTTTCACAGAGATGGTGATAGAGCCATGGAACAGCCTTCCCCCAGAGGTGGTTGCAGCAAAGACGGTGAATGAATTTAAACATGCATGGGACTGACGCTACAGTAAAAGCAAAACAAGCAACCTATAGGGGAGGGGGTAGGATTCACGGGCAGACTCACTAGATGGATCACAAGGTCCCCATCTGCTGTCATCTTCTTATGTTCTTATGTTAGAATCAAATAAGTCCATGGGGATAGATACAAGACATCACAAATTTTCCCAGGTCGAATTTAGAGGCCAATCATCCCCGGCAAGTGCAGGCTGATGAGTCCTTCAAGTAGTTCCAAAGGTATTTTTTAAAGAGGTGGCGAGAGGAGTTGCAATGGACAGATATAGGGAGGGAGTTCCACTTCCTAGGGGCATAAGCTGTAAAATCCTGATCACCCATGGTAGTCTGGGTTTTAGGAACAGCAAGCAGGGACTGGGAGGTAGATCTTAGGGGTAGCCAAGGTTAGTAACCTCTCAGCAAGATGGGGATGTGGCAGTCAGGAATAACGTATTTACAAAACACCCCAGCAGAAAGTCACCAGCTTTAGGGAGTGATAGCAAGTGAAGTTTGCTGTAAAGTTTACAATGATGAGTGAGGCCAGCAGCTGAGAGGGCAAAATGACAAGTACTATTATAAACAACATCCCACTTAGACAAGAGGGACTTGGCAGCATTAATGTAGGTGATTAGTCCATAGGTAGGGGAGGGAAGAAGCACTTCCTTAGTAATGACCAGACAGGTGGCAGAAGGAAGGAAGTGTTTGGCTCTGTAAGCCATACCCAGCCTCCCATTAGTAGCCCCGCAAGCATTTGAGATATGCAAGGTAAGATCTAACTGTGGGTCAAGGATGACACCAAGGTACTTAAAGGAAGAGGTAGCAGTCAAGGACAAGCCATCAGAGCTGGACACTGCCAAGGGCTCTGGACAGGACCTGATTTTAGCACAGAACCCAAAAAGCATTGTTTGTTTTTTCTTTGAGGACCAGCTTATTAGCAGATAGCCAAGAATTAATTAGGTGGAAGGCCTCATTTATTTGGAAATTGATGATCTTAATATTATGGGAACTCAATAAGAGCAACAGATGTTTGTTTCTGTATTTGAAGTTAAAGGCTCAGATGAGGGTCTTCTCTAATGGGCCCCCAGGCTGGCATATTCACAGGGTCAAGAGAATTTTTCAGTGGCCGGTTTTACAGTGCAGCAGCTGAGGAACCACATACCATGCCAATGACCTTGGGTAATACCTTGAGTCTGGGATGTCACTGCATACCAGCAGGAGATTGAGGTACTATCTGACTCTACCCTCCCAACCCCCTGGAGAGAGTGGCAAGTTTGGTCACTGCATGTCTACATCCTGGTGGCAAAGAGGACAGATGTGACATGCTCCCTCCTTGTGGGAGGAAAACAGCTTGCTGTGCATAGGCATGCAGTTAGGTGCCCACATGGGTCACACCACAGCTTCCGTTAAGGAAGGTGGGCTGGGGAGAAAAACAAGGAAGAAAAAGTAACCCAACCACAAATTGAGGATGGATGCCAACAGTTGTGGGCCCTACAACCTCACCAGTGGATCCACACTAGGCTGTGCTCTGTAGAGGCATGCCCTTGAAGAACATGTCACTGGGCAAGCTGTGAAAGTCAAGGTGACCAGGCGAGGAATTGTAAGGCTCTGAGGTTGCTGAGGCAGATCTAAATAGGGAGGCCAGTGGAGTAGTTAACCAATTTTGATGAAGAAGGGGTCTCTACTTTGAATGTTTTAAAGGAAGTGGAGCTAGTTGGTACAATGTCGTAAAAAATGAAATATAAAATGGTTGATACATGAAAACTTAAACCTCAGTATTATAGCGTATAGTTTTCAAACAGTGCAGCATCATTTCCAACTACCTGTTAGAACAAGCAGTGAGCTGGGGTTTGCAAAGCTGAGACTGGGAAACAACCATCAGCTGGGGAACGGTTAGACAGTTGGAAGTGGTGGTGAGGGAAAAGTGAATACAGGCTGCCATTTCAGGTTCGGGGGTAGTGCATTGGAGGATGGCAGTAATAGGTGGCGGGCCTCTAGACTGCTAGGAAGTGTTTTAATGCTAAAACCAGGATCAAGTGAAGGGGGACCATTGACACCAGGAAATAATTTTTTATTTTAACTTGTAGTGGGACTGGGAATAAGGGAGTGGGGACCACTAGCGCCAGGGAATAATGTTTTAACTCATTCTGGGACTGAGGGTGAAGGAGACGGACTCACTGACATCAGGAAATGGTTTTATTTATTTTCCTGCATTGCCAGTGCTAGCCAGGATTCATCGTTTTAACGATATCATTAGCATGCTATTGAAACATGGTTCCTAGAAGCATTAACTAGTGCTGTGTTGGCAGCCTATTAGCACTTTCAAGAACCATTGAAGATACCATTGTGCACTCTGTATATACATTTGTGCATGGTATTAGCACTAACAGATGCATGTAATTGTGCACGTTTTTTTGATATACTGTAGCAGCAGCAGCGCTAACAGGCTGTCTGCCAAGCTATTTACACTTAACATGGTGCTAATCTTGTTAGTATGATGCCAAGTGTTTAATTATCTGGCCCTATATAGTGAAGCCCACCAGGATGAAGCCCAAATCTTCAGAATTCTGCCATAGAGTTACTGCAGCAGACAATGCAGTTTCAATGGGAGTTAATCCCTTTTGTCATGCAGGAAACATGTGACACTGCACTTCATCCTGGTGGGTTTCACGTATATGTTTATAAACATGTGAATAGCATTAACACAGATACTTTTAGTATCCTTGGGTCTGGCAGTATAGCCTAGAGGTTAGAGTAGCAAGCTGGGAATGAGCTTGGTACATCCAGCAGACCTGGGTTTGATTCCCACAACCTCCACTGTGTCACCCTGAGCAATTTATGTAATCTTCTCAATGCTCCCGGGTTGTCTTGAAAACAAGCATTGTGCCTAGTGGGCCTTACCCAGTTACCAAAAAATAAAGTGACTCGCAAAGATTTTAACTAGTAGATTTAACTTTTGATATCATCATCATCTTCAGTTTATTGATCGGCTATATAGCCATTACAATATCAAAATAACATCAATACAAAATTTTTTTCCTTTATAAACAGTATGCAGTACAAAACTCTTAAAATACATATATAAATATGCATGCAAGGGTACTCAATACAGTTATATCCATTTAGCTAATTTTGGCTCAATTACAAATCAATAATATTTGTTTGATCAGGCAAGTACCGTTACAGAACATAGACAGCATGAGGCACTCAATTGCTTTCCATTACAATAATGGGTTAAAACAACTTTAGAACAAGTCCCTTAAGGGTACTCTAACTATTAGATTCATATATAACATACTGTGTCAATACCTTATTCATGATTCAAATGTATAAATTCTGTATCCTTTGACACCAGGATTAATTTCAATTTTATGAAAACTGTACCAGATCAATACACTGATCTATTTACCCAGTCAAATGGAGCCCTCTTTGTTCTATCATTTTCAGGAGGGAGACCACAGGGACCAGCACATCTAGATCCTGGGAGTTTAGTAAGTAGATCAACAATTGTTGGGGCTGATATTGCTGTTTTTCTAAAACTTTACCTAATGAGAAAGAATGATATTTCTCATATAAAGGACATACTATAACCAAATGTAATAAAGCATCCTGTGCTAAATTACATTTGCAAATTGACTCTTTAACCGTTTTCCCTTCATACAACGCTCTTTTTCTATTAGTTAAAAAGGACTCAAATCTGAACCTTGCCAGCTGTGTTCTCTGTCTTGGATCATCCAGCATGTTAGGTATTTTTCTAATTTATGTGTCCTTTGGTTTTTTGGTAACAAGTGGCAAGCCATAGAGAGTCTACCAGCCTCCAGGTTCTTTTGTTTGTAGGTGTCCTTAATTCTATTATTTACAAGTTCTTTAATACATTCAACAGGGTATTGTAGACTATCCGGTATGATATGTAGTAAACCATTTGGTTTTATTATATCCTCCAGAACTCTCAAAGAGGGGAAAGATGTATCAAAGCATTCATAATTAGTTGCTTCCTCAATGCATAGATGAGGGTACCTATCAGGGGTCATCATAAAAGCTTTGATCCAATAATTGATTAATCTTTGGACACAATAACATTCAATAGGTAACTGACCTAATTTGGCCCTTACTAGTGCTGATGGAGTACAATTTGGAACACCTAAAACTTTCTTATAGAATTTATTTATAGCAGGTTCTAGTTTGTCTTTGCAATATAAACCCCAGATTTCGGCACCATAAAGTAGTTGACTTTGGATTTTAGCAGAGGCTACCATTAAGTTTCCTTTAATTGATTTGCCTCCATATTTATATGAAAAGGAGGTCAGTATTGGGACAAAGCTTTCCACTTTTGATTTTGCATCCCTCTAGTGTGTTCCCCAATTTCCACTTTGATGAACTGTAATACCCAGATAGCAAAATTATTTCACTACTTCTAATTTGTGTTTATTCATATAATATTTGTGTGTTTTATTATTCCCCCTGAAAACAATTACTTTGGTTGTCTCATTATTGATCTGTAGATCAACTTTGTGACACTTAGAATGGAATGTTTCTAAGCTCCTGCTCATGCCCAAATGACTGAGAGAAAGTAAAGCAACATCATCTGCATGTGCTAAATAAGGTATTGATTTTGCCCAAATTTTAGGTAGGTGAAAGTCAGGAATATGTATCTGTTTAAAAACTGTTAAAAAATAAAGATTAAATAGCAGAGGGGCCAATGTACAGCCTTGTTTCACGCCTATATTGGTTTGAAATCAACTACTCAGTTATCCAGAGTCTGTAAAACGGACACTAGTAAAATTATCTTGATGTATAAGTTTGATCATTTCTAACAATGAGGGATCTGTCCTTAGATCGTTCAGACTTTTCCACATAAATATCCTATTTACTTTATCAAATGTCGCTTTGTGATCAATGAATGTACAGTAAACTTTTTGTTTTAGATGAGCCAGTGTGTAACATTGGTCTGTTGTTGAGTAATTGTTTCTGAAACCTGCTTGGGCTTCATCTGTTATTTTATTGGTCTCTGCCCATTGCTTCAATCTGTTATTTAGTATTTTAGTGAAAATTTTGCCAGTTGTGTCCAAAAGACTTATAGACCTATAGCAGGCAGGATTCCTTCTATCTCCCTTTTTGAAGATAGGAACAATGATGTTTAGCTTCCAACTTTTGGGTATATCCCCTGTGTTTCAAATATAATTAAGTAGTTTATGGAGAAATGGGATCCAATAATGTTTTGTTCTTAAAAGTATGTCAAATGGTACTCCATTTGGTCCTGGGGCCTTTCTTCTTTTAAATGAGTCCACAGCAAGTTCCACTTCTGTAAGTGTTATTCCTAACTCTGGAACAGACTCTCTGCTAACTACCCTGGCTTCAATGGACCTGTGTAGATATTCCTGATCTTCTCTGTAGAATAGTTGTTTGAAAAGATTAATCCAATCCTCTGATTTAATTGAGACTAAAGTTTGATTATAATTTGTTGTGCCATGATTTACAATACTCCAAAAGGTTTTACTGTCGTTTGAGGTAACTGCTTTTTGTAGGTCTGACCATAGCTGTCTAATATATCTCTGTTTATTTTTGGTCAATGTCTCTTTGTATTCCCTTCTTGCCAAGTTCATTAGTTTATTATTACTTTCATCCGGTTTTTGTTTCAGTAGTCTGAATTTTTGATTCAGCTGTTTTTTAGCAATTTTACATTCAGCATTGTACCATGCAAAGGTTTCTTTATCCCTAATTACAACATTTTTAGTAACAATGTACGCTATAGTGTTTATGATGAAATTGAATTCTGGGATCAGCTGAGGTCCTAAACACTGATCCATTAAGGCCAGAAGATTTGATAAAATACCTTTACTTTCCAGAAGTTCCTCAAAAGTGCCTCTCTCAATAACTTTCTGTTCTATACCCTTCCTATTGTATTATATATTCGGAACCCTCCTTTCTATATTAGGATTTAAATTTTTCACAATAATTTTTTAATTTGAGCGCCAAATGCTGGCTTTCTGATTTGGGTATCATTTTTAGTGAATAACATCTATTAATTAAGTGTAAATTAATCCAGATATAGTCAATGGTAAACACACTATTTCCTCTTAGGAAGGAATATTCTCCTTCTGAATCCAGGGGTGTCCTGCCATTCAAAAGAGGCAGACCCCGTCCTGTCAGAGTATCATGTAATTCTGTACCTTTTTTATTAATAATTCTGTCTCTAGTATTTCTGACTAGTTTGAGTTTAGTTTCAGGAAAAGAAGAAAGTGCCTCTGCCATGTCCCTTGAACATCCCTGTAGTTGTCCCAGTCTAGCGTTAACGTCGCCCAGAATAAGTAGAAATCCATCTAGACAGTCATTTTGCATATTATCAATCAATTCACCTAATGCAATCAGATAGTTTGGGTCCCCATTACCTTTTCCTGCTGGATGTGAATAAACATTAACAATGTACCATACTCTTTTATTTATTTCAGTCATTTTGGCAGCCAGAATACTGTTGTTGCTAGTATTTATTTCCTTGGCCACTATGTCTTTATTCAATTTAATAAATATTGCTAAGCCCCCAACTCCCCACCTGTAGTGTTTTAATGTCTTGGTTTTTTTATTGTAAGAGTTGTAACCACTTAAAAATAGGTTGTTCGGTGCCCAAGTTTCCTGTGTAGCAATGAAATGGAATTGATTTAAATAATTATTGACATCAGGATCACCAATTTTATCACCCAGTCCTGTTGAATTCCATGAAAGAATTTTACATATATCCCCTTGCTCAGGGGGAAGTTTTTCTAAGTCCAAAGTATGAGTGCCACCTCTAACTTCCAATCTGATGACAGGTCCCTGTGATCTCCCCTTCCAAGTCCAGTTATATCATTGCTTCCAAGTAGTAAGCATTTTGTATCTGTTTGAAGTTTCAACCAAACTTTCCCAAGTCTCAGAGTTTGTTTGGATTTTGGCCTGATTATAAAACAATGTTTCATTTTCCTTCTCTGAATATAGCTGGGTCCCCAGTTTGTCTAAAAAGGTTTCAGTCCATAGGTTTGGTACAAGTTCAGTGAGCCAAAGCCCTTTAGTGAACTCACCACCACTTAGTGATGGAACAGAAATTTTTTGGACCCCATATATTTATCTAATCTGTATTTAAATATATCCAAAGTATGACTATTTACTATATCTTTTGGTAAGGTATTCCATTTTGTGATCACTCTTTCAGTGTAAAATGTGCTTCTTTTAACTGTTTGTGAATGTTCTCCTACTAATTTTTGAACATGAGATCTGGTTATTTCACTCCCTATATGTCTAGTCCCTTGCCATTTTGTCTTGGTTTACACAAAATGATAACTGGCCATCCAGTTCCAATCTACTCACATTTCCTATTTGGAGGCTGCTAGCTTGTGATCTCAAACATGCATTTAAAAAGTCAGTCAGTTTGCCCCTTATGTTAGATTTATTCTCTTTTGGGAATTGTTTTAACACAAAGATTGAGAACATTATTTCTGCCTTTTTTATCCCATTGACACCTTTATGTGTATAGAATTCAGGAAAGAGTTCCTTTAGTTGGGTGATGTCTCCAGTTACAAATCCCAGATTAGTTAGATTTTTAGTCCTCTGAGTTATGGCATTCAGAATATAGAATTGGTCAGTGACCAGCAGGACCAATTCTGAGCCAGCAATAGGCCTAATAATACTGACCCAATCTTTCATTGTAATGCAGCCATCCAACAAGGAATATAGTAGACTAGTTACAGAATTTGCTAGTTCCTCTTGTAATTCGTTTGGCAGACAGGTCATCTTGTATAGGGGCAATACAAAATCAGTACCCAGGGTTTTTACCAAAAAATTTTAAAATGATCTGACTGCGTACTTGAATTAGAATTTACAGTTGGTGATTCCCTAGAAGTTTTCCCAGGTAGATTACTCTCCTCTGTCAGGTTGGTTTTGTGATTACTCTTATCATCCAAAAGCATATGTTTTGTACCATGGTCGATTTGATCCCTAACACCCTGAGTTTCCTTCTGTTGAATGTTCTTCTTCTTTTCCCCTTTTTTTGATTTTACTGATCTTTTTTTATTCATTTTTATTCCAGTACTCTTTACGTTTCTTTTTTAGCTCCCTTTTTGTATAATCCTTAGTGCTTTGGACAAAGCTTGGGATTGTTTTGCCCTTTCACTCGGCTAGTTATTGTTATCTCTAAATTAACTTCATTGGTCAGCTTCCCCCCCCCCCGTTAATATGTACTGGGGGCACCCTCTCTATGTCAGATGGGTCTAATTCTGGTTTTGGCTTCCCACTTATGTCGGAAATATCAGAGAGTCTGTATTCTAGAGATTCAGCTACCATTTCTTGTAATTCACCCTTCTGCCATAACGCTACGTGTTTGGCAGCCATTTCTCTGCATATATTATTATCTCTAAAATGTTTGGCTGGCAACATAATACATTAAGTTTGGTTAATGGAATTTTCCCAATCTGATAGTGTGGCTTCTAATGGGATTCCTGCCTCATCCATCAAAGACTTCAGGGAGGGTTCCAGTTTACCAGCTGATTTTTCTATGATTTGATTCTTAGTATCAACAGAGTTATAAGGGAAAGATGATAGTTTAAGCTTAGCATCCATTTCACAAACTCTGGGCATTTTAGGGGAAGAATTCAATACCAAGGATTCCAATTTAATTATGTTTTCTAAACAAAGCCCTTTTATAAATGAAATATCCTGTTTTAACTCAGTTAACTGTTTTAAACAGAATCAGTATTAATTGGGTTTCTGACAACAGTCAATAAATCTCTAGATATATCTTCTGTATCGAAAGCACCAGATATTGTCTCTGGATCAGGGCTCATTGTCCAAGAGCAAGAACTATTAAGACTGATTGAAGTCTTTTCTGGGTTATCCTTAAATCTGACTTTGTTGTTCTTTTCTTGTGAATTATCTCCCTCTGTTTCCAAAATTTGTTCCATCTGATTTTCTGGGCTGTATGTTCTGTGGTTAATATTACTACTTGGTATATTTAAATCAACCCCCTGTGGAGAGCTGTAAGATTGATGTGACTGATTAGGTCTGATTTCGCAATTCTCTGTTTCACTATTTTTGGTCTGCAGTGATTCCTTTATGTGTCTTACTTCAGTATCCATAATGGATAAATTATGAAAAATTTCAAAAAAATCAATTTTATGATCTATAGACTGGGATAAATCTAAATCCTTTTTTTTTTTATAAGGAATGAACTAAGGGTGGTCTTATTTAATAAGGGCTCATCATGTTCCTTTGGGGGTACATTGCTGGAACAAGCCCGGGCTGCAGAACCAGTTCTTAGTCTTGTTTCTGCAGCAGAAAACTTATAAATATTTTCATTACCTCCACTTAGTGTTCATATAAATGGGGGTTGAATTTGTTCCCCCCATGTAATTGCTTGTTTATGAGTTTGTGAATATCCCTCCTGATATTTTCCCCTGATCTTTTATTCTAATACTGGACCCCTCAGGGGATTGACTCTGATGCTTACCTAGTACTCTTGAAGCAAGAGTTTTCAGTGTGGAAGGGCCTTTAAGTTTACTGATTCATCTTTTCCCATGCCCCCTCCACCCTTTAACCTATTGCTCATAGGCCTCCTGTTCTTACTGTGAGTTATGGCAGGCATAACTTCTTCTGGATATCTGCCATGTGATATAAAATCAATTTATAACACATAAAACAGGAAATAGAATGTGTTTAAAATACAAAAACAGATTCAGGTTTTAACAATATCAGTAAAAATTAAAGCTAAAACCATTCTGATTGCAGTGATAAATAAATTGCCTTAGTCCAGAAATACCACAGGCATACGTTTATAGGAACAAAGCAAGTAAAAAAACAGCTGCAAATTGCCTTGTTGAGACAGAATAACAGGCTCATCAAACAGTCTCTAAGCCCGGAACCCAATAGAGGCTGAAACTATTCTGTTAGCAGTAGTAAATTACCTTTGTAACCCCTAGGTGACGCTATCCCAAGGGCTACTACCCCTGCCTGATTTGCCACTAACAGGTTGAGGGGCCTGGATCCGATGGCGGGTGCCTCCACCCAGAGGTCGGGGTTAAGACAGTCTGGTATGACTTGGTCACAGCCCTCTGGGTCACTGCAACCCCCCTTTCTTCCCATTAGTGGCCCACACAAATCAATCACAGTACCCTTGCAATATACACTTACCCCCAGGACTGGTTCAGTCAGCTGGACTCTGGAGACCCCCTGTAAAACTAGATGATACAGTGCAAAAAACACAGTACAATACTTTAACATAAACGAATACCTCAGGCAGTGTAACTTTTCTGAAACAAACAGATCTGATTTATTTAGGGGGGAATAACAAGGACTGGGGGAAATCAGGTTAATTAGCTTACCACTCTAATATATATATATATATCTATACTAGGGCACTGTGCACAGGCCTAACCTATAAGTCACTGTCTCTGGGTACTCAAGTAATAGAAGGCTAGCCTATTTGGTGCAGCTGGTTGGGACTCTGTGATGAAATAACACTTGCACAATACCCAATTGTAATCTGGAGCCAGATGGCTCAGTTTGTGAAGAAATAAAACACAACAATTAGATAACACACTTGCAATTCAATAAATAGATGGCAGGGAGCTACCCTGCTTTGTACTCATAAACTCAATGCTGGGAACTGGATGGCAGGCAGATTGTCCTGGATTGCCAGGAGGAGCAGACCGTGTGCACAAGGTCCTTGTGACTGGACCCACTGCAGTTTGGAGCAAATGGATGTAGTCTGGATTAAGCTTGGGTTTACTTCCAGCTTCATGGACTCAATTCACTGTACAGGGGATTTGAAACACGATTCCCCACGAGCAGTACACACATTTATATGTAAAAAGGGAAGTACTATACCAGGCAGGCTGCTTCTCTGTCCTGATCGATAACTGCACAATACCCGGGAGAACACACAGCAGATTCAGTTCCTGACAGACTGAGCGCAATTCAGCAATTTCTGTAGTCTTCTACAGGGTGAGCCTGCTTTCCTCACTTCTGGTGCTTCTTTCTCCTTACAACTCTGATTCAGTCCACACTGGCACTCACAAACAGCTGCAGGCCGAACTTTGGGGCCCCACATGAGCTTCCAGCGCGAAAACTCAATGGCACAGGAGCATGGAGCTCCTTCCTTCTTCACAGTCACAACTCAACTGAAACTCCAAAAGACAAAACTGGGCACTTCCTTTGAGTTCCTCCCAGTTCTTGGCTGGTTTGGTCATTTTAGCTGTCACTAACAGTAAACTCCTCCATTGGTGGAAAAAGGTGCCAAAGTCAAAACTACATTTCCCAGAATCACTGCCCTTACAATCCCCTTACAGCAGGCTCCAAAGGAGAGTCCAAGTTTTGATTCGCCCAGAGCAGGCTCAATTTTAAAGGATCCCCACCATGATTGGTCCAGTTCAGCAGTTCAGAACCAACATGAGGGAGCTTGCTCTGCACTGTCCTTGCTACAAGAAAGCAGGTTAAATCAAATTGCTTTTTTATTATTACTCTAACAGGTTACATGCAAACAATTACATCTTTGAAGAGTGCTCCTTCTGCCCACTTAGCGATGGCAGAAACGGAGCGATTTGGCAGTAGCTCGAGCGGGACTCAAGCAGGAAAACACACAGTCCTCCCATACAAACTAATTATGTCTGCAAGCAGACAGCTCTTAAAGAGACAGTACCAGAGGCTCTAAAAGCACTCACAGATAAACGGCTTAAACGCCAAACACCATTCAGGCTTGGAGCATTCAAGCAAGCTCCTGGAAGACTTTTTGGGAACCCCCATTTGCAGGGGGGGTTACACCTTAGTTCAGAAATACCACAGGCATAGATTTATAAGTGCAGAGCAAATAAAAAACAACTGCAATTGGCTTGTTGGGTCAGGATAAAAGGCCCAGGACCCACTGCCTTGGAACCGTCTTGTGTTTCTTATAGTACTTTGGATATTAGTTCCTTAGAATTGCTTGTCACATTCAGCTTAAGTTTCTCTCTAAAGATAATATTCATTACCACTTCCAGCAAGACATGCGAAGATAATGGATAAATCTGATGAAACACTAAAATATAAAAAATAATAAAAACGCTCAGAAACTATTCATACAAGTGTGGGTGTTCTTTGTTGTTCTTAATTACTTGATTGCTTGAGAGAGCAAAAAAGTGGATCAAAACGTAAATTAAAAGAGTACCAGGGGAAAACGGATCCAAAACTTATGAAAAATAAAGTATAAAATATAATGTACAAGATGTAAAATAAGAGGTAGAGATTGTAAGGTCTATACCTCTTTAATCTTATCAAAATCGGTATCTGTTGGGAAAATATTTATGCATCAGCAAAAATGTATACGTTACTGTATTATGCTTAAACCCAAATAACGCCTTATTAATCCTTATTAGTTCTTACTTGTAGTAGTTGTCCAAGAGCCTAAGCTTCAAATTCAGGAAGAAATTGGCTATGAGGAATAAGTGCTAGGGGTACCGAAACCACCAATAGTGCTGTAGAGCACACTGTCAACGCCCTGTACGATTTCAATCGGATTCAGGCCAAATTACAAGCTGCAAATGGCGGGTGGTAAACTTCTCATGGTAAACTTCTAGTGTGCATACGCACATGTTGCTTCAGGTCCCAACCTTTGTCTTCAACATTAAGGCCTTAAAATTAATATGCTTTACTTGTTGCTTTTAACAGGTAAGTTTATGAAAAGAAAAACTAGAGTCGCTAAAAAAGAAAAAAGACTTAAATTAATAAAATGACCAAACAGCAAACATATGCCAGCCAGATCGAGAACGCTGGAACATTAAGACGCCCAGATGAAGAAAGCATACATGCGCTATTTATCTAGCTGACCACATGAGCTTTCGATGGCGCACATTTTTAGATGTATAAACAAGACAACCTATTGTTTATAGTGATCGTACTATAAGAAGAAAGACACCGTAAGGCTGAGTGTTGCAGTGCTAAAATACTGTGTATTACAGGGAGTATCATAAGCACAATTGCACCCTTTTCCATACTTTTCCACAACACAATCCCCAAGACAGATAAAAATACAAGAATATAACATTTTAATTTACATATGCATTCACATATCAACACAAAAGGATTTATAATCTGTTTTTACCACTACACTGTACTGCACCCAGACTCAAACAGTCAATTAATCTGTCATAGAGGATTTTTACAGCTAGGTAAACAATGCGGCTGTGGTCAGATGTGAACGGTAGATAAACAGTGGGAAAAGAAAAAATAAAGACTCTGTTCTCTTTTTTCAAATCTCTGATCGCTAATCAAATTGCTAATCCAGTGCTGGTACTGTGCAGTCTCCTCAAGAATGCAGAATCAAAAACACAGAATCACAAGCACAGGCACAGAGAAGTAAACAAGTCAACGTGTTCGGAGTAGTGGAATGGTCCAAGTATTTCCCTCGAGGATTCAGCTCAACTGTGAGGTACAGGATCTTTACCAAAAGTAGGAAAAATAGAAAGGGGCTCTTTCTCAATCTTTCTCAGACTTTCCGACGTCTCGCAAATGGCCTCTTTCCAAATCCAAATCCAGATGAAAGTTCTGCTTGGGTGTCTTTCGCTGCACCAACTCTCCACAGGGCGGCTTGCTAGCCTACAGCCTCCGGAGCTCCTCCACCACTTGGATGCCTCATCAGATAGCTGCAGAGGGGCAACAAACGGCAACAGAAGAAACACCAGGTACCAAGGGCAAAAAGAAAATCCAGAAAGTGCAGAGAGTATTAAAACAATAAATAGGGCAACGGTATATATCTGCTTTAAAAAAAGAAAATGCTTCTCACTGCGCCTGCTTCTGCAACTCCTCCTCAGCCACATAGCGTGCCGCCATCTTGGAAATCAAATCAGCTCTCTTTTGATGTAATGGACTACAAATACTCAGGTTACACCCCTCCTCAATTATTTTGACCATATCTTTATTGTATGCACACTATATGGGACTGTAAAACTTTAATCCATTTTGGTAGGCAGATCAAGGAGAATGATATTTTTTTTAAAATACACAGGGAATAAAAGGAGAGTCAGATATAAAGTGAGACCACTGATCATTGGCGAGGAACCGCTGAACCAGTCTGAGGGGTATGGAAGAAGCACTGAATAATTTTACCAGCAGAACAAACTAGCACTCACTCACTAACCACAAAAGGTCACTGATACAATATTGTACTGCAGAAATTAAAGTGGCACTTTATTAAATAACTTACGTATGTAAGATGGTGAAAACACAAAGGGCAACAGCAGCAAAATCTCAATGGTTCACACTTGTAGCTTTCAGGTGAATTCATAATGTGCTCAAGTGCAGTCGTTATATAGTGGTCACCAACAAGGAACATCATGTGCAAGTTAATATAAATTAGTGCAAATCAGTACAATTAAAACAGCGAAGTACATTATAAACAGAGTAATGATTAAAGAGCTACTAACATGCTTTTATAGTCTGGGCAGGCAACTTGTGTCAAACAGCTGCCCGCCTGAGAAGCTAAATTCAGTACCTTCTGAATTTTTTTACTCTGTAATTAAAGAAATATTTAACTTTTTTTGCTTGGCTCATAACTTCTGTGTATGCACTGAGCAGCTGCCGAGCACTGCAGCCCAGCCCTAAAAAATCAACACTTTGATGACGCTAAGTAGGGAACAGGGCTGCAAGCTCTCTATGTAGCTATTAATATTTATTTATTTATTTATTTTCGAGTTTTACCAGGAAAGCATACTGAGCAACATGCTCGATTCCAGATGCGACCTGGGGGCCGAGACCCACTTACATATTAGTAATGTTTAGACAGTACAGAGTTGTGCAAGGATTGTTACAGTACATTTGTGTGGGAAAAATACATAGTTGGGGGAAAGTTACAGTCAAGGGTAGGATACATACAATCAGTATAGAGAATACAGAGGGAAGATACTGTTCAATACATATGCGATTATAGCAGCAAGACATTTAAGTAAGAATTCTTAGCTGATACATGAGCAACTGGAGGTGAAATGTATTCTGAGTAATTTGTTCCATAGGGAGGTATTTGGTGCGTGTCAGATGGGGGTAGGTAGGGTGTTCCTGGTCTGAGGTAATCGGTAATTAAAAGCGGCCTGGCCTTTGGATGTGCGCATAAATGGGACATGGAGCAGTTTATGGTCAATCCATCTAAGGGAGTACGTTGGTGCCGGTTGTTGGGAGAGGGCAGAGGTCAGGTGGGGGGGGGGAGTTGGACCAGAATTTGGCTGCGAATCTGGCACAGTTGGTTTGTCTGCGGTCATGTAGGGATGGTAGAGTTAACAAGCTATAGAGATCGCAGTGGTGGGTTGATTGGTGGCAGCCGAGGATGAAACGGCAGAATGAGTGGAACAGGGTGTCTAGGCTGGCCAAGACAGACCCGGGGATGGTGGAGTAAACTATGTCGCCGTAGTCGATTACGGGGAGGATCATTTTTTGTACAATGGCATGCCTTGTTGGTGTGGGGAGCAGCTTTTGTTACGGTACAGTGCCCCAAGTTTAGGGAGTAGCCGCTTATGTAGAGAGGTGATGTGAGAGGGAAATCTAGGTGTTGGTCTAGCCATACTCCCAGGTATCTGGAGCTCGTACAGTTTTCCAGGGGAGTTCCATCCAGGGTTTTGAAGGGGGGGAGGGGACTTGGTGGGAGAGTCTTTGAGGTGAGCCAAAAGTTAGCAATACCTTTTTTTTAGCGTTAAGAAATAGCTGGTTAGACCTAAACCAGTTCTGGATAGCGTTGAAATCTTCCTGGAGTTGGGATGCTACACTGAGGGTTGTGGGACCAGAGGAGTATGGGACAGTGTCATCTGCGTACATCTGTATAGAGGAGTGTGAGCATGCTGCTGGGAGGTCATTCAGAAAGATGGAGAAGAGAAGGGGACCCAGGACTGAGCCTTGAGGGACACCTGCAGGGACAGGCAATGGGTGGGAGGTGTAAGAGGCTATTTTGACTACCTGTCTCCTGCCTACTAGGTAGTCATGGAGCCAGTTAGTGGCTGGAGTAGAGAGCCCTGCGGCACTGAGTTTGGAGAGAAGTAGGGAGTGGGAGACTGTGTCGAAGGCCTTGGCTAGGTCAATGAAAATGGCAGAGGTAATGTGACCTTTGTCCATACTCGTGAGGATGTCACCTGTGACACGAAGTAGGGAGGTGGTGGTTGAGTGGGATTTATGGAAGCCCGATTGGAATGGTGTGAAAAAGGAGGAGGCATCTAGGTACGAGGTGAGTTGGGACAGGACCAATCGTTCCTGGAGTTTGGCCAGGATAGGAAGTAGGGAGATGGGTCGGTAATTTCCTGGGGAGGTGGGGTCACCTGCTTTTGGGAGAGGTATAACGGTGGCCAGCTTCCAGGCTGTTGGTAACTTGCCCAGGGAGAAGGATAGATTGAAAAGATCGGCTAGAGGGGCGGCAATAGCTAGATCATAATAGGATCGAGGGAGTGGACTGTCTAAATATAGTAAGATTATCTTTGCTGATAGTTCGACATACTGTAAATGCAATGAATATATATAAATTATATAATTGCCCCACACATGTAGCACTATTGGTAAAGATAATCTTGGTACATTTAGACAGCCCCCTTCCCCCGATCATGTTAATAGCTACAAGGGGTGTGACTGCAGTGCTCAGTGGCTGCTTGGCTTACACATGGAATTTATAAATCGAGCAAATAAAGTTAAAGAGGGGTTGTCATGATCCTACCTGCATTGTTGCGTTCCATGGGTATATATCCCGAATGAAATCACAGCATTATTTTAATCATAAACTCGTTAGTTTTAATTAAAAATGCATGTAATCGCATCTGAAACCTGGAAGCGCTGACTCCGTGTGTCAATAGTGTTATGCAGCTATCAGCGTGGCAAATGACGTATACACCTGAGCTGGAAGTCCAAAGGAACGTGGTGAGCAGTGAATTCTCGGAAGTGGACAGAGATAGTTTTGAGGCTGATTTTCTACCTAACATTGCAGAAGTGGATGATCCATATTGTCTTGACCCCCTACAGAGTGATAATGAAAGCAGCAGTGAATCCAGCTCTGTATCTACTATTGGAGATGGCAGACATACAGATGTGGACTGGTGAGTTTTGGAAGTTGTCTGGTGGAGATTTATGCAATGTGGGTCATTTGTCAGTATTTTCTCTCCATGCAGCAATCAGTGTTACAGGCAGCTCGTTCTTGTGTAAAAAGAAAAATACCACTTCATTTTTTTCTAAGTAAGGCATTGAATGTGGATGTCCACACCGGTTCCCCCATCCCCACCCCCTTGAGACTGCTGATGCTACTGTGTACAAAAATTATGCAATGTCCAGGCAGGTGTCCCCCCCCCCCATCAGACACACACACAGTGAAAAGTACATGTACATTTTTATATTATCACAAGATGGTTTCAGTGCAATTGTGGCTAAAGCTCAGATGTTGCAGCATCCAGTGTAGTGACCTGCATATCTTTCCTCCCACTACCTTTGTTGGTTAGTTGTTGATAGATGTGCTGTGCTAGTCACTATTATGATGTACTGTTGTACTGTTGTAGACCCACTAGTACCATTGTGCTCAAAACCCCACAATTTAATTCCTCCCTCTCCCCATTCCTAAAGGACTGGTGTTACGTCATACCATACAGTCACTAGCACATCCCTCCTCTCCTCTCACCTTTGCAGCCAGTCATGTGGTGGAAGAAGGACAGCACCACTTTCTGTAGGGTGTCCTATGTCAGTGGCACTTCAGTCAAGGTGTGGTGCAGCTGTGGTTTATTGTAAGTTGTTGCTGTGTTTCCGTCTACTCACAACTGACATGTGCCCCAGCAGCACCATTGTGCATCATAAACCAAGCCCGACTCTCATAAGCTCTGCCTGCAACTGGATTTGATGAGATTGAGTGTACTTTCATACTGTGCAATTCCTTTCCTGTACAGGGCACACACTACTGGCCATGTCATATGGCATCAATATGAGATAGTGATAGTTCTGCAGTGGCGGTTGTCCTATAGTCTCCCTTCGCAGTGACACTTCAGTTAAGTGTTGGTGGCATGGTTGTTTACTCTGAGGTGTTGTGGCAGTGGTAATGGGATATGTGATGTCAAGTTATTATGCTCCCCTTCCCCAAACTGAAATTCACTGGTTGTTTGGTATGTCACTATTATGCTGTACTGCTGTATTGTGGTAGACCAACCATCAGCACGGTCATTCAGTACCCACCATGCAATCCCATTCCCCCCCAGCTTACCAAAATAACTTTAGTTTCGTCAACCCATACAGTGCCCATCACAGCTCTCCTCTCACCACTTCGGCAGGCGGTTTGGTGATAGCATGGCTGTGCCACTCTCTGTATGGTCCCCCATGGCACGTGCGCATCCAGCAATGAGATGTGGCAGGGTGGTTTAGTATGAGCTGTTTGTGTACTGGTATGGTTTCTGTTATGTCCTATCTGTCCCCCCCCAAAAAAATGTAAACATAATGTGGCACAGCAGTCACCACTGCAGTCTGTGGACAGAATGACCATTCATATAGGATATACACCTGGTTGTTTTGTGTAACCCACACACCCACAGCCATTTAATTGACCAGTACCTTTGTATGGTATACCATTTGCTTTTAGCAGAATACTTTGATTTTATTTACAGCCTTTGAGTGCAAGACTCTTTTACAAAGTTTCCACATCATGGATACAGTGATTAAATTGGTGCCAGTGCTACTGTTAGAATGTGTACCATGCTCATTATCTACAGAAAAGTGGTGGAGGTACAATTACCCAAATGAACGTTTGTGAATACAGCTAGGTCCTGCGCAGAGGATGCTAGGGTGTATGGTAAACCTAACTGCTGTGGTGTCCACAGTAACTCCACACATAAGCAATGAGATGATTGTCAAATGCAGTACCTTATTGTTGTGGTGGTAGTGAGATATGTGATGTCAAGTCCGGTGTGCCCCCCCATCCATCCCACGAACCTGTTTATTTAGTATGTCATTGTTATGCTGTCTTGTAGCAGACTCACCACCAGCATGGATATTTAAAACCCACCATGCAATCAACTATACGGTGATTATCACAGCTCTGCTGTCACCCCTCAGCTGCCTGTGTGGTGATAGCAGTGCTGTGCAAGTCTCTGTATGGTTCCCCCTTTCCCCTTGTGCTTTCAGCAAAGGGTAGTGGCAGTGTGGTTTAACATACTAAGAAGCCAGCAGATTACACCCTATGATGTAGTGAGTTTGCTCGGTGATCAGTGCCACCTTTTGTAGCCCCAACTCCTTACAAGACCTCTCATTTACACCACCCCAGTGGTGCTCTATGATGCACCCTCCCCCTATAACTATCCCAGCCCTTCTTGAACCTCTCCACAGTCATAGCTGCCAACTCCCCAGGCAGCGCATTCCATGGCTCCATCATCCTGTCAGTGAAGTATTGCCTCCTTGTTTCCCCAACCCCGTAGTCTCCCCCCCCGTGCAGCCTAAATGAGTGTCCTTTGGTGGCCCCTACCTCCCTCAGGTGAATCACCCCCTCTAAGGTCACACTTGGTGTGGCCAGGGTATCAGCATTTTATTAGCCTGTGCCTCAGCCCTCCTACACTGCTCATAGTTATTCATTTCGGCATCCAACACCCCCCGAGGTTCTTCTCCCCCATAGAAACTTGCAGTGTCTGTCCCCCCAAGTTGTATACCTAAGCTTTGTTTTTGGCCACTAGGTGCATAAACTTGCACTTCCCTGCATTAAATTGTGGTTTCCAGGCTTGTGACCACTACCCCAGAATCTCCAGGTCCTCCTGGATAGCCAGTTTCCCTTCCTCCCCCTTTACCACCACCCACAGCTTCGAGTCATCTGCAAAGAGGCTCATCCCGCTCCTGATACCTCTTCCAATGTCTGAGATGTAGGAGTTAAATGGGAGTGGTCCCAGTACTGGCACCTGTGGTACCCCGCTAATGACTCTCCTGGAGGATGGAACCTCCCCTCCTCCCCTCACCTTCTATACACGCCTCCATCCAGTTTTCTATCCACCTGACCATGAGTCCACCAACCACCATCTACTTCAGCTTCCCCAGCAGCCCAGGATGCAGTACCAAGCGAAACACCCTGCTGAAGTCTCGAAAGAAGGCAGCTACTGGCCTGCTCTGATCCAGTGCCCTCGTCACCCATTCACAGAAGTCTACCAGGTTGGTCTGATACGATCTGCCCTTAACAAAGCCATGCTGGTGATCATTTCAGTGACCCTGTTCCTTCATAAATTCCTCCAGACTCTCGTTTAAGATGACCTCCATCACTTTGCCCACTACCGATGTCAGGCTGACTCTCCTATAGTTTCCTGGCTCCTCTCACGAGCTGTCCTTGTGTATAGGCACAATCTGGGCCATCCTCCAGTCATGAGGCACCCACCATGACTGCAAGGAGGGGTTGAAAATGTCCATCAGGGGTGCGACCAGGGTATCAGCCAGCTCCTGGAGCACCCTGTGATGGATCCTGTCTTGGCCGGGTGCTTTACCCACTATTATGTCCTTGAGGACTTCCCACACCCTCCCACTGTGGTTTTCAACATCAATTTCCCACACTTCCCCTTCCAGTCCCCCATCCCTTGCCCCTTGCAGTGCGGGCCCCCATTCTCCTTGGTGAACACTGAGGCAAAAAAGTCATTTGGTACCCTCTGCCATTTCCCACACATCCTCCACTCAACCACTCCCCATCCTCAGTGTACTAATCTACCCCTTCCCTTTTATTCTCTCCCTGATATATCTGAAGAACCCTGTTCCACCCTTCAAATCCACTGTGAGAATCTCTGCTCCATCCCTGACTTGGCTGCCCTAACCACCCTAGTGACCATCCTGGCTAACCTATCATACTCCCCCTTGGATATAGCACCCCAGGAATGTTTGTATCTGTAATGAGCAGCATTGTTTTTTCCTCACCACATCCTGTGTCTCCCTTGTCCACCAGATCAGCCTCTTAGCTTTGCCCCACTTGCGTCTCTCCCTTGTGCAGGACTTGGTAGCCTTGAGGAGCCCCTTTTTAAAATCCCCATTGGGTATCCGTGTCCATGTTTGGCATAATCCCATCAAGGTCACACCAAAGGATCTGCCCCCCCCCCCCAAGTTTGCCACTGTAAAATCCACAACTGACATTTTGGTGTATTCTACCCTGCACCCTAGGTGTACAGATAACCAAACTGTGGCATAATCATTTCCCTCCAGTTGGTCCCCCACAACTAGGTCCCCGATAATCTCCACGTCTGATAGTACCACATCTAGGATGCACACCTGCCTTGTCGGATCAATCACCAGCTGGGCAAGAAATGCGTCCTGTAAGACATCCAGCAGGCTTTGCTACCAGCACGATGAGGATTTCATAGTTCCCCAATCTGCTCCTGGCATATTCAGGTCTGCCAGCACCACAATTTTGTCCCCCCCCACCACAGTGTGTCCTAAGGTTAGCCACAAGGCCTCCCTCCTGTTCATCTACCTGCACTGGTGGTCTATATACTACCCCCATCTTTACCTGCTTACCCAGTGGAGCCTGCAGGGTGACACATAGATCTTCCACCTGATCCCTCATCTCCTCAATGTTGGTTATACCACTGTCATCCCTAATAATAAATGCAACCCCCTTCCTCCCTCCTCCCTATCCCTTCTACACATTGTATATCCTATTAGGTTTAGGTCCCAGTCATGTGATGACAGCAGGGTGGTGCCAGTCTACGTACAGTCACCCGTGTAACTGGCGCTTCATCCAAGGGGTTGTGTAATGGTTGTTTAGTCTGAGCTCCTGATGTGGTGGTGTGTTCTATGTTATTACCACTCAGGTGTTCTCCTCTCCTTCCCCCCATCCTAACCAGGACAAAAATCCAAGTGTCATGTGGCACAGCAGCATTATATGGACCAGAAACAAACCATGTGAATAATGTGTGTTTCTGATTATAAATGTTCAGTGTTGATATACAAACTAAGCATTTTTCAGTTATTTTTCAGGTGCAGTTGTGGACATTGTGAAATAATGTCCAGTGAAGTTGAGTGCAGATGTTGTCAAGAGGTCCCATGAGTCTGCAAGAAAATGAGTGATCTTCAGAATGTGAATGAAAGTAGCAACATCCCCTCTTGTATAGTCAAGTATCCAGGGTTTCCTGAGGTTTGCGTGAGCATCTGGGTTCTGGAAATGGTACAGTCCACATACAGGCAGTGCCATAATAGTGAAGCTCTACCTCAACACGAGTAAGCACTTCAGTTATACTTATTGGCCTATATATTCAAAGGGGTTGTGCCTGGTGCAGCTGAGTTGTGGCCAGCCCCAGAAATCGCCCTGGGCAATATTCAGCAGAGGGACTTAGCAGGCGCTTAGTACCCGATGCATAGTCTGAAAGCTAATGTATCTGCGGCACATCTCCAGGTGGCGTGCCCATGCATGTGCGCACATCCTGATATTCAGCACAGGATGTGTGGTGCATATGCTGACACAACCCTGAGCTGCGCAACACACCGGTACACAAAGTTGAGGCCAAAAAAGAATGCTCAAATTGTAGTCATTCACAGGCCGGCCGCTGTATTGCAGGGCACAACACAGAGGCTGCCAGCTGTGGGTGGGCCACCCCCCCACCCACAACACTGTCCACAAGCACCCACATAACTCCCTGTTGGTCCAGTGGTACCCCTCCCCTCCCGTAGCTGCAATTGCCACAAATGAAATGGTAGAGTAGTGGTACCCCCCTCCCTCCCCGTAGCTGTGATCACCGAAAATGAAGTAATGTTCCAACCCTGGTAATTTAGTGGTACTCCTCTCCCTGCCCGTAACCCCGATCACCAAAAATGAACTAATTTTCCAGCACTGGTAGTCAAGTGGAACCCCCCCCTCCGCTTGTAACCCCGATCACTGAAAATGAAGTATGGTAGGTGGTATGCAGTTGGGTTTGCTGCTGTCCGCCAATGCTGGGGGGTGCTGGGTGGGCATAGGGGCCTGTGTGGGTGGGGGTGGTGCCACTGGACCACCACTGATTTATTTCAGTAGGTGTTACTGGCTATCAGGGTTACGGCTGGGGTGGGTGCTACCACTAGACTACCATGGCTGGAACATTAGTTCATTTTTGGCGATCGCTGCTACTAGGAGGTGGGGGGGGGTTACCAGTACTCTACCAGGGATATTTCAAACTTTTATTTTTGATGATCATGGCTACAGGGACTGGAGGGAGTGCCACTACATTACCAGGGATATTTAAAAGTTTTTGTTTTTTGATGATCGTGGCTATGGTGGGGGGGTACCATATGTCTTCCTCAAACAGCACTGCATGATGTGCAGGGTGCCATGCGCATGTCACTGGCCAGCCCTGTACATCCCATGCAAATGTGGCCATAATGACATGTAAATGGCACCATTTGTGCCTTGCATGTACAATGGCCCCATTTTGCATACTGCTGGCTGAATATCCGGAAGCTGCGCTCAGCGTAACTCTGTTGCGCTGGCACATTTACCATTCCTGGTATTCTGCCCTGTCTGGGTGGGATGCCCCTTCACCCATGCAAGTATCATTGGGGCCACCCTGCATGACCATTGGCTGAGAACACCCTATGCAATTTGAAAATGCTGCCATTTATTTTCTCTCGCTTAGCAAACAGATGAAATATTTTATCACACACCAGATCTTAAACATTAATTAGCAATTTTTTATTTATCTTTTTTTTTTAATACTGCCCATTTTCTAAGCGCAATAATACCCAACAGGGTCAGCGGTATGGCCAATACTGGATCTTCCATGGCCTACAAGGCCCTCCACCTTCAATGTCGGGCCTCGCTACATCGATGTGTAGTCTGGTATTGCCCAATACCGCCCACCCTGTTGGGTATTATTGCTTGCATAGTTGTTATATGCTTTACTTATAAAATGTTGTGAATCGTACTACATCAACTTTATTGTGATCTGATTTACAGATTAGTTTTATAGAATAATTTATCATGTTGCTTAGCATTCAGATAATACAATGTTAAAGTGTCATAACATATTCCTTTACAATAACATGTTACATGAAATGTGATGGCCCATAAAAGTAGCTTGTTTCATAGTTAACATTTGTACACTGTTGTATGGTAACCAATAATTGTTCATTAACCTGATAGATCTATATTCATTTAGTAACTCTGCTGAACTTTAAATAACGTGTGGTATCAAACATGAGACTGTACTTAATGTGAAGCGAACAACATGACAGTTGATAATGAAGCAATAAGACCTGACATGGTGTGTGCTTTGGTGGTATAAGTACTGTTCACCCTCTTTATGAAATGGAATACGATTGCTATGAAAAGCTGTGATAACCTGATTTAAAGTTATAATGTCTAAAACGTCGTTTTAACTAGAAATCAAGTTATTACTGCAGTCTCATATCAGCTTTCATTATAACTTTCACGATCACTGTAGCATGACCGAGCGGAGTTCCTTCAAGTAAAAAATATGCCACAAAATGTATTGGAACTGTAATGTTTACTGTAAAAGGCATGCTTCTTCTATTGATAAAGGGTATTTTTCTTTCTTTTCTGTGCAAGTGTACACCGAGTGTAGAGCGATGATCATGAGTGATGCGGCTGCTTCAGGAGACTCGATGCAAGTCTTAGCTAGTGTTGCTATAACACTCGCCAAGGCACGAGTCCATTCTCCGGAGGCAGCCGCATCACTCGCTCTCCTTGCTGTACACTTAGCAGCTTCTTTCAAAGAAAGTTAATAAAAACACCCTTTAGCAATAGAGGCAGCATGCTTTTTACACTAAATGGTCATGTTGCAATATATTTTGTATGGTATTCTTTACGAAAAGGAACGGCAACTGTTCACGCTACAGTACAGGACCCTCAAAGTCAATCGTCCTTGGCTACAAGTTGTTCCATATAGCAAGTCAATGCACCAGCAATTATCAGAAATACAGAATATGCAAGTGTGTATTGATGGAATTTTTTACACACCCTTGGTGTGTGATTACCACATAAACCTCTTGACCTTCATTATTGAGGTGTTATGGGTCATCACACACCTCTGATGAGTCAAACAAAAAACAGAAATTCAGAATGCACAGTTGCCTATTCATTATTCTATATATAATGGTCAAGTGCGTGTTTAATTAAGTAAGAGGCATAGCCTACTGTCCCCCCCAACAGGGGCTGTTACAACAACATAACACAACTCCAGTACTCTTATTATCACAGTCATGAAATTTGTTATATTATGCATAATATTTGATAAATTACTTTTCAATCACAATGTCAATCAAGCATGATTTATTTAACACCCTAATGTCAATCATCCTTCTCCCAACCGGCACTACTTACAATAACTTTCAATATCTCTCAAAACCCACCACTCAGTCCCTTAGCATCTGCCTATGTAGCCATTAACTATGCATTGCCAGCATAAACAAGCCACGAGTTCCACAACTTCAGTAAACCAGAAAATATTTCTCTTGTAAAACAGGAACCATGTATTCTTCCCCCATTATTCCATGCTGCTGCCGATCCCAAAGCTAACCACCATAGCACTGCTTTCCACCCCCGGCATGCATCCACCACAAAGAACAAATGCTGCCACCAGAAATTACAGCACACCAGCAATGAATTTTAATCAGAAATGAGCAAGCTCTTTCCACCGTCTGTTACCTTCTCCCTTGAAAATCATCTTTTTCAAGGCAGTCTGATACGACAGAATCTCTGCGGCTCTCATTCCCCCCTGTCTCCACTACCCCCGCACACAGACCTCACTTCTCACTTTTTGTCTGTTCTCTAAATATTCTGCCCATCACTGTGACTTTATAAAAGAAACACTATCTTTTTTATTATTTAAAATAGGTTACAATCTCACAAGTTCTCCTCCATTTCATCTCAAGTCTCCCACTGGCAACAGTGCTCCCATCTGTCCTCGCTCTCTCTATCGGCTACAGTTTAATTCGCTGATAAATACTGGATCAATCAGATACTTACCATGCATCTCCACTCCATGGCCAGTGAAGGCACAAGACAAAAAAATGAAAAAAAAACAAAAAAACAGCCTGCCAAAAAAAACAATATCACCACCACAGCGGCTCCCTCTTTCGCTAAGTGACACACGAACCTGCCATGTTTTAAAAACACTCCAGCCCACCCACAAACCAGCAACAGTCAATACAAACAGTGCTGTCAATGAAATGATGTTCCCAGCATAGCAACCATACTACTGGCCTTAGAAACCATCCGATCCTCAGGCACAAATACAGCAAAAAAATTCCACTACATTTATAAAAATATGAACTAAAACTGTACAAAAACTACATCAAAACAAAACAAAACAAAAAAAATTTGCTATTGCATAAATCGAATGTGCAATGGAAAAGTCGTAAAATACATGATTTATCTGCACTCGAGCAGTTTGACCTCAGACACCTCTCTCATGGCTTACACCACTCCTGAGGTTACCCGAGGTCAAACTGCTCTTGTGCAGCTAAATCATGTATTTCACTCATTTCCATTGCATATCCCATATGTATATGTATGTATGTATGTATATATATATATATATATATATATATATTTTATCAACAATGGTTAACTACAATTGCAATAAAAGTTACATTGACAACAACCTCTACAACAAAGCTGAACACAATAACAACTGTCTTTGTAATGTTGGACTTTGTGGTTGATTCACATGGAATTACAGTAGTTATCTGAATTGTGATAATTACAGTACATAGAAAATTAGTGTATTTGAAATATTTTTTAGTCTAATCAAATTGCTATCCTTGACATTGAAGTAATCAGTATTGTTTTTTTGTTGTTGTTTAAAAGTAACATTTAGAATCAATCGGTATCATAGCTGAAGAGTCAGTAAATATATAATTAATAGTAACATCACTCTTCTTTCCTCTTTCCATAGCCGTCATCGATTTCTGGCTTACAGAAGTTTTGTCTGGTGGTGCACGGGATGGTTGGTGCGCATTGTCCTTCCATCATGCGCTATTTGTAAAATAAGGGAGCGTTGGCCATCTGATAATTATGTTGGATTTCTGCCTGCATGATGAGCCTCCCTTGTCAGCATTTGAAACGCCTCCTGCCATACCATTGCCCAATTGCAATTTGTTTGTCTAGGGCTTCAAATTTGGATGTTAAAGGCTGCGGGACTGCCCCAAATATCAATCTTCTGCTGGTTTACCCAGACTGACAGCACCTTCAAACTCATTCAAAAGTTCATGCACAAAGTCTAAAAAGTAATACAAGGACAAGTTTACTGAATTATATTGGTACACTGTCAACCATGACTTAGAAACCTGTTGGATGAACAGGAATGTGACATGTTACAGCAGTTTTACATGTTTCCTATGATTGTTACAGCTGCCTGTTATTAATATACAATGCATAATACAGATTGTTTGTTTATTGTATTGTTATTGTTTATTTTTCATAAATATAATAAGCAAATGGTTTGAATACAGTAATATAAGCAGTATGTCACCACATCAGCCCCACGGGAAGCTACAACAAACCATGCCATCACCGCCACCCACCACCATACCTAAAGTAACATTGTCATGTAATCTCATACAGCGACCGCCACAACTGTCCTTTCAGCATCTTTGCCGTCAACTGGATGCAATTACAGTGAGTGGACATCCAGTGCCCTGTACCATGGCTGCTGTGGTGCCATTGCATTTTCAGGCAAGGAGAGACGGTAATCGACAGCACTGTCTCTCAGCCACACACAACCTGCTGAATTTCCATACTGGGGTATCAGCACAACACAACATATTGCTACGTGTCCTGCATGCACCCTATCAAACTGTATTATAAAGCATTTTCACAAATACATAGTAACACAATATTGCAGTCATGGAAAAGAATTATGTTAAATCTTGTCTCCCCTGCCTTACTGTTCATATGATATTGCTCTTGGTGGTGGGAACAAGCATCCTCAGCCCGTGAAAAGGTCATGCAGCTACTACACATGTGGGTTACTTCACCAGAGAGCACTATCCAACTGGTAGTGGTGTCTTGCAAAACAAGATGGAGTTAGGCCTGGAAAGTTTTGGAGCTTAAGGCTTCACCATCCCTCGTGTAGGCCACTTTGTAGCTGCCCTACTGGTGCACTGCAAGCACTGCACCTTTATGTGCAGGTGACTCACATTGAGTGAGTAGTGCACCTTCAGATGGTCTCCGTTTGCAGATACTTTTTAGAACTATCTTAATGGTGCTCTTGCTGCTGGCATCCTATGGCTGAAAGACAAATTTTGACAAAACCGCTGAGCCTGCAGAATCATGCCCAGTACACTAAGGTCACACAATGCCTCCTGTAACCATCTATCAATTAATGCTGTACAGATGGTGAACCTGACCAACTTCAGCACAACCATGAGTGTCAATACATGGGTTTAAAATAGGCCTTCGGTTAGGGGTGATGGTACTTTATATGCTTATTCAGTCTGTCTGAATTCGCTTTTGAGTCTTTTGCAATAATTTTACATTGTAATAAAACTATGATATGAAAACATAAATATGTTGATAACATTTTAATTATCATTAATGATGACAATTTGTTTTAATAACAAAGTTTGCAATGGAAAGGTGTGTTATTCAGTAAACCTTTCACTTGCCATATGATGTTGCTGTTTTTATTGGTCTGACAACACATTGACCACCCTTATATTTTGGTATGTCCACTTTGAATTTTTTATCTCCCTTCACAGTCACTGCCTGCTCCCTGTTTGAGTTGCAGTTAAAATGGATTGCAGCAAGAAGCATCCTGTTGAGATAAACAGAACATGGTTTGAACAACAGTATTTAGTGTCACAGTCTGATTGTTATAAGTATTTATAACAAGCTCTGGCAGAGCCACTACAACTGTGAATACATTAACTAGATAAGGGTGTTTCATGGGCTTAAACATAAACATTTATTTATTTATTTAAAAAATATGAGATTTACAAACCTTTGAGTCAGATACTTATTTACACAGGCACCACATCAAGAAGACTAAAGCAGTTCAAACAATATACAATAGCTAAAGCAAATAGACATCAGGAGTCAAAGAGAAGCCCAGAGTGTTCACGTGAAGGCTGTTGCATACACTGACTGAATCAAAGTACAGTACATTGAAAAAAGGGCATATTTAAGCAGAGGTGAAGCAGAGTGCTTCCACCACCCCAGGAGTAACATTATTACACGATAATACACACCCTGGAGTGCTTATTGCAACTATACAATGGCTTGTTGTTATATACAGAATTTAAAGGATGTTTTTGTTAGTGTGGAAAAATATTTCTTAAGAGAAAATCCAAGGAATGATCCAAATCCAAAGCTACAGTGATGTCACTGTGTAATAACATCACTGTTTCAATGGGTCAGCAGACAACTAACTATTGACATTTGTGCTCCCTGGATAAGATCGGCTACAAGGCTCTGCTGTTGCTAAACTAATTTTAAAGCAGTACACATGCTAAATCTAAGGGTATGGCTACATAACTGTCACATGAGACAGGGGCCATCGTAGGAGAAAGAAAGACAATAAAACTATTTGTTACAGAGATCCCCAGGGGTTGTAAAACTACTATACAGCTAGCAAGCTAATTTAGGAAAAACTCCTAATAGCAGACAGAAGGAAGGACACACTAGGATTTAACATACATATCAAAACACTCTACATAACATATGTATTTTGCACATGCTGGGTGGACTACTCCTTTAACTTTCTGTGGTCTCAATTAACTCCTCAAGCCAGAAGAAAAATAATGCTTTAAAGTTTCCTATATACTATACACAGGCACAGAAACTGGAATAACAGGTTCCAATGAGTATAAACTCAGCAGGGATATTGGGAGGATGGCAACTCTGATAATTGTTCCAGTCTTTCTTTTCACTGATAGAAACTGAGCCAGAAAAAAAGTAAAATACATTTCATCACAGACTGTTTACACCAACTACATGAACCTGCATGATTTATTTGTAAAGACAATTAAAAATGTGTAGATAGAATATGGTAAACACATATTATTAATCCCAAAAGCTGAACTTTGTTTTTAGTATATAAATGTTTAAGAAATACCTGAAAGCTGAGTCTTTCCTTGTGAGACACCAGATGACTCTGATAATCATTTGTTCCAAGGGTTTTTAAGTCAGTTTGAATGCATTAAGTATTATCTGTTCTCCAAGGGACTCCACAGATTTGTTGTTCCTTCGCCAGATACCAAACTAGTGACTCTTCTTTCAGCATGATAGGATCCACCTCATGCCCCTCCCACATGAATAAAAAAAAAGGTGGGTTGGATTTTTAGGAGCTTCTTGGTGGAGGTGGGTTGGATCTTACTTCCCCCCCCAAAAAACAATGCTGCCTCCCACTACTCAGGTTCCAGTTCTTGTACCACCCATTTAAGAAAAAAAATAGTACCCTACAACCATTGACTAGCATGAAAGCGTATTTATTTGAGGGCGGAAAATATTTCTTGGAGGACGGTAAGGCAGAGGAGACTATTTACACCTTCAGTCAGTTCCATGGACAGAAAACATGACATCACTCCTTTTGTACATGCAATACTCCTGTAGGCTCCACCCACAGTCATAAAAAGGGTCTCAGAAATGCTGCAATCTGATTGGTTGTTTGCATGACAGCAGCCTTACATTAATCCATGTTATACTGACATGTACAGCCTAATCACCATGGAACATGGATTCTTCCGGGTCCGCATTCCATCCTCTAACACTGCTGAATGACTGGAATGCTGCATTCTGATTATGAACCAGCATAGAAACATAGAAACATAGAATTTGACGGCAGATAAGGACCGCTTGGCCCCACCTAGTCTGCCCATTTTCCTACCTAACAGATAAGCTGCATATCCTAGTTAACCAACAGCTTAATTCCTCCTACCCCCCACTAGGACTGCCCTATGCCTGTCCCATGCATTCTTGAAGTCCCCCACTGTTCTTGACCCCACGACCTCTTCAGGGAGGCTGTTCCATGCATCCACAACCCTCTCAGTGAAAAAATACTTCCTCACATTACCTCTGAGCCATCCCCTTCTATCTTCAAATTGTGCCCCCTTGTTCTTGCACATCTCTTTTTCTGGAAGATGCTACCCTCTTGGACTTTGTTAATTCCCTTGAGGTACTTGAAAGTTTCTATCATGTCCCCTCTCTCCCTTCTTTCCTCAAGGGTATACATATTAAGCTTCTTTAGTCTTTCTTCATATGTCTTCTGGTGCAGACCCTGCACCATTTTGGTTGACCTCCTCTGGACAGCCTCCACTCTGTCTATGTTTTTGTGGAGATGGGGTCTCCATAACTGCACACAGTACTCCAGATGGGGTCTCACCAACTGTCTGTACAGAGGGATAACAACTTCCTGTTTTCTACTATTGATGCCTCTTCCTATGCATCCCAGTATCCCCCCAGCCTTCCTTACTGCCTTCTCACATTGCTTGCCCACCTTAGGTCATCTGATATAATTACTCCCAGGTCCCTTTCTATTTTTACTGTTGTCAGTATCTCACCCCCCATTGTGTACGCTTCCCCAGGGTTTTTGTTCCATGTGCATTACCTTGCACTTCTTTGCATTGAATCTGAGCTGCCATACATTTGACCATTCCTCCAGCTTTGCCAAGTCCCTTCTCATCCTTTCCACTCCATCTTGTGTATCAACCCTGTTGCAGATCTTTGTGTCATCTGCAAAGAGACATACTTTTCCTTCCAGTTCCTCTGCAATGTCACTTATAAAGACATTAAAAGGACCGTCCCAGTACTGAACCTCCGGTACCCGCTAGTAACCCTCCTTTCATCACTGTGTACTCCATTTACTACTACCCTTTGAGTCCTGTTGTCTAGCCAATTTTTATCCAGGCTACCACCTTGGGACCCACTCCAAGGCTGGCTATCTTGTGTATTAATCTTTGTGTGGGACTGTATCAAATGCCTTGCTAAAATCTAGGTAGGCCATGTCCACAGCCCCTCCCTGGTCTACTACTTTGGTAACCCAGTCAAAGAAATCTATTAGATTGCCTGACACGACCTTCCCATCGTGAATCCATGCTGCCTTGGGTCCTGTGCCCACTGACCTCTAGGTACTCAACAATTCTTTCCTTCAGAAGTGATTCCATCATTTTCCCTACCACTGAGGTCAAACTAACTGGTCTGTAGTTTCCTGCCTCTGTCTTGCTCCCACTTTTGTGAAGAGGAATCACATCTGCCCTCCTCCAGTCCTCGGGTACCACCCCATCCTCCCATGATTTGTTAAACAGAGTAGTCAGCGGTGTCACTAGTTCTACCCTTAGTTGTTTTAGAATTCTTGAGTGAACCCCATCAGGCCCCATTGCTTTGTCCACCTTCAATTTTATTAGTTCTTTCAGAACCCTTTCTTCTGCAAATGGACTGTTATCGAGCCCCGTCTTCAGAGCATAGTGACGTTTATGTCAATGTGAGTCTTGTACATCACGATGTCATGCTGTATACCCAAAATTTCAAAAAGGTGTGAATTTTAAAAAAAATGATTATGAACCAGCATTCTTAAACTGTTGGTGGAGGAACTATTTTATTAAAAATCTCCCTCTAAATGAAGAAAACATTCAAAAAGCATGCTGTTAACACTTTTCTTTTGGAATAATTTTTAATAATAGCAATAAGGCACTCTCAGGAGTTAGATTAACAGTCAGTTAATCACCCCCTAGGGGCAATATGGCACTTGGCTGTGTCTCATGCCACATTACACCCCTAGGGGGTGTTTATCAGACTGTTAATGTAACCCCTGGTCATACCTTTTGGCTTAATACAATCCATACTGTTTGAATTCCTTTCTTTGTACCCAAATCATACAAATCAAGATAACACATACAAAAAAACACACACAGATGAGTGAACAGTGCTCAGTTTCATTCATGACAACTCTGTTACACAGCTTACAATGAGTACTCTTTAACTGTCAAAGTACTACCTACAGCCTCCTAACCTCAGTTTAGAAAAAAATGTCAGGACAAGCCATGGCAGAAAAGAAGCAGACATATTCACATAAAGTGATGTCTGCAAGTAACTACTGATGATAATAATATATATCACCATGACAGACAAAGATAGTATCTTGGTTGCCTTCTTCTGTTCGCTAGCAAAATTAAAAGTATGAAATGCATACCGTGTGTACATCCCACGAAAACTATATGCCTGACCCTTTGGGGCATACTGTATTACAAGGCTATGGAAATACTCAAGTGAACATGTTTGGTGCATGGGAGATAACTTCACATCTCTTTTGGCCACAGTTGATGTCACAGCCATATCAACCTTTTCATATGTCTTTTCACCTTGCATTGAGGGAAGAGGTGAGAACACAAAAAAACAATGCCATATAAGTGGGATGTTATAGGTACCTTATTATTAGCATATACATACAATAAGTAAGCAGCAGGCAACTTTTATGCAATAAGGCATGACCACTTGTGATGTTAATGGTCTATTAATCACCCTCTATGGGTATCATGTGGCAAAAGGCATAGCCGAGTGTCACATGCCCGTAAAGGTTGATTAATTTACGAGTAACATAACCCCTATGACTGCATTATTGCTATTATAATAACAATGGTTTTACAACAGTGTTATACCTTAAGGCTGTTAGAATGCTTAGAGCCAATCAGAAAGCTCAATTTCTATGACACTTTTTTAATATTGGTTATTGTTATGTTCTGCTCATCAACCAGTAGGGTGTTGTCCGTGGGTCCCACACCACTTGCACCCTCATGCACATGCTAATGACAGATGTTTTATTACTGTCATATTGCTGTATTGCACTAATATGTAGTAATGGGTATTTACTGTACAAGAGTGGGTACTAGCGATCATGCTTGCTAAGTGTATACACTATACATTTATTTTACAGCATTATTTCTTAGTTTTCAGTTATCTGTAATGTCCATTTGCCTACATGAGGCATATGTGCTTTGGGCCTAACCATATCTTTTTACCAAAGTATTCTTTTTCACATGTATTTCTGTTGACACTGCCTTGTACCATAATGACGTTGCACCTGTTACAACCTCTGTGCCATCTTTTTTCTAACTTATGTTATGTCTTCTGTATAATGTAATGCTTTTCTGCCTGCAAACTCTACATTTTCTGTCCAGCAATGTAATGGTATCACTTGCTTCAGCCAATGAGAATTGTTGCACCCTTTTCCTTATCTCCCTATAAAAAGTACTATTCTAGAAAGGTTTGCTGAGAATTGCTGTATCTAGACATAGGGGATCTTGTTATTTCTCCCTGTGATTTGCACTGCAAGTTGTAAGACTGTGTTTTTTGTAATAAACTTGTTTATTACATGATTTGCCACTGTCTGTCATTCCTTCCACTTATTTATCTCTAACAAGAACCTGATGCTGGAGTCCTTTCACTCCCTACAAGTGATGCCATATAGCAGGTTGCGTACCATACTGCAACATGTGCATTGGGAGGTTGAGTAGTGTACCAGTAGGATGACATATCAGCAATCACTACTGATATTTTATACAAACAACTGCTAATTAAAAAGCACCATTAATACATTGGGATTGAAGAACAAAATTTTGCATGCGGCTCATTCTGACTGTCATACAGACTTGTTTATTATTATGAGAAACAGGTCCAGCCATTGTGTGAGCATTATGCTATAACTGTCATGCTGATGATACCCAGTTCTACCTGTCTTTTGCACCCTACCAGGATAGAGCACTCTCAGTATTTAATAACTGCCTCACTGAAATCCAGGGATGGATGAATTCCAGCTGGCTGAAGTTCAACTAGGAAAAGACTGAAGTGATGGTTGTGGACCCAGGTCACCAGATAGAGGGTTCGGGAGTGGGTTTGCCTATAGGTCTTTTCCTGGGGGGCTCTCAGCTCCTTACCTCTTAATGGGTGCGAGGAGTGATTCTTGACGATGTGCTGACACTGCGATTCCAGGTGTTGGCAGTCATCAAGTCCTCTTTTTATCATCTGAGGAACATCTCCAGGGTCAAGCACTTAGTTCCATCTGGCGATCTTCCTATGCTGGTCCACTCATTTGTGACCGTGCACCTTGATTATTGCAACTCCCTTTATCTAGGGCTACCTTGGGTTGATATCCACCGCTTGCAGCTGTTGCAGAATGCTGCAGCCTGGATGTTGACAGAAACTCCCCAGACTTGTTACATCTCCCTGGTGCTGTGTGAACTGCACTGGCTGCTGATTTAGACTGCCCCAGGTGATCTCTCCATTTGGCTGACAAGGGGTTGCTAGAGAAGGGTGTCTTTAAAATCATCGGGGGCCTATGCATTTATGTATGTGGCCCCTACCCTTTAGAATTCTCTACCCCATCGGCTTCGGGAGTGTGCAGCCGTGGGAGGTTTAAACAGGCCTTAAAAACCCATCTCTGGTACCAAGCCTATCTGTCTGATTTTATTGAAATTAATTTTAATGTTATCTGTTCTTAATTGTGTTTTATTGTACGTGGCTTTTATCCTCTTACTATTAAAACGCCTTGATATTCTGAAAGGCACGGTGCAAATAAACGTATTTTTATTATTACTATTATTAAATTTAGTAATGCAGGGTAAATTATGTCATGTCACATATGTAGGATACTGTAGGTGATCTCATACAAAATGACTATGTTCTTTTAACGAGTGGTTTCCATGACTAGGCTATATAAGTGAAGGTCGCCATTGAAAACAAGTTAAAATAATTGTGAACTTTGGCATTTGTGTCCCATACACTCTACTATTTAAACATGATAAAATGGATGGGCAAAATCATGTCATTTGATTGACTAATGTTTATGTGTGAAATATGGTTCACACATGGTTACATGTTACATGGCCTTTTGGACTAGTGCCTTAATAGGCCCCTGGCCATGCTATAAGTAAACAGCAAGGCACAAAGCTGTGTGTGTAAAACATATTTTACCTAATGGACAGGTGCATAGAAAGGCATAAGGCAAAATGTCACATAACATGTAATCATGTGTAAACCATGTTGTACACATAAATAAGAGACAATCACATTACATGATTTTACCCTTCCATTTTATAAGTAAGCAATAAGGCAGAGAAAGGAGTGTGATTATAGATGTAATCAAATCAGTGGCTATACCTTACATAAATGCTGTATTTGTTACCCTTGTAAGAAGTATGTGGTCTTAATGAAAGATGAATAAATCACGATATGTGCATTGACCACTTACTGGGTTTCATCCATTTCCGTCTCCTATCAACTTCACGAAGTGGTCCATGAGCACAACTTGGAAACAAGTCATTGTCATGGTCGTGTACATTCTGTATGTGATTTGTGATAGATGTTAATTTTGCCAACATGACAGCACCATTCCCACCTGGAGTGGATCTGGGGATTCAGTACAACATGTTTCTAATTGATGGGATCCATTTTCTAATCGCACTGCAATCCTTCTGTGAAGCTGTTGCCTCCATTTTCTTTGTCATACCTAGCACATGAAAACAGAAATCAGAATAGAAGATTACAAGAATGCACATCTCAAAAAGTTAGCAAAAACAGAAACTCAGTTATTATTGCATTGTTTCATACTGTGGTATCTTCAAACATACCAAGCTATAATACATGTCACAACAGGGTGTGTGTTATTGGTGAATAACCCACGTCTTCAAAATTGCATTTATTAAAAAACATACTTAAAAAATGTTCAAGCTACTTCACACATAGATACGCTGTATAAGTTCAGGAAGGCACTCCAGGGAGTTGATTCAAACAACATGAAGTCTTGCTGTATTCTGACTATATACAGTTATTCCCAGCACTTGAACTGCTCTGGAGAGTAAAGAGTTAACTCTACGCAAAGGCATAGAACGTTGAGCTTGAGCGTGGTTTTCAAACCTCTGTCGGTGGTACTCTGAAGTGTAACTGTCAGATTCTTTACTCTGCCTTACTGTGAAGTCGCTCCGGAGATTCCTCCTGCACTTCGGTTCAGTCTAGCTCGAATCGGTCGTTTTTTTCAAACCGTGATTTCCTGCATTTCGGTATTCTTACTCTGTCTTGGTACAGTAAGTGGTAGCTATAGGTAGTGGTTATTTTTCTGTGTTGTTTATTAAGAGATAGTTTTATTCAGTTCTGTGTCAGTCGATCCAGTTCAGAACTGATGCTTATCTCTATATTAATAATCTTTACTGATTGAGTGTTTTTTCTGGTACCCATCGGTTCCTAAAAAAAAATCCGATATTTTAGAATTTTTTTAACCAACCCGTGACACGGTTGGAACCGTTGGGTTTGTAATCTCCTGGCTTAACCACTGTTTAATGTGATTTTTTCTGGTTTTAGGCTTGTCTGAGAAACCCAAGAAGAAAACCAGACCCACTGGGTTTCAGCACTGTACCGAGTGTAAGGAGGCCTTTGCTAAGGCCGACCCTCACCTCATCTGTGTGTATTGTCTGGGGTTTGACCACCTCAAGGAAGACTGCCAAATATGTAAGAACTTTTCCAAAGCAACTCTCGATAAACGTTTGAGTAGGCTAAGGGACAGGGTGGCTGAGAAGTCCGCTGACCCGGATGGCAGCCCAGTTCGATTGCTGCCGAACCTGAAGAGGTGCCCACTGACCTGGGCGATACCTCTTCGGGCAAACAGAGAGCTGATTATGCAGAATCGGTTCCGAGCAAAAGATAGAGGAAATCAGCTGGTTCGGATCCCGCTTCCCATGGTCCGACCACTGATGAGATAGTTAAAGCGATTTCAATAGTTCAATAGCTTTGCCCGGTTCCGACCGAACCGGTTTCGGTTCAGTCCCAATCAGTTCGGTCGGAAGTATTGGCTTCAGATATAGATCCTGAAGCATACTATGAGGGCGATTGGGAGGAAGATGAGGACTGTGAAGAAGATGAGGGCCTAGGTGAGCCAGTAGAACCTGACATCTCCCCAGACAGGCTTTCTCAGGCTTCGCCTCTCAGGCTTTCTGAGTCCCCTTCCCATTTCTTGTTTTACAAGAAAGTGGCTGAGACTCTTCAGCTTCCTATGGAAGAGGCCGAACAGGATCAGGAAGAACCTGACTACCTGGAAATAATGGATGTCCCAGAGTCTAAGAGGGTGTCTATCCCCTTACATAAATCCTTGGGGAAGCAGACACAAACAATTTTACAATTTCCTACATCCATTCCTCCTGTGGAAAAAAGAATGGACAGGAGGTATGCTTTGTCAGGTCCAGGGATGGAATTCCTTTCAAATCATAGCAGCCATGTTGGGGTAGTACAAGCTGCAGCCTGTGACAAGGCTAATATTCCCCTGGCGTCTCACTCCCCAGATAAGGATTCCAGGAAAGTGGATGCCATGGCAAAAAAACAGTACTTGGCATCCTCTTTGGGACTCAGGCAATCGAATTACATGGCATACACAGCCAGGTACCAGAAATCTATGTGGGATACGGTTCTGGCACTGGCTAAGGATGCCCCTCCCCAGCTAGCCAAGGAGCTGGAGCAGGTGGCTGCAAATGGTATAGAGGCATCTAAAGTGCAATTCCATGCTGTGGTTGATTCCAATGATGTTCATTCCAGGGTCATGGCTACATCTATTTCCATGAGTAGATTTGCTTGGCTTAGGTTACGAGCCTCTCTCAGGATACCCTGGCTAAGGCCATGGATTTCCCTGTAACTGGTAATTCTCTCTTTGGGGAACAAACAGAGAATTACATGAAGAAGATGGATGAATACAGGACCACCTATAGGAGTGCTGCAGCCAAAGAAAAGCAGACCACTTCTCAGAGGAAGCAGTCTAGGGGCAGGGGCAGGCCTTTTTACAGGCCTTTTTACCAAGCTCAGGCCCCCTCATCTTCTTTTCAGCTGAGGGGGTTCTTTAGGGAAAGAGGTAGATGTGGGGTAACTACTGTAGGACCCCATCAGCTACTCAGTCCAAGCCCTCTGCCAAGCAGACACCCTGAAGTTTCAGTCAGGGTCGCCTCCCCAAACCCAGTAGAGGGCTGGATGACTCACTATTCCCAGGCCTGGGAGTCTATTACTTCAGGCAAATGGGTCCTGGAAGTAGTGAGCCAGGGACTTGCTCTCAGTTTGAAATGGTAAAGTCGTTCAGTCCTCCCTCCCCCTTGAGACAAAGGCCTTAGAGGCAGAAGTCTCCTCTCTTCTGATTTTGCAAGCAGTAGAGAAGGTACCTCTTTGTCACAGAGGAAAAGGACTGTATTCAAGATACTTCCTTACCCCCAAAAAGACAGGGGAGTGGCAACCCATATTAGATTTAAGGTACCTGAACAAACATTTGACAAAACCAAAGTTCAAAATGGTGACTCTGGGAGTACAGTAATTCTTCCCTCTCTGAGACCAGGAGACTGGCTAGCTTCCCTGGATCTCAAGGATGCCTACTTCCACATACCTATCAGACATTCCCACAGAAAGTACCTCAGGTTCGAGTTGCCCTCAGGCCATTACCAATTCAGGGCCATGCCCTTTGGCCTCACATCTGCCCCAAGGGTGTTCACCAAGTGTCTTGCAGTGGTGGTGGCATTCCTCAGGAGGCAGGGCATCCTTCTGTTCCCATACCTGGATGATTGGCTTCTAGTGGGCCAGTCCTCAGACCAAGTCAAGTCATCCTTAGAGGTCACCCAAAGGCTTCTAGAATCCTTGGGCTTCATTCTGAATTTAGAGAAGTCTATTCTAGAACCAGTCCAGCGTCTCACTTTCATAGGGGTAGAAATAGATACAGTTCAGGCAAGAGCATTTCTTCCTCTCTCAAGGGTTCAGTCACAGGTCAATTTGGCCTCCTCTTTTCATCCTCTAGTGTCTTGACCAGCCAGACAATTTCTACAGCTGCTGGGCCACATGGCAGCTTCTACAGTAGTAGTTCAGGGAGCAATATTTCAGATGAGGGATATTCAGTTTCATCTCAGATCTTTCTGGTCTCAGAAAAAGGACCCTGTCTTCAAACGGGTTCCAGTCTCCAACACCTTGGTCCAGGCCCTTCAGTGGTGGTTGGAGGAAGACAATCTTCGAAAAGGGGTCCCCTTCATCAGTCAGGCCCCTTCTGTGATTCTCACCACAGATGCCTCCCTGTTGAGGTGGGGGCCCACCTAGATCAGCTCACAGCTCAGGGAACTTGGTCACACCAGGAGTCCCTTCTGCACACAAACCTTCTCGAATTGAGAGCTGCCTTCCTGGCTCTCCAGGCATTCTCAGTGGTTGTCCAAGGGAAAGTGGTGCAGATCAGAACAGACAATACCACAACTATGTGGTATATCAACAAGCAGGGAGGCACTCGGTCCTCGGCCCTGTGCACAGAAGCCATGAAAATTTGGTCTCTGACTTATTCCCTTCAGGCTTCTCTTGTGGCGGTGCATCTCCCAGGGAAGGACAACATCCTAGCAGATACTCTCAGCAGGATTTCCCTGGGTCACCACGAATGGACCCTGAGCTCAGTCATTCTTCAAGTCATCTTCAGGAGATGGGGCACCCCAGAGATAGATCTCTTTGCAACCCTGGACAATCATCAACTGCCCTTTATCGTTGCAGACCACCCCTTCTGGGTCCTGTTCCCCAGGATGCTCTTCTACTAAATTAGACAAGCAGGTTTCTGTATGCATTTCCTCCTTTTCCTCTGATATTAAGGGTCCTGATAAAAATCAAGTCTCTGCCTGTTAGCATCCCATACTTGCTCTGCTTTGCTGATTTAATCCATGTCTTCAAATGCCTATCTGTGCAGCAGGACATGCATCTTACAGTCATGTAACAAAATGCATAAAAGCATTTCATCATACACTGAGCACAGACAAACTGCAAATAAATGAAGTTATTTAAAACATAAATTAGTTACCTGTACCAAATTGATGTTTAGGACCTTACACCATTGCATTTCCATCACTGTGTATGTTAAAAACTTGGCAGAGTGACCAGGGCTGTCACATCTGCCATCACCAGATAGGATGACACCATTTCCAGATTGTGTTATTTCACTCACTACGGATTCCTTGTGAGCAGTCCATACTTTATAAACTGTTGGCTGTACAAATGTAGTGGAATGCTGATAGTATGTTGCCTCAGAAATACACTGAATGTAAACATTTCGAAGTACTCTCAATGTCTGCTGTGGTGAAACACCACTAAACCCTATGCTGGCAGACAAAAGAACATTCCCTGCTTGATATTCTGCAATATGAGGCTGCGATGACCACATGTGCTTATGGCCACTCTCAGAACATGTCTGTGTAATTACAATAAATGTCCCTTTCGTGTAGGTGATCACAGGGTGTGCATGACACTGGATACATATTTTGAATAAGTCCAGTAATGATGACTCAAAAACAATACATTTTCTTTCCTCCCATATAAACTTCTGGGTTGATTGTTGCTCCACAGTGGGGACAGGCCTGTTCAGTGTAGAAAAGTCTTAATGTAAATGGATACATGTTATATGTAGAGTATAACATTATTTGTGATATACCTTACTGGCATAAACAATAATTACATTGCCCTGAAATGGGAAAGACTAATGTTGCATTCACTGTCTGAGTCTTTCGTGCTTGGAGAATAACTGATGTAATTGACATCATCAAACACTAATGGCTCAGAGACTGTGTCAGAACTGTGGATGGGTGTTGACATAAAGAGATGATGCACCATACGGTTAGTCTGTGTGCAGGCATCCTTTACTTTTGTTGATTTTGAACATCTAATCAACAATAAAAATTAAACATGTTGTACTACCTTATACTAAACATTCTGAAGAGAACGTATACCAAAGTAAATTAAAAGCAAGTAATCATTGATATAAAATGGGCAAAGAAATCCCTGTGTCCTGATTGGCTGAAACTTGGTTCTAGTCATTGCAGTAAGAGGGCGCCACCACTGGCTAAAACGAGTCCCTGCCATCCAGGGGAACTCAGAATTCATAAGACATTGATTTCCTACTTTCCATCACAAACATAGCTGCAGCCTTTACTCGTATGTAAAAAACTTCGACTAGGCCGAAATATAAAATTCCATTAAATGAAATAAAGAAAGTAAATAATGTAATGTTATTTACACTCATAAGGCACCCTTCAACACATACACAAATTTAGACAATCAAGTACTAGTCAATGTTTCCATTGCTGGTGTTTCTTTGATGACCATGAAAAATCCTACACATATCCCTACCACTTTGTCAGACAACTCTCTGCTCCTTACCTAGCAACACATAAAATTGAGGTTCTGGATCCACTTCAGGCCTGTCTGTGTCTTTGTTTGTATGCCAGTTGTGATTTGAAGACTGTTGAATTCATGTACTCTATATTACCATTCTGTGTGTGTAGTGGGGTTGGGGGGGCATTGTACATTGGCAATAAGTCATGGCTGTGTGTTGCTACTACTGAGATACCCGCACACCCAGAGGCTGAAGGCGCTCAGTTGGGGACCTTGTGCATAACTATGCCTCTGTGTGTGCGGGTATCTCAGCACTAATAACACCCAGCCATGTCTTATTGCTTAAACACACCAGTGCTGTATCAGGCCATCAAGTAACGCAATGATTGCATTATGATGGTTGAGTACGTGTGCAGCTGTCATACACAACAAGTGAAGTCCAGCACCACACCTCACATATCATTACTGCCAGTTTTGAAAACATTCAGAACAGTGAGTGTCAAGACTATTATCCAGACATGTTCGTAAGAACGTATTACAATTGCAATCTATGCACATATCAAGACAATAAGTAGGTATCTCACAACAACATGACTGGCAGTATAGTCTAGAGGTTAGAGGAATGAGGTGTGAACAAGCTTGGTACATCCAGCAGACCAGACCTAAGTTTAATTCTCACAACCTCCACTTGCATACTGTGTGACTCTGCGCAAGTCACTTAACCGCCCAGTGCTCCCAGATCACCCCTGAAAACAGGCACCTGTGCCTAGTGGGCCTTACCCGATTACCAAAGACTAAAATAAAAAAAATAAAATAAAAAACATGAACCAAAAAAAGGTACAGTACGAAAAAAAAAATGCCACCTACGCTTTTACAGGGTGGCCGATGAAGAGATCTCTGTGTCCTCCAGGAAATGTACTGCTTTGCTACAGATTCGAAAACTGCTCAAACAACAGGTAATGATTCATCTTCATCCATTTTAGTGACTGAATCAACAACAGCATCACTTGTTACATCATTAACTTCTACACAGTCTGAGGTCTCAGTTTTTTCTTCGGTATTTACATACCGGCTGATTATATGTAATAAGCATAAGTAATACAAAATACATATTGCAGCAGCACGTATGTATGGATGAATACATCATATATTATTCAGTACAACAATACTGTCATTAACTATTCTACAAACATGGTAATTTAACATGCAATCATCTACAACAAGTACACAGGGGTGTAAAGGAGGCTCGCCTACTAGATGACGGATGTGTGGTGCTACAATATGATCGTGCGAGGTGTGCCATGCTGTCTGGAGACATGTAGTCCTGTTGATGTCCATACAAACTGTAATGTACTGGAGGCACTGAATGAAGCAGCACCATGACAATAGTTGTTGTTGTGAATTCAGAATGCAAGTTGTACATCAATGTCACACATAGGGCTGTGTAAGGATCCCATGGAAATACTTTAAAATAACGGTGGCAGTTTCACGTTGTCCTGCTGAAGTTTCAACCAATTGAATCAAAATACTACCAACAGCTTTATCTGGTTCAAAATCAGTTGCCAAGCACCCACTGTCCAACATCTCAACCATGAAAGGGTAACACAATGTGTCACTTCAGCATGCATTGCCTTTCCCAGATGGAGACAGGAAACCATAACATTAAGCTCCTTTGGTACACACTGCTGCTGTTAATGGTCAGCATTTATAAGGGGGCACCATGATGAAGATGGCACAAGTGGACATCAGCCAACCAACCGATGTGCCCATTTTCCACATTTTTATGCAACTCTACAGCATGTTCTCTGCCTATGGAATGACGTGTCATAGGGTGGGGCTGTTCATGTCAAGACCTCATGTACATGCGATCACTGAATTACAGCAACTGTCTTCCAGTTAGTGAGTACTATTGACAGTATGCATTCATTGAAGAGCTGAGTCAGTGACTGGCCATGGTGGTGACAAGTGGGCTGTGCCATTTGACAGCAGAGAATGGGTATGTGGGGACAATCAGTGATGGGTGTGGGGGGTGGAGGCTGACACTAGCCTACTAGCAATTATGTTGTTTTTTGTTATTGGTTATGTCTTGCATAGATGGGTTGCAGGGATCTGGTCATGGGGGATGTGCTAGCACTGTGGGGTATTTGAATAGTACATGGGTGGATCTGGACACGAGACCAGAGGGGTTTGCAAGACCTCAGAGACATGTATACAGTGCATGGGGGGATCAGGGCATGAATGGGAGCTGTAGCAGTGAAAAGCTTTGGCCACAAGTTGTTGGGGATGGGGGGTCAACCGAGGATCAAAGACAATGCGTGACCTTTTCTAATGTTCTGTGTATCCAGAGTGGCAAATGCCAAAATTGGGGACTTTGCAACTGACCTTCCAGATTAGGTCGTAACTGATGACATAAGCACCCTAGTATCATGTTGCAAGGGGTTTATGGCCTAAGTCAAGTTAGACAAAGACAGAATGTGACATAGAAACATAGAAACATAGAATCTGATGGCAGATAAGGACCACTTGGCCCACCTAGTCTGCCCATATTCCTACCTACAGATAAACTGCAGATCCTAATTAACCAACAGCTTACTTCCTCCTACCCCCCACTAGGACTGCCTTATGTCTGTCCCATGCATTCTTGAATTCTCCCACTGTTCTTGACTCCACGACCTCCTCAGGGAGGCTGTTCCTTGTATCCACAGCCCTCTCTGTGAAAAAATACTTCCTCACATTACCTCTGAGCTGTCCCCCCTCTATCTTCAAATTGTGCCGTCTTGTTCTTGCACATCTCTTTTTCTGAAAGATGCCACCCTCTTGGACTTTGTTGATTCCACTGAGGTTCTTGAAAGTTTCTATCATGTCCCCTCTCTCCCTCCTTTCCTCAAAGGTATACATATTAAGCTCCTTTAGTCTTTGTTCGTATGTCTTCTGGTGCAGACCCTGCACCATTTTGGCTGCCCTCCTCTGGACAGCCTCCACTCTGTCTATGTCTTTGTGGAGATGGGGTCTCCAGAACTGCACACAGTACTCCAGATGGGGTCTCACCAACTGTCTGTACAGAGGGATAACAACTTCCTGTTTTCATGTCACTGGACGCTTTGCCAAATACTGAATGTCGCAACTCCAGGCAGAAATTGGTACTTGCATCATTTTGGGTGACCAAACTACATTTATGCAGGGTGTAATCCTTTCATAATCGGGACCCCCTTGTCTGCTGGTAATTTGCTGTCTTTGTATACTTTAATACCAAGCTTTGCTGTGTTGGGTAAAACAACAATAAGCCACAATCCTGAAATGTGGGGTATCAGCACTATGACATTGTTGGTGTGCAGTACTTGAAAACACATTTATGACATTAGAACATAGAAGGTGATGGGGTGGGGTGGGGGAGGCAGGACAGAGATGGCATTGCAACAATCATACACATTCACAGCTTGCAAGTAACAGATAAGATTTGCTACATTGAAGAGTACACCAAGTCTGCAATGATATGACAGAGATTGTCTGTATGTGTGTCTGCGGGGTGGGAGGATGGGTAGGGGATTGAAAAAAACATGGTATTACAAATGTAAAACACAAAATAATTCAATATACCTCAGCAAGTTGTCTTTTATGGAAAGCACCTCCAATTTTCTTTCTCTTTCTCTTTCTCTGACTATTATAATCTCCTTCATCAACAGATATCTGAAATTGGCAGCTGACTTATTAGCACCTCATCTTACATATATTTTTGATTTTTCTTTGGATAGTTGTGAATTACCAATTGATTTGAAAACAGCTTTTGTTACTCCAGTATTTAAAGGGGGGTGACCTATCAAACCCAGGATCTTATAGACCAGTTTCAGTATTACCAATATGTGCAAAATACTTGAAAAACTTGTGAGTATTCAATTAACTAATTATCTTATTAAGTATAATATAATAACACATTTACAATTAGGATTTAGAAAGGGGCATAATACTACATATACAGTTTTAAAAGTGGTTGATGACCTGTTGAATGCTTTTGACAAAACCAGGAAGTTCCATTATTATTTCTGGATTTGTCGAAGGCATTCAACACAGTTCATCATATTATATTACTTAATCAGTTAAAAAATGTTGGATTAGGTATTCCAGCTTTTGGCTGGTTTCATAGCTATTTGATTGGGAGATTACAATCTGTTAAAATAGGAGGTATGTGTTCAACATCAGCTACCCTATTAAATGGGGTACCTCAAGGGTCTGTGCTTGGCCCCCTCCTTTTTCTATTATATATAAATGATTTACCAAATTATTGTTCACCTAAAACTTGTATACAACTTTATGCAGATGATACAATTTTGTACACCATGAGTGATGATGTGGATACGGCAATGGTTGTTTTGCAACAAGATTTTAATAAAATACAGAGGGAACTTGTTGATTTGAGATTGCTTCTGAATGAGGAAAAAACACAGTGGATGATGTTTGGTAGAAAAGATTTTAAAGATTCAACTATAAAGGAGCTTAGATCTTTATCAGCAATTGACATAGAAAGAGTAAACTCCTATAAATTTTTAGGAGTTATACTAGATAAAAAATTGACTTTTGAATTGCATATAATGTCTATGTCAATGAAACTGAAGAGACTTCTGAGTTTCTTTTATAGGGATAGAACTCTCTTTAGTTTAAAGATTCGGAAATTATTGGTTTCTGCCTTATTTTTACTAATATTAGATTATGGTGATATAATTTACAAAAATGCAAAAAAATCATTGCTACATCCCTTGGATGTTCTCTTTAATAGTGCGTTGAGATTTATAACAAATCTTCCTTTTAGAACTCATTGTTGTGTGCTATATCAAAATTCGGGTCTTCTTTCATTATTTGATAGGAGAGATTATCATTGGAATTTACTTGTGTATAAGTTTGTACAATGGTCATTGCCTATTTTTTTGTTAAATATATTGCAAGTAAGAATACAGAGTCAATATAATTTAAGATCTTCTGTCCGGAAAGGTTTTATTAGGTCTAGAACCAGAACAAAATTTGGTGATAAAACAATTTCAAATTTAGTGCCTAAAACTTGGGAACTAATATCCAAAAGGTGGAAATGCACAGTATTGTTACCATTTAATAATTTAAAATTTTTTTTAATGACTTTATATAGCAAACACTGTAATTGTTGTGGATAAATTATTGATATTTGGGTTTGTGCATAACTAAAATTAATCAATATTATATTGAAACTGAAATTATGTATGTATGTCTGTTTATGTGATGTTATGTTAAATGTGGATTCAATTGCAAAAGAGATAATTTAATCTCAATTTGAAATCCAATAAAAGTTTGAAAGATTGCGGCTCTCATACCATGCAATCACTGTGAAGCATGGTACTAAGTAGACTCACTGCAGCATTAGTGGGTTGAGCATCATAAATAGTGGGTACAGCATCGGGCAGTAGTCACAAACACTTAGCAAATTTAATTTTATATTGCATCAAAATAGAGTGGTTGTAACATGGCTCTTCAAAATGTGAAGAGCATAACACACTATATTTACTTGGCCCACGCCAGTCTAGGTGCTTAACACTAACAAATCGGTTCTACAACTTAAGAACCTGTGCATCCTTTGGGAACGTAAAAAGGGAAAAACCTGCACATTGTGTGTTCCCACAGTTGGCAGCCACACAAAGTGATGGCATTTTTGTATAACAGGTTACTTTAAAGACAAATAGGTAGGTAGGTAGGTAGACAAATAATAGGTATGGTGGTTATTGACAGTTGTACAACACTATAACCAGTATTACTATAAAATGTTATAAGACTAAAATATTATTAATTTGTTAGAAGCAACATAAATGATGCTGCACAATATAGACACCATTGAAGTAATTGAAGGACTGAAATTACAGTAATAAAAGTTAGATATATTTAGACATAAACAGTTAAAAGGTAGCAGTAAAATACACTCACACTGCAGATTATGCTACCATTCTGCACAAATGAGAATTCACAAAACAATAGGAAAGAAAGACCACAGTACAAGACAGAAACTGTTGAAAAATCTTAGATTTATTTCTCACAGCTATAGCTGTGTGAAAAGCAAATCATTTGATTGGGCACTGTATAAAGTCACATAAAGTGCTCCACGAAATTACGTTGCTAACTAATAATCAATATAAATCAGCTGCAATGTATGCCATGTACCCAGAAAACTGTGATCAGTAATGAGGAAACAAATGATCACACAGCTGTGACACACAAAGGAATACTGACAAGGAATAATTCAGTTATACAGCCTGCCACGACAACACACACACACACACACAGATGTTACAAATAAAACTTTGGTTAGAATAGCACAAGCAAATCATTTTAGTGGACATTGAACTCTTTGTGAGAATTACGCTGTACATGAAATTCCCGCTACTGCACCTTGGTCTGTCAGATGCTTTGTCACTGCAGGCTCAGGACAAAACGTCACTCCTGGTTCAGCAATCTCCTCCGGGTGGCAGAAAACCATGGGCAGAGCTGGCCATTAAAAATATACTTATTTCATCATGGGGGGATCTTTGGGACTTTACAATTCAACTTAATCAGCTACACGGGCACCATGGCACATTTAGGTGAGTGAATTAGATGTTTAGCATACCACAAGAGTCCCTCTTTAAATATTTCTTTATTTGTAAAGTAAAAAAAATTCAAAACCTATTGAATTTAGCTCCTTGGGCAGGCAACTGCATGGCACAAATTGCCTGCCCAGACCATGTCAGTTGCTCTTTAAAGGAGCAGAACACTTCTCCTAATGGAAACGATCCCATGAACAGTGACACTGAAAGAAATCCATCAAATGATAACAGCCTCTACGCAAAAACACTACAATGTCAACAGCAGCATTATTTTTTTATTTAACATACTTTATTGATTTTCAACCAGAATCCAAACATCCACAAGAACTAATAACAGCAGAAAACAGTAAGCAACATAAACAAATAAAAAAAAAAAAAGAGAGAAAAACCGAACCCTGCTCCCATCCACCACCCTGAGTGTTGCCCCTTGGCATTTGAAAAGAAAAAACCCTAAGGTGCATACTAAAACAAGCAAGCAACAATAAGAAACAAGGCAAAACAGGGAGACAGTATATAAAATGCAACAATTAATTGAACAGTAGTTAACCAGGCATATAAAAGTCCCCAATTTTCCAAGAAAGCATGAGAACTGTAGCAAACATTTGCAATATGTAATTCAGTATTTGAGGAGCTAAGGAGTTCTGCATGCCATTCTGACCACGATGGAGTTATGTTCAAAAGCCAGTGCTGTAAAAGGACCATCTTCACAGCCACAGATATCAAGGCAAAATACTCCTTACGATAAACCAGAGTGAGTCCCTGAAGATTCTCCACTAATCAGATTTCCAGGGTTAAAGGCATTACCTAAATCAAACAACAGACCTAAACAAAGTTGTCAGTGTCAGTGGCTCAGTAGGTAGCACACTCACCTCTGAGGCCAGGAGATCAGAGGGCTGTGGGTTCAGTTCCCACATCTGGCACTTGGGTTAATATCCCAGTACTGACACTGCAGTGCAGCATGAGAGGGATGCTGCACTTCTGAGGTGCCGTCTTTTGGATGAGACGTTAAACCGAGGTCCCATCTGCCTAGATTGGTGGTAGTTCAGATGGATGTTAAAGATCCCATGGCACTTATCGAAAAGAGTAGGGGAATTTCCCCGGTGTCCTGGCCAAATTTCCCTCATTCACTGAAAATACCACCAACAGCTTAATCTGGTTCAAGGTCAGTTGGCATTCATCTGTATCCCCCTCCCCCGGGTCGTGCCTGAAAATAGGCAGGATTTGTCTAGTGCACTTACCCAGTCAACAAAAGCTAAATAAATAAAATACAAATAATGGTTGTCCAAAATGGTATAACCTTCTCACACATCCATAGCATATGTAATAAGATGCCTTCAGCCTGCCTGTTTACACCTGAAGCAGAAGGAAGAATTCTGATAACTCACTCTATGTAATTTCTGTGGTGTAAAGTAAAGGTCATGTATAATATTAAATTGCTTCAACCTGTAACAATCTTATTTAATATATTTATATAAATCACATGATACCCATTACCACGCCAAAATGAACCAATCTAAGCAGAGGGTATTATGCCAATAATAGCAAACACTGAGAGGCTCCGGGGTTCATTGGTTTGGAGGAATGAGTATAGTTTTGGTTTAGTTTATTTACTTAATAAAGCACTCTTTTTCATTATGACAAGGCGTTATACAAGTGAGCAGATTTATATAAAACAATTAAAATATATGAAATCCTCAATCAACTCAGCTGGTAGGAAAGGCTTCTCTAAACGGTAATGTCTTCAGCTCCCTTTTGAAGGTGTTCACTGATGGAACTTCTCTCAAAGAACAAGGGAGTGAATTCCACAGAGTAGGTGCCATAAACGAGAATGCACGGGCACCTGATGATTTTAAGTGGACCCTGGGAATCACCAACAAACCCTCATCAGCTGATCAGAGAGGATGGGATGGGTGGTAGGCTGTAGGATATCTTGCAGGTAACTGGGCCCCAGTCCATGCAGGGCCTTATGGGTCAGCAAACTGACCTTGAAGGTGATTCACCACCTAACAGGTAGCCAGTGCAGAGAGCAAAGCACAGGTGTAATGTGACATGAGCTCTAAAGACCAGTAAACAACTTGGCTGCTGCATTCTGCACTAGTTGCAGGTGGCAAAGATCAACCTCCGATAGCCCCAGGTAAAGGGCATTGCAGAAATCGAGTCATGACATCATGAAAGTATGGACTAGTGATGGCAGATCACCCGGGGGTATCAGGTGTTTAATTCTGGTGATGTTTCTGAGATGGTAGAAAGCACTCTGGACTATAGCCGATACCTGAGATTCAAGTGTTAGGCCGTAGTCAAGTAGAAAGCCAAGATTCCTCACGCTGACAGAGGAAATCAACTGGGTGTCCCTGAGCCTAAGCCTGGAAATTCAACTTGGTTGCACACCAACCCTTGGGTGACCAGGTTCCACCACTAGTACTTCAGTTTTATCTGGATTTAACCTCAACTAGTTGGCCCTCATTCAGTCTTGGATTTCAGCAAGGCACTGATTGAACACTGAAACTGCATCCTGCAGTTCAGGGGCAAAAGACAGGTATAGCCAAGTATCATCAGCATAGCAGTAAAAACTCAGCATATACTGTCTTAAAATGCCTCCTAGCGGTAGCATATACACTGCGGACAACATGGGGGACAAATGGAGCCCTGCGGGACCCCACATGACAGGGGCAGTGGTGCAGAGGAAAAAGTCCCCAACATCACCCTCTGCATCCTGTCAGTGAGGAAAGAGTGAAACCAGTTGAAGACTAAACCAGCCAGTCCACAACAGACCCGCAGGTGCTTCAACAGCACCCCATGGTCCATGGTGTCAAATGCAGCAAAGAGATCAAGGAAAATAAGGATGGAATGTTTTCCTTCATCTCTTGCCACCAGGAGATCATTGAGCACCCGAACCAGGGCAGTCTCAATACTGTGCCTTTTTCTAAAACCCAATTGGGGAGGGTTGTAGATGTTGTGAGTTGACACATAGCCCTCCTGTTGAAAGGCCACCACCTTCTCAATAATCTTTCCCACAAAGGGAAGGTTAGAGACAGGTCTGTAGTTAGCTAGGCAGTCCAGGTCTAGTGAAACATTCTTCAGGAGTGGTCTCACCACCGCCTCCTTCAGGGGCTCAGGAAAGACCCCTCTCACTAGAGAACACTGGACTATCCCAGCCAGGACCGGGCCAATGACATTAACACACCCTACAAGAAGGTGTGTTGGACCCGGATCCAAACTACAGTAGGTAGGCCTCAACTCCTGGATGACCTTCACAACTGCTAACTGGTCAAAGTCAAACCAGACAGACTGAATGCCCACAACCCTGTCTCATCACTGCATGTCCCAAAAGAGGGCATCGACTGGATCCCAGCTCTGATGGAGACAATCTTATCAGCAAAAAACAGATCAAATTCATCACAACTAGATTGTGAAAGTGCTCTCACGGACTGAAGACAGGCAGGATTACATAGCCTATCGACAGTCCGGAAGAGCTGAGCCAGTCTGTTAATTGCTGCAGCAATCTCCTTGGACAGGAACTCTGCCTTCTTACTGGAGATTGCTGATTGATAGTCTCTATAATGAGACATCAAAATAAGCTTATCTTCATCAGACTGGGATCTCCACCAGTGCCGCTCCAACCATCGGCCCCTCATCTTCAGCTCCCTGAGATTCCCATCAAACCAAGGGGATCTCCGGTGTGAGGTGAGGGGTCAAACACGGACCAGTGCAATAGAGTTGAGGGCTTTTGGCAATAACCCTATTATAGGTCAATACCAACTTCCCCCTGCTCATCGCAAGTACTTATCATACCTGATAGGTCGAGCACTGCCATAAGACCTTGCGGGGTCAAACCCCTTAATACGTGGTGCTGAACCATCTCCATAGGGGAAGGTCTATTGGGTGGGGGTTTCAAATGAGAACCACCATGATGTCAATAACCTCCATTCCCAGCAAGAAGACAAGGTCCAAAGAGTGGCTTTGTACATGGGTTGAGAGGCAACCACCTGTGTCAGGCCCAATGAGTGCATTAATTGGAGGAAGTCTTGTCCAAACAGCGAGAGTTCGTCGTTGACCCAGGCATTGAAGTCACCCAGCATAATCCATCTGGGTGACTCCAACACCAGTTCGACAGCAAAGTCCATGACTTCCTGCAGGAATTCCTTCTCATTCCCCAGAGGATGGTACACAAGAAGGATCCTGCAACCTGCACCTGCAACCCCCTGAATGGCCACAGATTCAAAGGACCTCATTGTTCCCACTGGGAGAGCTGTGAAGTGCAGGTCTGATTTAAAACAGATTGCCACCCCACCCCTATGATCCTTTCTCGGGCAGTGAATCACTGAGAACCCAGCAGGAACCACTGATTCCAATACTGGTTGGTGTTCCCATCCAGCCAGGTCTTGGTGATACAAGCCAGATCAGCTGTTGAAAAGATAAGCAATAATCGCCGTCTTGTTCTTAATAGATCTGGCATTGCATAACACTACCTGAGAAGGTTAGGTAGATGAGGCTAGTCCATTGGATACCTGCCTACCAAAAGTAGAACCCTTAGGTATGGGCACAAGACAAGGGTTCCCCCTTTCCTGGACCCATTTTGCCTCAGTGCACCTCCTAGAACTCACCACACCAATCCGCCATCTCCAGCCATATTTCCCACAATAGGTGCCAACCCACATCTTCTTCCTTTATGGTCAACCCCCAGTGCCCTACAACATCTTTATGGCATACCCTGCAATGGTCTGAGTCAAGTCAGAGGGGGCCAGCTACTCTTTTTGGGAGCCAGATAAGCTAAAAGCCTTTACTGAAGAAGGGGACAAAAAAATGCGGCAAAGTGATGAAGAAGCTTCAGTTAATATACACTCTAATTTGCACTTGCATCTTCCACCTTGACCTGCATTAACTTTTTTTTTGGGGGGGGGAGCCCAGTGCTCACCAGTGCTTTTGTTTCATCTCCCTTGCTACTGCGTCCTGACCAATGAGGTGGTTTGCCTTGTTTTATATGGGACTTATAACCACTACAGTGCTGTGGAAGATGCATCTGCTGTGACTTGACTCCTGTGTGGGACTTGGGAGAATAGCTCATGACACCCGTCCAATTTCAGGCCACTGGCAGATGCACAGCTCCTCGCTTGCTGTTCAGAGTTACGCTTTTCCCCGCCGGTGCTGCGCGCCTGCTCCCCACTCTCCTGCTCTATCTGAGCAATTTCTTATATAGACTTTTGTGATCACCTGACCTGACCAGTAAACAACAAAGTGCATGACCTCTCATTAGCTCCTTATTCTGTGTCTCCACTAGGGGCGCTGAATCCCTCAGAGCCATCTCCAGTCCTCTTTTTACAAAAGCTTTCAACTACCCTATACATTTTCAAGTGAAGCTCATCTTCCTGCTAATAATGGCTTTAAACTCCCTACTCCTTATATTCACTGCCCTCTCCTTTCCCCTTCTTACCCACTCCCCTCCTCCCCTGAGCCCTCCTCCATCCAACTCATACAGCCCCCTTTCCTGCAATCTTAAACTGCTATACCTCCTACTTCCTTTTCTATTCACCTGATGCACCATCCTATACCTTTGTGCTGCCTTTCTCTACTACCCCCACTACTTACTTCTCTATCCTCTCTGCCTTCAGGCCCCCCCCAGACCCCACTCCTCTCAAATAACTACTCATGCTAGGTTGGCCCCCTGGTTCAAGAGTGGAAAACTGCACTTTCTTATCATTGCGCTCCTTCTTCTTTCGGTCAGTGACATCAATCCTAACACCGGGCCAGGCTGTCCGGTTACTATGGGACCTCCCTCCTGAATCTTAGCCTCGTCGCCACCCTACCTCAGTAGTATCCCTTGCAGTCTCAAAATTATCCATTTAAATATCTGCAACCTTCTTCCTAAAATTGACTTGCTCCAACCTATTGTTGCTTCTGTCACCCCTGATGTCATCATTCTATCAGAAATCTGGTTAAACAACAAAATCGCGGATTCATTCCTCACCATCCCAGGTTTGTCTATCACCTGGCAAGACCAGACTGGAAGAGGAGATGGGGTAGCTATTTATGTCTCATCAGCCATTCAATATACTACCACCCTTACTACAACAGTAACCAAAGCCTATGAACTGCTCATACTACAGCTATCCCTACCCTTCTCTCTCCCTATTTTCATGGCAGGCACCTACTGCTGCCCTGGCCTACAATCCTTGACTGTTATAGAACTTATTGACTCTATTGTCTCTCATACATCCACAGGTGAGGTTTATATTATGGGTGATTTCAACTCAAACTGGTTATCCCCCTACATTAACAAATTATGAAATGACATTGCTGCCCATAATTTGACCCAACTTATTTCAGAACCCACTAGGCTAAATAGCAAAACAAATAACCTCTCCCTGATTGACTGGGCCCTCACTTCCTACCCGCACAGAGTTATTAAATCAGGGTACTTCCTGATGCATTAAGAGACCACCGTATGACTTTTCTGGTGGGTAAAGTTCAACAAGCTAAGGTTCCCCCCCAAGACCCTACTAACTAGATCTTACAACTCACTAAACCTTGCTCCTCTTCTCCTAGACCTTGCCCACGCAAATTGGACCCCTATTGTGTTGGCCACAAATACCGACACTGCTGCTGACTTCTTTAAAGCTAAATTCCTTGACCTCTGGAACCGACATGCCCCTATCTGCCATGTTTGTGTCAGAGTAAATCATCTCCCCTGGATCTCCTCTGAGCTTATTGCATGCCAAAGAGCTAGGGACCAAGCCTGGAAGCAGCACAATGTCTCTAGGCTACAAAAAGATTATGATGCCTATTGTTTTCTATGTAACAGATGCACTAAGGCTACACGTTTAGCAAGAGCCGAATACTTTGGCTCGACCCTGCAAGTTAATATTAACCCCCCTCTAAATTTTGGAAGGTGGTCAACTCTCTCTTCTCCCCTCCTGCTACCCCTCCTTCCCCCATTCTTAAAATAAATAATTCCCTAGTTACAGACCACCTGTGTGTGGCACAAGTATTCAATAATTATTTCTCCTCTTGTGCTTCCACCCTCTTATTCTCATCTCCTCCAATGAGTACCGCCTTTCCTTCAACTGATCCCTCCATATCCCCATGGCAAATGGCTTCTCCTTTTCTAAAATTACCCATTCTGAGACCCTCACAGCCTTACTCACTCTGAACCCTTTCAAAGGCAGCTCACCTGATGGGTTAGACTCCAAATTGTTATATCTTTCAGCCCAGACCATTGCTTCCCCCCCCATGCAACTCTTCAATCTTTCATTTGAAATGGCTGCCCTCCCTGCTAGCTGGAAACATGGCGTTGTTCTTCCCCTACCCAAGGGTGGTGATTCTTCTACCACTGGTAACTACCGTCCTACTTCCCTTCTCCCCACCCTCATGAAATTGCAAGAGCATCTGGTCCTCTACCATCTCTCTTCTTATCTCTCCAATGCTCATGCCTTTACTGCTTTCTAATCTGGCTTTTGGAGAAACCACTCTACTACCACCTTCCTGATAAGGCTTACCGATTTCATCCTCTCGGGGATGGACAGTGGCCATATCACCTCTGCCATTTTTGTAGATTTAGCCAAAGCTTTTGACACCATCTCCCACTCATTGCTAATAAGTACCCTCTCTTCAGCTGGCTTATCCATTCTGGCAACTAACTGGTTCAAATCCTACCTCTTAGGTTGCACTTTTATCTAGATACCAGCTCTAGAGTAAATAATAATACAGAGTTTTGTATGTCTACCATGTCAGCCAAAGAGCACAACACAAGCAGGAGTAATAATGATAATTTATTACAATACTTACGCCAAGCATGTGACAGAGACAATCACAAGGGAGATGGGTTTCTTACCACTCTCCTGAAGAATGTACATAATCTCCAGAATTTCCAAGATTTCCATGAGGAACTGGGTTACACAAGGTTATATACAACAGATAACATCATAGCAATGGAGATTACCTTATAGTTTTGGATATGAGAAACATTATATATTGGTTCTATATTATAAATAAGATTGTATAAGACATTCTCCATTGGATAATGACTTAGGAGACAGACTTACTAATGAGTATAATGTGAGACAAAGGATTTGTCTCTCTCAGCATAAAGCTCAGACAAAGAAAAGTGCTGACAGACCGAAACTACATGTGGCATTACTTGTCTACGTGTAAAACAAAACAAAGGCTTTCTCTCTGTCAGCTTGCTTAGACAAAGAGAAGTGCTGACAGGCCACTACTACAGTGTCAGTGGCTCAGCAGGTAACACACTCACCTCTGAGGCTGGAAGATCAGTAGGCTGTGGGTTCTATCCCCACACCAGGCACTTGGGTTAATATCCCAATACTGACACTGTAGTGCAGCATGAGGGGGTGCTGCACTCCTGAGGTGCTGTCTTTTTGGATGAGATGTTAAAGCAAGGTCCCATCTGCCTGTTCTGGTGGTAATTCAGGTGGATGTTAAAGATCCCATGACACTTCTCGAAAAGAGCAGGGGAATTTCCCCGGTGCAATGGCCAAATTTCCTCCATTCACAAAAAATACCACCAACAGCTTAATCTGGTTCAAGGTCAGTTGGCATTCATCTGTATCCCCCTCCCCTGGGTCATGCCTGAAAATAGGCAGGATTTGTCTAGTGCACTTACCTGGTCAACAAAAACTAAATAAATAAAAAACATATGATTATACGAGAATATCTATATAGTATAAGTATATATACATATACTGTACACTAATCACTGATGATCCCTAAGAGTCATCTTATCAGTGATTAGGTAGATTATATGTGGAATATATGTAAAAGACAAATATAATGCATTATAGTGAGGTATAATAATCATGCATGATATAATCCTATAAAGGATGTAAACATTAGCATATATTAGCAGCAAAGCACATTTCTGGCACCTAAATCTACATGTCAGTGCAATATAGCAGTATCACAGTATAATAGACCAGGAATACAGTGTAAGGTGTATGTGGGATGATAGGGGACATAACCCAGGTGCAACAGTCCCATTTTTGTTGCCCTAATTGCAAAAGTGGTAACACAACAAAAAGACGACGCTTAGGCACCATTCATCTACAGGCTCAAGGCGTGAGCCTGATAGAGGAATTTTAACTGGTCACGGTGGTGTTTTAGGGTTTTCCTTACACAACAAAATGTAATTGTAAGGGAAAATGTTAGTAAACCTTGTATTACTATAAACATTTGGAATTAAACTTCACAATGGGGTTTTCCAATATCAAAACAATGTTATTACCGATATGTATCAGGTGTGTATCTGTTCTATTGAGAAGAGATTGGAGAGACAAACGTAAGTTGTCTGTATGGATATTAGAAATAAGTAAAAAGTCAAGATAGAGCATCAAGATAGTTAGGACTAGACTTAATAGTATCTGGTTCCAGGATGGGAACAGGTGTGATCGCAATATCTATAACCTGTTTAGGGAGTAAAAAAAGAAGTTAGAAAAGTTCACTTTGCATAACTTTAGCCCATGTCAGAAGAATGTATAGTTGGTCATCACACAATGTTCCATATCAGCAGAATATACCACTTTGAGGGATGGCATTTTTCAGTTGGTAAGTCGAACAGGACATGAAATGTTATTGTTCACAAGCCATAAACTACAAACAATTCCAGGGATAAATCCAAGGTTTCTTCAAGTGTTAGACGAAGATTCATAGTTCAAATTAGATGCATTTAGATTTTCTAAAGGTAGATCCAAATGTTCAGGAGGCTGCAGTATTTACAGAGGCCTCAGTGGGGGGTGCATTAGATTGCACATTGAATTTTACAATGGAATAGCAACAGTGCTCAGTGGAAGATGATCACATGACTGCACAAAGGGTAAAAGTTTATGACAGTGCTCAGTTTGTATGAGGTACCAGCCAGGCTTGGAAAACAAGCAGTGAAGAAAATGGATTTCTTGATTGTAGATCAAATGAAGAAGAGTCCTCTTGCTGAAGTTAGGGGATTGCCCCTACCCAGGCTTGATTCCATAGTATGCATAACAATGAGTTTGCTTGTAGAATTGAAATTGGCTGCACTGAATACAGTTTATTTGAGAGTTCACAAGAGGAAACCAAATTTCAATTATTAGGCCAGTATTCACAAGTTGGTTAGACAAGTTAGAAGATGTCACATCTGCATAAAAGGTGATAATCCTTTCAGGTATGACAATCAAAATTCAAAGTCTGTCATGATTCCAAGACCTCATGGTAGATAAACAAAGGAAGTAGTTTCAAACTTTCATAATAAACATTCCCATCAAGATGACCAATAGAATGGACGGTTGCCAGAAGATCAGAGATGGATGTTGCCAGATGAAAATGTCGCAATGACATTGTGAGAGTCACAAACATGGCTTCCAGGATTGTGCAGGAATACATTCGAAACATAGAGCAACACTGGTGTGTGTATGGTGACATACCCAAGGTTCCTTGCAATTGACAAGGGAATAGTGCTAGATTCAAATAAACATTTGTTAGCACATGCAATAGAAGTGCAAAATGTGGCAATACCACTGACCCATACGTCTGTCATGTATGAGATCAGGGCTGTGTCCTAATTCCAGATCCCAGAAGAGATAACCAAGGGGTTGTAAGAACATAATAGCTGTAGGCAGTGCAAAGGACTTCCTTAGCTATGTGATGCTTGTCTGCTTCCTTAATGTAAGCAAAAATGAATTCATTAATATTAACCTTTGTCAGGTCAAGCCCCTTCACAATAACCTTAATACTGTAAATGTAAATCGCTCACCATGAGCAAGATCATGTGTACCATGCAATGGGGAGGTATGATATTATATTTCATACTATCATGAACCTTTAACAAGTGCTTGAATAATGGCTATATCAGCCCTATTTCAAATAGATATGTCAGAGCCAAATAGGCCTGAGGCTAAACCTGTTTTTTTTTTTAATAAAAAAAAAACGAAAACAAAACGCCTAGTGCATTTGGGTAGGTTTACTGTTATAAGTTGTACTACTAGCGGTCAGGATGTGAAAATCCTGTGTGTGTGTGGTGCTATCTGTCCTTGTCTAGGAGTCATTATTGAGTACCTGTTATGCTGCCAGGGTATCCAATAACATCATTACTAAAAAAAAGTGGGAAATGTTTGTTGTGAAACATATAACAAATCATTCCAAGTTCTAAAGGGTAAGATTTAAAATCACTGGGATGTGCATGAACTGCACATTATTAACTACGTTACCAGGCTGGGAAGTGACTATTAGACCACTGGGTGGGCCAGGGTTCTGTTTTGGGCACTCAATATTTGGTGTCTCAAATTATGGGGCATCATAGAGTAAAACCCCAAGGTCTAATGACTTTTATTGCCATGTGAATTTGGGATGCAAAATTCCTGATTATCAATAAAATGTAAACGGGGTTCAGATCAAGTCTAGCTGCTAGGATTTATCCAAAGCAATAATCATAACATTCAGTAGGGCCTCACTACCCTCATGGATGATGAATATGTCTTTTAGGACTTTAGTGTGAATTTCACAGGATGCAATTAGATCATGTGGGCTTGTGAGGTACTTTGCCTCAACAAGCTGTTTAGATTTAGGTCACTGGTTCTTATCTGCAGTACGATGTGCAGTTAGAGTTTGTAAGAAGACACATAATTCTAAAAAGAAAAATAAACATAAAGCAAGCATTTCTCTCCCTGGAACCTAAAAGGAAAGAGAAAAGAAAAACATAGTTCATTTAGTACTATTCCGTCCATTGGGGTATGGAAAAGTAAGTTAATCTCCTTTAAACAGTTTCATTTTATTGGCATGTAGCCATTTATCAATGACTCTCCTATTGTGAGGCAGTCTAACTTGGTAGACTGCTGGATTGAGTTTGTTTACAGTGGGATAGGACCTGTTGTTGGGCCTTGCCCATACATTGTGCAGCAAACAAGTGTACCTTTTGGATGTCTTGTCTGAGTTGTTTAACATATTTATCTACTGATGCTCCATCAGCAGTGGCAGTACACAGGTCCAGAAGTAAATGTTCTGGGAGACTCATGGACCGTCCGGTCATAATTTCAAAATGGGGTACGCTGTGTACCTGCAGAAGGTGTCCCCTTATTGCCATAAGGAGCAATGGCAATAATGAATCCCATTCTTTGGTGTTTTCATGAACAGATTTGGGTAACATAACTTTGATCTGCCTGTTAGCCCATTCCACCTGTCCTGATGATTGTGGGTGGTAAGGGATATAAAACTTTTGTTTTACCCATAACAAATCCAGAATTTTCTTCATTACTTAAGCTACAAAGCAGGCTCACTGTAATCAGACTCTACCTTTAGGGGTAAACCCTGCCTGGTAAATAACTGGTTTACCAAGACATTTCAGTCACTTTGGCTGTGTTGTTCTTCATTGGGATAGCCTGGACCCATTTGGAAAATAGGTTGGTGATCACTAGTGTAAACTTATTGTTGTTCTTAGTGGTTGGCATAGGGTCAATGTAGTCAACCTGGATATTGTTTCAGGGGCCTGAGTGCCTCTGGGGTAACAATTTAGCATTTTTCCTAGCTGGTATAGGATTGTTCTGTGCACAGATCAGTTAGTTATTGATGTAGTGTTCTATCCACAGCTTGCAGCTAGTGCAGAACGCAACTGCCAGGTTATTGACTGGAATCTCTAGATCCAGTCATATAAGACCTGTTCTGTGTGAACTGCACTGGCTGCCCATACAGTGGTGGATCACCTTCAAGATTTCATTGCTGACCTGTAAGGCCCTACATGATTTGGGAGCTCACTACCTGAAAGAACTCTTGGTGTCTTACTGTCTCTCTCGCTCACTTTGATCCTCTGATGAAGGGTTGCCAGAGATTCCCAGGGGATCCTTAAAAACATCTGGAGGAAGATTGTTTGCTTTTATGGCACCTACCCTGTGGAATTCTCTACCTTGCCAGATACGAGATAGCCTGACCGTAGAAGGCTTCAAAAAGTCATTGAAAGCCTTCCTATTTAAGCAGGCATTCTCAGAGATTTGGTGAATGATTGTATTGACTGCTGTTATGGTTTTATTGGTTTTAAATTGTATTGTATTTATGTTGTTGTATGGAATACTATAAAAGTGTGATATTGTAAAAGAGCCCTCAGCCTTGGAAGGGTGCATTATATAAATACATTTTTACTTTACTTGCTTTACATCATTTCACATGTGTGGCCACTAGACAGAGGATTTCAGTCTGTCTAGTGTTTTATTGACTCCCTGGTGTTCACCAGTTGGAGTATCATGTACTTGGCAGATACAATCTGCCCTCAGATGTTCAGGAACTACCCATCACTTTTGGCAGTGATATCATATGAGCAGGCCATCACTGGATAGGTGAAAGTAATTTTTCACTATCTTATAAGGGCTTATTTCTGGAAGTTATTCTCAGTTCCTTTATTGAGGAACCTATACACTGCCCTCAAATGAGGGTCTTCCTTTTGTGCAGACACTAGATTCATGGGCTCAAAAGGAGCTGTGTCTTTATTAATGGCAGCAACACATAGTGTAGCTGGGACAAAGGGAGTTTTTAAGTCCCATGTGTCCTCTCCTCGGGAACCATCTTTTGCCAGTGAATAGGCATGGTTGTTGTAAGGAGTATAAGGTTTACGTTTACAGTATGCTCAAACGTTATGAATATACAGTTTGTATAATTAAACTGTTTGGTTAGTGTTGTGATGTACACAGACAAGTCTCTGTATTTCACAGGAGTACTACCAGAGTATTGGACGTTTTTCTTCCAAAAGGGTAGAGAGGTAGTCAGGGAGGAACAGACCCAATTAAAATCTATAATATAGATGCAGTGCCTTAGATTTAATTTACAGAGTACAAGGCCATTTCTTAAACTGTGCAATACTTAACCCTCTCATGGAGTGCTGGTGTCATGTTATGTAAGGAAGAATCTTTGTATTTCTCTCTTAACACAAGCTGTTTATTTTCTCAAGGACTTGCCAGTTCTGTAAACCATTCACAAACATTTGTGGTAATTATAAGGAGACCCTTCACCTCCCTGCTTTACATTTTATTTCCCAGGCGTGTTTTAATAATGCATGTGAATCATACATAAATGATGATGCACACTCTGTCATCACTAGGATGTGCAATAAGAATTCCAAACCTGCTATCTGACCCTCGTTGGTGTGTGTGTGGCTGAGTCATCAGTCAAAACATAACACACAGTGGTGTCTTTTAACACTTTCTAGGGTTCTGTCAGAAAAGGCCCTGGGACAGGTAGGTCAGGGGGTTGGAGTGAACAATCATGGGTCTCGTCTGTAAATTATAGGCCATGAGTCAACAAGGATGGAGTTTTGATAGGAAGGACAGTGATGTCATGATCCTATAAAATGAGAGACCAGTGTGTAAGTCTGGCATTGGATACAGAGTCATCTTTTACTCTGTCTGACAACAGAAAGTTAGTGGGCAAATAATTGGAAAGCAGCACAACAGGTGCATATCCAGTGATGTACATAAGGCATCTCACTGTCCAGTGTGTAGCCAGAAGATTCCTTTCACGAAGGTTGTATTTCAGCTCCACTGGGGAGAGCATCTGGGATGCATAAGCAATGGGTCTGATGTGTCCATTGTATTTTTGGCCTAAAACTGCTGTAGCAGTTTCAGAATGATACCCTAAAGCTGGGTTAGGATTAACCAATGCTGGGGCCATGGTTAGTGATCCCAAAAGAAAAGACAATAATATTAACATTACAATATCTTGCACCTTCTTGCCAGAAGTGCCTGCTATTGTTTGTGCTGGGAATTACCCAGATTGTTCCTGGTTTGTGCCTGCTATTGTCTGTGCTTGGAATAACCCAAACTGTTCTTGGCATGTGCCTGCTATTGCAGCCACAGTATGGGATGATCCAGGTGTCACTGATGGAGGGGGTTCTGTATCATGTGCAGGCAGTGCTGGCACTATCAGGGGTGCCTGCACAGTGGAGAAAAGTGGTGTGCAAGCTGCACATAGTTCTCCAGCTATGGATTCTGGCTCAGTAGCAATCAGGGGTGGAGAAAGTAGTACTGGAACAGCTGTCAGCTTAGGTTCAGAAATCAAACCTGTATCCCCCCTCCCCAATGTGGCATGTGATGCTAAAAATATCACAGCTACGGGGCTTTCAGAATCAGGGTTACCCCTCCCCCATCAAATGGAAAGTGGGTCTCCCCACTGGAAGGTTGCTGGATATTAGCAACATTATTTTTAAGGTGATGGCTTAAGTTATTAATGGGCTGCATGTGCCCAATGCTGTCGGCATTAGGAAAAATGGCACATTCAGTCCTCACAGGGAGGGCTGATGCTAAATTACATAGGGAAGAATCACAACATTTCACATAATTAACAGCAATGTGTTCCTTAGCCAAGGATGTTCTAGCATAGTAAACATTGTTAAGTGCAGCTGCTGCTGCAGCATCAGCCACTGACTTCATAACATTAGGCTGCGTACCAGCCCCATTCAAAAGTACATCAACATCATTTTCAATTAGATTCTTCTGTCCCTCAGAAACACTATTCTTACTGATAACATTATGAATCATGTTTGTTTGGTTAAGGCAGCAATCACAGGGCCCTGTGATTGCATGATCCGCCCTCCGTGATGTGGTGGTCAGCCATTTTGGATTACCTCATGGGCATTTTGGGTTATTGTATTATGACCATCATCACATGACCATGAGCGGCCATCTTGGGAATGGCATGGGGATGCAGCGTGATGACATGTGTGTCCTCTATTTTGAGACTCTAACAATTCTTCATTTTGTGAATCACAGAAAAACAAGTGGCTAGCATTTGTTCTAGTCCACCCCACAGTACTCTGTGAGTATTCAAAATCAAACTCTTCAACATCAGAAGAGGCAAGGTCTATGGGCATTAAGGTGGTATGCCATGCCAATACCTCTGGCTGATAGTGCAAGTTCTCCAAAAGTTCTCCATATCTGACTTTTTACTCCTACATTCTAGCTCCTCAGATACATGAGTTAACACGCTGTGAAGTACCTTAATTTCAGATTGCAAGACTTTCTCATCTTGTAAAACTTGCCTGTTATCAACAGAAGCTCTGTCACATTATATATTCAAAACATCCACTTCTTGTCTGCTGTTATCAACACATAATGAATCACGCTGCTCAGTCAAGGTCTGGTGTTGAAATACCAGCACGTTAACTCTTTCAACACTTACTACAGACATCTGATCCCTAAGTTCCTTATTTTCAACAGGTAAGGTATGACTGGTGTTAGCCAGAACACCATTTATTTGAAAAACTTTTTTCTAATAAGGTCTGCCTTTTCACAGTTATCTCCTAAGGCATGCAGTTCTTGGCTGTTTATGTTATTAAAGAAAGACTCTTTTTGCTGAAGGAAGGACTGGACCTGACACTGAAGTCCTTCTGTCCTTTCTATATGATCAGCCTTTTTCAGACTAATTTCCTCCTTGCAAGCAGCATTCTCAGATTTCAAAACAGATAGTTCATTTAAAACTGCATCAAGGTAGTTTGAATCTGGGAGGGAAGGGGGAAGGGCAGGTGGATAGAATTGAACAAATGATTCGCCGGGGGGGGGGGGAGTAGGAAAGGGGTTGTGAGAAGAATTGTTCAGCTGTATAGACAATGCTTACCAGACCGGACGGGCCCTACGAAGGCCCTATGGGAAAGGGACTTGGGACACAGATCTCAGAAAAGAACTGGAAATTAATGCTGGGGTTACCAGAGGGAATTATGATATGTAACAAACTTAAGGAGGCTTACTATAAGTTTTACACAGAGTCTATTGGCCCCGGTAGCAATAAATAAAGTGCAACTGACTGTCTCACCGAATTGTGGAAGATGTGGGACAGGTCAGGTACCTTTCTTTCACTGTTTCTGGACATGTCCAGTATTAATAAAGTATTGGGAAGAGGTCATACAGGAGGTAAATAAGGGTGCGGAAGGGCAGTAGACCCGTGACCCATTAGTCTGTCTTTTTGGAGTAGAAAGAATAGAAGGGGACGAGGAGTGGCAAATGGTACCCAGATGGGTGTGGGTCTCGTTAGTATTGGCAAGGTAATGTATTCAGAACACATGGGTCACGGGAAAGGGACCCAAGATAAGTGACTGGAGAAAGTTGGTCATACGTATGTTGGCCTTAGAGAGACTAACCTGGATAGTGAGAGACAGGGAAGTGGTTTTTAGGAGGGTGTGGGCCCCTTTCTTGGCGACGCTTAGTCTCACAGAAAATCTAATGCTCACCGCAGGGTTGTGCACATAGTGGATTCAAGTACATGAGGGTTAGATGAGGGCAAAGACAACCTAAAGGGGGTAGGTAACGGTGTGGAAAAGTTCAAGAAATCAAATGTTGGCTAAGTGAAGAGAGAGGGCTGTCATGGAGATTGCATAAAATAGTAGAGGGCCACCCTGGGAGCCCTGTCTATATGAATATATGCATGGGTAGGGAGGTATTACTGCATGCTCGACTGCACCTTAAACTGCACCTTAAATTGACTGCACCTCAAGCTGACTGCACCTCCAATTGTCTGCACCTTAACAGGTTAACAGGTTAATAGATTGATTCTTCATTGGTTGTGGATATTCAATAAATTAGATGATTGTGAAATGGAAATAATAAATATGAATCATAGAAATTATAAGAATCAAATTGTAAGAATCAGAGAAATTATAAAAACCATATCATAGACATCACACAATGAAGTAAATTAAAGTTAGAACCGGGCAGTTAGAGTAGATTAGGGTAGGTTAGAATATATGTATGTGTTTTTGTGTGTATGTATGTAAATGTATGTACTTTGTTATTCTGTACCCGTCTTTTGTATCTCGCTATCTGTAGTGTGTATAAGTTGTTGTTCATTTATTGTTCAAGAAAACTGTTAATAAACAGAATACTCAAAAAAAAAACTGCATCAAAGCATGTAAACAACGTTGCAAATAGCAATCCTTCAGGATTAACTCTTTCAGTACCATATTCAATTTACTATAGTATTCGATGATATCTCTTAATGGATTATCACTGGTTTTTGCTACATCAGCAAAAACATCCCAACCACTGTAGGCAGTTTGGTATTTTAAGGCATACAGCCTCAACTCAGTACTGATTTTTTTTAGACATGTCATATAAAATGAGAAACCCTTAGCTGTCTGTGAATTAAGAACTTTGTTTGCAGCCAAAGTTCATGACAGGACACAAACAGCATTTGGCGTATGTGGACTCCTAGATGAGTATAGACCCACTAGGATTTGAAACCACAAATGAAAGCAGTCTATCTGTCTGTTCGGATCCCTTTACAGCTGTGTGTTCCCACAGAGAAAGAAGAGGAAAAACAAATAAATAAATAAAACAAATTCACTACACAGAGTTTGAATATCTGGCAAGAGGTTTGTTTTGTCTGCATTGTGGTACACAAGCTGACTGAAGAGATTTAAACAGAAGACACTCTCAGCTGCTTGTCACTAGGAATTTCTTACCCTTTGTTTTAATTTACAGAGGAAATTAAAATGTAACTTTGATTAACACCCAGACACCTGCCAGATGGTTGCCATTTTGTTATATAGATACCAGCTCTAGAGTAAATAATAATACAGATTTTGTATGTCTACAGTGTCAGCCAAAGAGACACTACACAAGCAGGAGTAATAATGATAATTTATTACAATACTTACACCAAGCATGTGACAGAGAAAATCACAAGGGAGATGGGTTTCTCACCACTCTCCTGAAGAATGTACATAATCTCCAGAATTTCCAAGATCTCCATGAGGAGCTGGTTTACACAAGGTTATATACAACAGATAGCATCATAGCAAACGGAGATTACCTCATAGTTACGGATATGAGAAACATTATGTATTGGTTCTATATTATAAACAAGGTTGTATAAGACATTCTCCATTGGATAATGACTTAGGAGACAGAAGTACTAATGAGTATAATGTGAGACAAAGGATTTGTCTCTCTCTCTCAGCATAAAGCTCAGACAAAGAAAAGTGCTGACAGGCCGAAACTACATGTGGCATTACTTGCCTACATGTAAAACAAAACAAAGGCTTTCTCTTTGTCAGCTTGCTTAGACAAAGAGAAGTGCTGACAGGCCACTAATACATATGATTATAGGAGAATATATATATAGTATAAGTATATAAACGTATACAGTAATCACTGATGATCCCTAAGAGTCATCTTATCAGTGATTAGGTAGATTATATATAGGATAAAGTATGGGGTGCAGTATGTTACAAGGATTTAACACACACCCGAGTTGTTGGATGGCACAAGGGGTTTATTATAGCCATCCAACAACGAGGGTGTGTGTTAAATCTGAGGTAAACACACTGCACCCCATATTTTGTTGTATATAATTGAAGGGTTCCATTTTTTCGTTCGTTTTCAAGTGCTGTAGCATTTTGAACAGCAGAGGAAAGAGTAGGCTTGAAACGGAGATTACTTAGGGATGGTGGTAAAAGTGTTTACTGCAGCAATGTACAATTCTACAGAAAATGTTATATTTTGGCAATAAAGTGCTGTGTGGTGGCTTTACTGTTTTAAGAATATCTTCGTGAGAGTTGTCTGAGTCCTTGATAACTTGGATTCTTCATTGTTTCTGTGGGTGTTGCTTCGATTAGGGGATATTAACTTTTACTGGGGTATGGAAAATGCAGATGATCCCAAACATAGCCTTCATGTTACCGGACGTCATTTCATCGTGTTGGCCGGGTAGTGAGCTGTGGAAACGTCTCTGGCTGAGCAGCTTTGGATTTGTTTGTTTGTCAGAAAATGCAGCAGAAGGGTAGAAGATTTAATACAGAGGAAACGCGATTGAGAAGGTGAGTGACTGAGGGAGAAACGAACACTGAGAGGCTGGAGCTGTGTTGTGTCTGGAGGGCTTCTGTATGGATAGGCTCGCGCTGACTTTCTGTTTGTAGTGCTTTAGGATTGGAAGAAGCCGCGTGAATGCCGTAACACCTACTCAGGTGTTACGGTATTTAACACACGACTTTTTCCATTGAAAAAAATGGAACCCAGTAATTATATATGGAATATATGTAAAAGACAAACACAATGCATTATAGTGAGGTATAATAATCATGCATGATATAATCCTATAAAGGATGTAAACATTAGCATATATTAGCGCCAAAGCACATTCCACATTATTACGGAGTTGTGGCTTAAAAAGGGTATTACCGACCAACAAATCTCCCTTCCAGGATACAAACAATTTATGGAGGACAGGGCATCTAGAGGTGTGGGTGTGGTCGTCTAAGCCAAAACCAAGTACTCTGTCTCTGATATTAGCTGTAAATCTTCACCTAAGGAATTTGAGATTGTCTCGATGAAGCTTCACCTTCCTTCTTCGGAATGCATCACCATCATAGCTGGTTATAGCTGGTTATAGACCTCTGTCTGGAGGCACTGAAATCCTTAATATACTGAAATCCCTAATCTTGGATGCAAAAACAGAAACAATATTCCTAGGGGATCTCAATATGGATTGACTAACCCCTAAATCTCACTGCCTTAAATCCCTCTGCGACGAGCTCGGCCTAGTGCAATTAGTCAGCGAACCCAGAAGGAACAATGTCTTAAACACTGCTAATAGCTCCCTATTAGATGTGATATTAACCACTCATCCACATAAAATCTCACACTCAACAGTGTTCCATAATGATATGAGTGAGCACGGGGTTGTTGTTTGCATAAGATCTCATGTTAAGGCCCGACAGCAGCCCAAGTTTATAACAAAATGGTCCTTTTGCAAGTTCGTTGCTACAAATTTCCTTTCTGACTTAGGCAGGATCAGATGGCAAGATCTTTACCTAGCCAAAAATGTAAATGAGGCAGTCTCCGTCCTTAACATCAACCTTACCAGTCTGGTAAATAAGCATGCCCCCCCTTATCAAAGTTAGGGTATGCAACAACTCTTACCACGGTTTACCCCAGATCTTAAGGCAGCTCTTACAACCCGGGACAAGCTCTGGGTAAAAGCAAGACATTCCAAGAATCCCTCGGATTGGCAGGCTTTCAGATCAGCTAGGCATGCCTGTGTAAAAAGCATTCGCTCTGCCAAAGCAAACTTCTACATCTCTACCCTTGAACAAGCAAAAGGGAACTTGCACAAAATATGGAGGACATTTAAATCTATAGAAGTGCGGCCTGCTGCCCCCTCCATCCCAACTAAGATAGTCTCCAATGATAGGGTGGTGGAAAATAATTCCCTAATCCTTGAAGAAGTTAACTCCAAGAGGGTAGCATCTTTCAGAAAAAGAGAAGTGCAAGAACAAGGGGGCACAATTTGAAGATAGAGGGGGGATGGCTCAGAGGTAATGTGAGGAAGTATTTTTTCACAGAGAGGGTTGTGGATGCATGGAACAGCTTCCCTGAGGAGGTCGTGGAGTCAAGAACAGTGGGGGAATTCAGGAATGCATGGGACAGACATAAGGCAGTCCTAGTGGGCGGTAGGAGGAAGTAAGCTGTTGGTTAACTAGGATCTGCAGCTTATCTGATGGGTAGGAAAATGGGCAGACTAGGTGGGCCAAGTGGTCCTTATCTGCCGTCACATTCTATGTTTCTATGTTTGTCACAGCTAGCCTAGCTTTTGACTCCTCACCTTATGCTAGCCTTGCGAAGAGCCAACCAAGCTCCTCCCCGTTATACAGCACCGCATCTTGCCCATTTCAACTGCGTGAGCTCAACTATAAAGAAGTAGAAGATTCACTACTTAATTTGGACATCAAAAAAAGTGTAGGGGACGATGGTCTAGAACCCTTCTTCCTAAGATTAGGACATGCCCACCTCTCTGCCCCCATTGTTCATATCCTCAGTCTCTCCATTACATCTGCTACTGTGCCGTCCTGTTGGAAATCCGCACATATCCTCCCCCCATTCAAATCTGGTGACCCTTGCAATTTGAATAACTACAGGCCTATCTCCATCTTGCCTATCCTTTCTAAAGTTTTCAAAAAACTGATCTATAACCAACTAAAAACTCACATGGAAACTTTCTCATTCATTAACCCAGCTCAATCTGGTTTCCAGGCAAATCACAGCAAAATCACTGCTTTAGCTAAAGTAATGAATGACTGGGTCTCTGCTGTGGATGCTAAGAAGTTAACTGGAGCAGTCTTTTTGGATCTTAGTAAAGCATTTGACACTGTTGACCACAACCTACTAGTCAATTGCCTCACTAACTTAGGTGCCGCGTACTCCACTGCCCAGTGGTTCACCAGTTACCTAACAGGAAGAACTCAGAAAGTCAAAGCTGATGGTCTATTCTCTACCTCTCTGCTAATTGTCAGAGGAGTCCCCCAAGGCTCCATCCTAGACCCTATCTTGTTTTCGCTGTACATTAACAACCTTGATTCCAACATAACTAGATCCAATCCGCACTTCTTTACGGATGACAATGTACTGTATACCTCTGGCCCAACTTTATCTGAAGTTGGGGGGGTGCTTCAAGGAGACTTTGCCCAACTTGAACATAATCTAATAAAGGCAAAGCTTCTCCTTAATGCAAAGAAAGCCAAAGCAATGATATTCTCTCATAGTACCTCCTCAGGCACCTCCCTTACCCCACCTAAAGACTTTATTGTTACTTCTCTAAACGAACCATTGGAAGTCGTATCCAAATTTAAATATCTGGGTATCTGGATAGACAATAAGCTCTCTCTCTTTTAATGACCATATCGAGGACCTATCCAGGAAGCTCAAAGATAGGCTAAAATTATTTTTTAGAAATAGGTTTCTTTTCCCCCTCAAGACTCGAAACAGGCACGTTCATGCTACATTCCTTCCCCTACTTGACTACAGCGATGTAATTTACACTTCTACTAGTCTCGCAAACCTAAGTAAACTGGACATCCTCTGTCACCATGCGTTACAGTTTATTACCAACTCCCCTTACCGTTCACATCACTGTGATCTGTACGCAGCTGTTGGCTGGACTTCTCTCACCACTAGACATCTGCTCCATGCTGGTCTCTAGACGCTTAAGTTGCTTCTGCATAAACTACCGAGTTACCTATCATCTCTCACCTGTATTTCTCACAGTGCATACTCTCTCAGGAAATCTGACTTCATTCTGCTGGATGTACCCAGGACACGCACCTCCTTTGGTAAGCGTGCTATTGCACATGCCCTTCCCTCTATTTGGAACCAGCTCCAATCGGTACTGAAACTAACTAGCATTGTCTCGGTTAACTTCTACAAAGTGCTTAGTGCATCGAAAATAAAAGATATCTGCAACTGTTATTAAGCCTCAAAAATAAAAGATATCTGCAACTGTTATTAAGCCCCTTCCCTTCCTTATGTCTGCCTTATACATTTATGTGTAAGCCCCGACCTCGCTCTTTTGCATGCCACTTGCTTATTGTCCACGCTAGCACTATACCAACACATAACTGCTTTCCCATAGCTTCTGACTTGTAACCTGTGACCAAAACTGCAAGAATTCCACACATGTTCCCTTTCCCCTTCCTACCTCTGGCTCTCTACTTAGATATTACTCCCCTTACTCTTGCCAAACCGTAACTACCTCTTTATCATATCTCGCCTGTCAATATGCTAGAAGTATTTATTGCAAACACCAGTGATAAGTTTTTTCACCCTGCCTTGTACTGCTGGCATGCAACCTTGTATTATTTGCACACTATGTACCATATGTCTTCTCACTGCCCATTGTCTTCCGATGTTATACCTATTAAGTAATATCCTGCTTGAACTATGTGTGCACCTTGTACATGTGTAACAGTATTGCTCCATCAAGTGTTGTATTTTTATGTAATGTCCTTTATCGGTGTAAATGTCTCAGGACCTTCTTGTGAATGAGCTTGCTCAGTGGAGTTTTTCTGCAATAAACTTAAACTTGAACTTGGCACTCAAGCTTATATGATGGGTGCCTAAATCTACATGTTAGTGCAAAATAGCAGTATCACAGTACAATAGACCAGGAATACAGTGTAAGGTGTATGTGGGATGATGGGGGCATAACCCAGGTGCAATAGCACCCAGTCAGTCCGAATAGCAGACTCCTTATCCCCCACCCTCCCAGTCAACACTGGAGTACCCCAAGGCTTGGTCTTGGGTCACTTACTCTTCTCCATTTTTCTGAATGACCGCCCAACTGTTTGTAAATCTACCTCCATACACATGTACGCAGATGATGCAGTCATCTTCACCTCAGGTCACTGCCCCACTGATGTTGCTGACAGAATCCAGCATGACTTCAACAAGGTCCAGCTCTGGTTTAGCTCACATCAACTTTCCTCAACACCAAGAAGACAGTCTCCATGACCTTCAGCACCAGGCAGAGACTCTCTAGGCTCCCCACCACTCCCTCTTTCCACACACTCCTTGGGACTATTCTTGAGGATACCTCCTCATTTAGATATCTGGGTGTTTGGTTTGACCAACACCTAAACTTCTCTGGACACATCAATGCCATCTTGAAAAAGTTGTACCCCAAGCTCAGAGCTTTATACAGGAACTGGAACTGCCTCCCTCTCCTGTTAAGGTGAGAACTTGTACAAAAGATGATCCTCCCAATTTTTGACTACTGAAATGTAGTCTGCAGTGCTGCCCCTAAGATGTCCCTGGCCAGATTGGATACACTTTTCAACTCCTTCTGTCATTTCACACTTGACTCTCCTCTCACTCATCACTGCTGTATCACTCCCTAGCTCTCCCATCTCTTGCAAACAGACATCTTCCTCATTGTGCCAAATCCAGCTATAAATAAACTCTGACTCAGGGCTCTGTTAATGACCTTCCGAATCTGTAACCAGACTTCTCTCACAACTATGACTCAGGGTCTTCTTAAGCCCTAGATGCAGTAACCTGCCAATGTAAATACACTGTGCTGTGTGACCTATGTATAACTGTTATTAAATGTAATGTTTGTGCTTTCCTGTACCGACGTGGAGCCTTTGCAAAGGAGTCTATGACTCAAAGAATTGTAATTCCGATTCTCTCAATAAATAAATACATAAATAAATAAAATAAATTCATCTCCAAATTCTGGCTTGGCTCACTTACCTCCTACCTCTCTGCTCTCCTCTCCTCTCTGTCCCCCCATATCAATCACTGCTCCCTCAGATCTATCAACTCCCATTCCCTGGCTATCCCCCTCCAATTCTACCTCAGGTGGTCAAACAGCCTTCTCATACTACTTCCCAAAACTCTGGAATGCACTCCCCCCTCAGATCCACCACTCTTCCTCCCCATACTCCTTATCCTCTGCCCTAAACAACTGTCTATCTGTGAATTGCTCATGCACCTAGTACTTACCACTCACCCCGCAGCCTGCAACTACCACTTCTAAATCCCCCACTACTTCCCTAGCCAAATCATGACTTCCTCTATCTGTGAATTTCTTATGTACCTAATACCACCTACCCTGCTACCTGAAGCCACCACTTCTAATCCACCACTACTTCCCTAGCCAAATCACGGCCTCCTCTCTGTCAAAACTCCTGCAACCAATATAAACCCCCCCCCCCGAACCTATAACCTCTTTCCCCCTTTTTACCCTCTCTTGAAGCCCTCTTGCTACCCTCTCTGCCAATCTTTCCCCCACTTTCACTTTGCCGTCTTAGTTCCCTGGCAAGGTCCTCAACATCCTGAAGGGGTCCTCAGTGCTTGACTACCCCTTCCTCTCATACTCAATTGTTCCTCCTTGGATCTGCGTGTCAGTACCTTTAGCCCATATTACCATTTGACTCGTCAGCACTTACTCTGTCCACCTATCCCCCTTGCACTTATTTTTACCCCCTTTTACTTTTTACTTTTTTACTCTTCCCTAATTGATCTTGTAGTTGTTAACTTCTTCTGTTCTGACTTTCCTTCCTACCATTGCAACTGTCCCCCCCTTTTGTTTTCTTTCTATTTCTGTACATTATGTATTGCTCTTCCCCCTTCCCCCTTGCACTTATGATTGTTCCCTCGTAATGCCTTATTATGTTACACTGTTGGTATCACCTGTCTAATGTAATATCTGCCCTACCAGAGCACCTTTTTGTACTGTATGATGGAATTGAATGTAAATGTCACATGTATTTGTCTGCTCTATCAGAGCACCTTACTGTAATGTAGGATGCAAAAAATTATAATGTAATTGTTTGCTACATTGTTGTGGTTCACCTAACTTACGTTATCTACTCTATCTGCACACCTTATTGTACTGTATAATGATTCTGTATGTAATTAGTGACTTATGACACTTATATGCCTGTATTACAGCTACTGTACATCCTCACTTGTTCCTGGTCCCCCCAGGTCACACCGGGAGACAAGCAACTTGTTGCTCAGTGTGCCTTCCTGGTGAAACATTTCAATAAATAACTAAATAAACCTGTGGAATGCAAGGATTGATCTGCCTGTGTTTGAGAGAGGGGCATTGGCTAGGCTGATCGAGCCTGCCTCATCTGACAACTCACCCCATCTGCGACCCAGGAAGGCCTACACTCAGGAACTGCTATAAAGATTACTACAATTCAAGATACACTGAAAGGCGGATTCCTGGTTCTGTATGGAGGGGCAAACTCTTAGCTCATACCAGTCCTCTCTATCCATTTCCCCACTCCCCCTCGTGCCTGCCTCCTTACCCCTCAGCACTTAAATAGGTATTAGTTCACTTGAACCTAAATACTTGCACTTCTTGCCCTATTGGGGCAGAGCATATTACTGTATGTATACATTTCTAAGTCATGTTAAAAGCTAATCTGTAAGCCTTCTGGCAAATGTAATTGAATGTCTCATTTTTAAATGCAAATGCATTGTGTTTTCTGCAGTTATGTTTAATGTTCATTGTATACCTACTATCACATCCTACTGTATCCCCCCCCCCCCGATCACACCAGGAGACGAGCAACTTGCTGTTCAGTGTGCCTTCCTGGTGATACATTTCAGGAAATAAATAAAATAAATAAATAAAATTAAGCGCTCAGGTCAGTGGGGTGGGGGGGGGCACATGATTTTAGGGTGTGCAAGCCATTCCCCTTTCCTGGCTCTGGGGCATATGCGGCTGCTAAAAGGACTTTCCTTTGGTGTCTGCATATGGTGGCCTAATGTGTCCCCTCTGTGATGCTGAAGGGACTTGGGGTTGACTAATTTGAAATGTTACCTGAAGACCGGAGGATCAAGGCTGGGGGGTCACTATGGTACCACACAATATTATGAAAGGCTCAAAGTAAGATAAGAGGCAGCAAAATTTTGCTCTGGGAACTGAGGGATCTTATTGCTGTTCTTCATCTTTGTAGCCAGTGATACGGTTGGGGAAGGGGAGATGGATGGGGGGGGCACAGAGGGCGGGTGTGGGCTTCCAGTGTGGGTCAAGTCAAAATGCAGGGGGTCTTGTGATCCCTTCTTGCATGGGTGGAAGAGGAAAGAGTGGGACCCTCAGTAGTTATACAATGATGGCATCTTTGCAATATTTGGGGCAGAGTATTCCTCTCAATGTGTTAGTACAAGAGTCCACTCTGCCATCAAGTAAGATTTGAAAAGTGGAGTGGAGAGGAAGGGGGCGTATTGGGAATATAGTCTTAAGTATAATTTGCTGTACATAACAAATAGACAGTAGTTTAATAGCATAGGACAGGGAGATAGTCCTCGGGATATAGCCCTGTGCTTCGAGGGCTGTCAAACCTGTTAGAGAATAATACAAGATGGAGAGAAAGGGGGGGAGAGGGGATTATAGGAGGTAGATTAGGACAACAGATGTTCCAAGTTGGTTCATGTTTAGCATGTCTTTTTAGTCAGTTCATGTTAATGTTGGTGTTGCCTGTTTACTCTTTCATCTTGCTACTCACACTCTGCTATTGCATTTTTGAAAGCATGTTATTACTATGGTTGTTTGCTATAGAAATAAGTGGGGGAAATCCTGCTAAATGAGGAGGTATAATTTCATAATGTATGGCAAGTATTCAAACTGAAGTAATAATCTCATAGAACATAAAGGAATTTGCATCTCCTGTCAAAAGGCATAAAATACTGATGGCCTTAAAGCATAGGAAGGCACAGATTACCAGCCCGGTGGCACTGAGGGTTGAGGCGCTGGATGCAACACCTTACGCCATGCCGGCGACCCAGATTCGGGAATGAGCCAGGGTCATCGGAGGCTGGCGGGGGGGGGAGGAAGAGGATGTGAGAAGCTGCCGTCAGGCAGCACTTCACCTCGGGGAGAGTTATCCAGCTCTCTCAGAGCTTGGGCACCCTCTGGTGGAGGCTGGAGGGATGGTGCCATGAGAAAACTTAGACATAGGTCGATGGGGAGGGTTGGAGGGGACCTGGTCTGGAGCTACAGTGTGCATGTGCACCTCCACGTGCATGCGCCACCGCTTCTTGGGGTCCCGGGGTAGTTCACAGGAGAAAATGGAGGAAACAGTGGAGGCTGACGTGGATGATGCCCCCGGACTGACTCCGGGGATCTGTCGGGCTACGCATGGTGCTAGAAGCCCCGGAAAGACCCCGTGCTCGAATGGCTCGGCAGACGATGAGGTTGACCTGCCACTAGGAGGATAAAAATAGTTGACAAAAAAAAAGAAGGCACAGGTTGCAGTGCTGCAGTAGACTCATCTCACACCAAAAGAACATAATATGTTAGTGGGTGGGTGGGCTCCTGCTCGCGGCATCATATTCGTCTCACAAGTGGGGTGTAGCGATTCTATTGCATAAAAACTTCCCTATGGAGGTTACTAGGGTAGTGAAGGACCACACGGAGGGGAGGTATGTGTTCGTGGAGGGTAGGGTTCATGGCCAAGTGCTAACCTGTGGGCGTGTGTATGCCCCTGCTACTTATGATCCTGGGTTCTACCAGCGAATATTGGATGTGATCCACAAAGCGCAATTTTTAAACTTGATCATGAGGGGAGACTTCAACTGTGCCATGGATCCCAAACTGGACTACTATGGCAGAAGTAGCAGAATGGCTAAAGCCAGGGAGAACTGGGCCATGGGATTACTGGAACTAGATTTAGTGGACAGCTGGAGGACCATGAACCCAGGGGCAAAAGAGTATACTTTTTCTTCAAGTCCCCATGGGTCCTGATCTCGTCTAGACTACATTTTTGTGCCCAAAGTACTTTACAGACAAATCACAGGTGCCTCCCATAGTCCAATACTTGTATCTGATCACTCCATGGTGTGGCCAAAGTTAAAACTGGGGAGAGAGGTTAAGCCACTGGGTTCATGGCATTTTCCCACTTATTTACTATGTAGAGAAGATTTCAGACAATTCCTGAAATCCCAATGGGAAACCTTTCTCGCCATGAATGTGGGATCTGTCGCCTCACAGGAGACCCTGTGGGAGGCTGGAAAAATGTACATGTGGGGGAGGTCATTATTGGTTATACAGCTAAACTTGAAAAGGAAAGAAGGGATAGGATAAGAAACCTGGAACAGATTGTTCAAGCCTCAGAGCGAAAAGTTATAGAAAGAGCAATGGATGAGGACAGAAGGCAGTTGTTGGTGTCCAGGGAGTCACCTAATGAGTGCCTTAATGAGGAAGCTAGGTCAAAACTCTTTTTCGCTAAACAGAGGATATAAGAATGGGGTAACAAGCCTGGCCCATTGCTAGAAAAAGAAATGAAGGGGTTAAGGTCTCAAGCAGAATAGTGGCCCTATGCACCAGAGGAGCTAGGATTACCCACGAAGAGAAGGGGATTCGAACTGCCTTTAGGGAATTCTATAAAAACCTATCCCGAGCAGAGTGTGTATGAACAGAGGGGATGGCCAAAAACTTCCTAGATAGTATTGCATTCCCATCCTTGACTGAAGAGCAGAAAGATAGCCTAGGAGGCCCCATCACAACAGAAAAGATCCGCAGGGCCATAGGGAGCCTCAGGTCTAGAAAAGCAGAAGGCCTAGATGGGTTTGTAGCAGAATACTATAAAGAATTGAAGGATAAGATGGCTGGTCCATTGAAAGACCTTATGGAGGGGGCTAGAGGGAAGGGGGGTTGCCCAGAACCTTCCTAGAGGCTAACATATGTGTTCTCCTAAAATCTGGAAAGGACAGCCTGGAATGCTCCTCATATAGACCCATCTCCCCCCTTAATTATGACTGCAAAATAATGGCCAAGGTACTAGCCCTGAGATTGAAAAAGGCGCTGTCGAGGATAATACACCCCAATCAGACTGGCTTTGTCCAAGGGAGATTATCATACCACAACATGAGGAGGTTATTAAATGTTATCTGGTGGGGAACCCGGCATCCGGGGGAAGCCTGTGTGCTCTCCATGGACACTGAGAAGGCCTCCTATAGGATCGAATGGGATTACTTATTTGAGGCCTTGGAGCATTTTGGACTGGGAGATGGGTTTATAGATTTGGCTAAAATGTTATACCAGGAACCCAGAGTGAGAGTGAGAGTGCTGGTGAATGGTATGCCATCCGAGAGTTTCAGGCTATTCCGGGGTACCAGACAGGGATGCCCCTCTCCCCTTTATTATTTGCGGTGGCCATCGAGCCACTGGCTATTCGAATATGGGAGAGTCAGCTGATTAAGAGAATCCCAGAAGGGGCAGGGAACCAGCATAAGATCACCTTATATGCTGATAATCTACTCCTTTATGTTCCACAGCCTGAGGAATCTATCCCAGCAATCCTGGCAATGGTTGGTGACTTCGTCCAGTTTTCAGGCTATAAGTTGAACTTGTAGAAATCAGAGATTTTATTTCTGAACAATAATAGAGAAATTCACCCAGGGGATACATGTTACTTAAAATGTGTAGAACATCATTTTACATATCTTTGTATTAAGGTTGGGGTAAACTTGAAGACGATGTGTAGTATAAATTACTCACCACTGTTTAACACTATTGTGTCAGATCTAAATAGGTGGAGGGCTCTCCCAATCTCCTGGCTAGGGAGGATAAATTTATTAAAAATGAATTTCCTTCCAAGGATACTGTACCTTATGCAAATGATCCCCTTCTGCCTAATGGCCTGAGACATTAGCAGAATAGAGAAAAGTTTGGGGAATTTTTTTATGGCAAGGAAAAAAATCAAGAAGGACGCTGGCTATACTCAAAGCAACTAAGGAAAGGGGAGGTCTGGCTTTCCCAGACTTAAAGGAATACTTCCTAGCAGTACAACTCCGATACCTGCATAACTGGGTGAATAAGGGAGAGGCAACATCATGGGTCGAATTAGAAGAAGAAGATTGTCCTGGAAGACTAACGTCTTATTTATCAAGGCGAGGAGTCAGGGCATATAAACAGCTACTTTACCCCAACCCTTTAGTTGAGGCAGTTTTAGAAGCCTGGGTGGCTATTAAAGAAAGGTATGAGGTGGAGGCAGGCAATACCATTCTTGTCCCAATTACAAGGAATCCGGAGTTCCTTCCAGGGCTGGAGGACCTGGTTTTGCATTATGGGAGGAAAAGGAAATAAGATGTTTGGGCGATCTGTATGATGGGGGTGGTATGTATCCCTTTGCAGTGATTAAGAAAAGTCTGGGGATCCCCACTTCACACTTCTATAAATTCTTACAGGTAAGAAATTATGGCAGGGAATTGCAATGAAGGCCTCTAGATAATTCCCCTTTAACAGTGGTTGAACAAGAAATTCTTAGAACTACAAGGCAGGAAAAGGGACTTATAGGTAGGGTGGTTAAATGTGATAGGGCCCTCTTTCCAGACACTTCAAGGGGTACTAAGCTGAAATGGAAAACTGATTTAGGCTTAACCATTTCAGATGAGAACTGGGAATTGATAGTTATGTTGCATATGGGGTTACTGCTATGTAATAAACCTAAGGAAACCCAATATAAATTTATCCATCAACTTTTATACCCCCCCCAGCATGGTCCACAAATTATGCCCAGGGGTGTCTCCTATGTGTGGTAGATGCTCTGTTGGGAGAGGTATATACTTTCATTATTTCTGGGACTGTCAGGTCCTTAGGGTTTATTGGAAAAGCAATAACGTCTGATGTTGCAACCATCTGGGGTCAGGCAGTTGAATTCTCACCATTGTCCCTGCTGTTTGGGGTAGAGAGGGATGAGAAGGAGGACTGATGCTTGTACCCTAGGTGGGTGAGAGTAATGTTGGTTATAGCCAGGCAGATAATACTCAATACGTGAGTTTCGTGTGTGAACCCCACGTTGGTGATGTGGAGGGACCTGCTGTTGGCCACTCTGGCCACAGATAGATTAACTTATGCCCTAAAGGGCAAGAAGGAGTGATTCTTATTAGAATGGGATGGGTTGCTGGCCTCCCTGACTCCCCTGGAGGCACAGATCCTTAGGGGGGGAGTGAAGTACTAAAGTACCATTGGCCAGGCCTGGGAATCACTTTGAGGCTCACATGAAACTTCCATGGGAGGTTACATGGATTAACCCAGGGATGCATAAGCATTCATTTGAAACTCCCCCAGCAATTGGTGGATGAGAAATTGGCATGAATGTCACTCAGGTTAATGCTTACTATATCTGAGCATAGATATTGTTAACATAGCAGTGTTAATCTTTCTTTCTACTTTTACATCTCTTTCACTGTCAATAATGCTTCCTTACTGTGGTAATTAGCTAGTAGGGTTGGTGGCGGAATGAGTTTTTCCATTTTCTTCTGTGGATACACATAAAAACATGCTTATTTCCAACAGTTAGTACTTTGGAAAAGGACAAGAGGACCCTTCATTAGAGGAGCACTAAGTGATTTACAAGGTCAAAATGGCCTGGACTTTGTACAAGATGGGCTATGCCCTACAATTTGGTATAATGTATTGTACTCTTGGACTTTAAATTGACTGTATAAGCATGACACTTGTGCACAGCAGTTTATGTGATGGTAAATGTGTGTATCATACATTTTATCTGTCTGTTATATGAAAAGTTCAGAATAAAAAGATAATACAAGAAACAAGTAAATATTGGTACGATGGAGGCCCCCAAACAACTTTGGAAAAGTGAGTTTTATATAGGCTCTACATATTGCTTTACTATGCCACAAAAAAGAAGTAAGGTATGAGCAAAATTGACAAAACCAGGTTTGTGGTGAAATGATATTTAACATTCCTAGGGGGTATAAAACACATGCCAAAATATTCATCTTAATGACATTAATCCATCCCCAAAGGGACAAGGGAAGGGCCATCCATCTATAGAGATCAGATTTAATAGGCGTTGTAAGTGGAGTTAAGTTTAACTTAATCAAATCAGAGTGATACCGTGAAATGTGCAGACCAAGATATTTATGGGCTCTAGGTTCCCAATGGAACCCCAAATCAGCAATGGCTAACCTAGCTACATACACAGGGATTAAGAAGTAAGACAGAAGTTTTAGCTGGATTCAATTTATAAGCTGAAAGTTTCCCAAAGAAGGCAATGTCAGCCAAAGCAGCAGGAAGTGAGCTCTTCGGGTACGATAAATGCAACTAAATATCATCTGCATCTGCCAAGAATTTATATTCTGACTGATGAATTCATTTACCCTGTACCTTTTGATTGGCTTTAAACCGTAAAAGCAAGGGCTCCAAATATAGATTAAAAAGGAGAGGAGATAGAGGGCAGCCTTGCCAAGCACCAGAAGTAATGAAAAAAGGTTTAGAGATAACCCCATTACATGTTAATGTGATGGAGGGAGAGGTATATAAAACCTGGGCCCACTGAGTAAAGTCCAATGGGATATTATAGGCATCTAGGATCTCAAATAAAAAAAGTCAGGACATGCAATCAAAAGCTTTCTCAGCATCCAGTGAGACCAGGGCCACAGGGGTCCTGGACTCACCGGACACCAAGATTAAATGAAAAAGTTTTCGAGTGTGGTCACTAGAAACTCACCACTTCATAAAGTCCACTTGTACCGGACCAATCAAATAGGACCAAACACTTTCTAGTCTATGGGTCAAAATTTTTGCTAAGACTTTGAAGCAGTATTAATAAGGGAAACAGTACGATAACTTGATGGAAAAAATTCATCTTTCCCAGGTTTATGGAGAAGGATAATATGAGCTTGTGTAAGAGAGAGATCAGTAAGGCCATGCGAATAAATATAGATGTACACATCAGTTAAAATAACAGGGTAAGTTCAGACACAAACATTTTATAAAAGCTAATGCAGAAGCCATCAGGGCCTGGTGCCCTATCAGAGATGGAGAGAGGAAGTAGCCCAGTGGACTTCAGTTGGAGTAATAGGTCCCTGAAGGGACACACATTGGGTCTCGGTAAGACGAGGTAGAGGGGCCTGTCGGATATAGTCCAAGATAAGGTTTTGAAAAGAGGAGTTGGGTTGGATTGCTGTATACAGAATTCATAATAAGATCTGAAAATTTCTGTGATTTCCTGAGGGTTCGTAACAAGATTCCCTGAGTCTGGCTGATGAAGTCCTTGGACAACTCAAGAAGCTTCCTGCTGCCTTAGCCTCAACGCTAATAATTTACCAGCCTTTTCCCCTGATCCAAATACCTCACATTGGTACAAAATATAGCCAATTCCACACATTCATTTAATATTGTGAGGTACTTAGAGTGGAGGAAATCAAGGGTCAACCACATTTGCTCTGGGGTAGAGGGGGAAGGGAGGCTTCAATTTAATGACTTTGAGCATGAAAGGTGTTAAGATGAAGTTGATGTTCTTTAGCTTTGTTAGAGGCCAAACGTATACATTTGCCCTGAAATGCGGCTTTTGTTGCACCCCATAAGACATCTAGTTTATCCATGGAAGGTCTGTTAACTATCAAAAAAGAAGCAAGATAATTTCTCAAGGTATCCACAAAAAGGGTATCCCGCAACAATTGGTTGTTGAAACACCAAACCAGATCTCTGTCCAAGCCACCCTGAGGGGAAAGAGTTATTTATTTATATGTTTACCTGGTGGGTGCACTGATCACAGGGACCATTTTCAGGCATGATCCAGGCCACTTAGATGACACATCTGTTACAGTACAGTTACAATACACATACAGTGGAGCAGAAAAAAATCACCAAGTTGCAGCACAGGTAATGAAAGATACAGTAGCAGTATGGCAGACAAACAAATACAGTTGATTACTGTCTCCAGGGCATTGGCTTTCTAGAACATCTCTTAGCAATGTATACATCTGTGTTACTTAACTAGCCATATGCTTTAACTGGGGTATAATTTACCATTACTTAGTATAGCATGTTCATGAGCATCTGCCTAGTATTACTTCCTGGAGGTTTCATTTGAATGTGAAAGGTGAAACCGGACCCTGCAGTCCATTAGGGAGGGAGTTCCATAGCTTGGGTGCTGCATAGGAGAAGGCTGTCCTTCCCAGCTCTGTATTACATCTGGGGCATTCCAAAAGCCTACCACCAGAAGACCTCAGTTTGTGTCTGTTACTTTTCAGCATCAGCATCCCCACCAAAGGTGATCCTGCCCCTTCTTGCAAAGTTTTTGATATGAGTGCTCTAAGCATGAGGTCTCTCCAGTCAGAGGGGGGAGCCATCCCAGACTATGGTAGAGGTGACAGTGGTGAGTACAGTATGGGGCTTGGGTTTTAGGCTGTATTCAAATGATTTAGTAGAGAAGGGGGTGTGAGGGCTATTACTGGAGAGCAGTAGTCAAGTATGGGGAGGAGATGACCCCTCTCAATCGCTACTCTAGCCTCAGGGGACAGGAGGTGCCTAAGTCTGTAGCAGATTCCTATTCATTGGTTCACCTTCTTTATTGCTGAGCTGATGTGGTACTCAAACATTAGAGCAGGGTCAAGCAAGACCCCCAGGTATTTGAAGCTGTAGCTGAGACAGAGAGCAGCTACCAGCTTCCTTAAAGCAAGGAGGTAATTTAATAGAGTACACTGAACTGAATTCTTAATTTTGGGGCCTGTGTAAATAAATAGAAGTCAGTGTTTTGATTCTCTGTTTTTGTGGTTGACTTTACTTAGTGTAACTTTTACTTGCCAGGGAGGAAATCTGGCTGGGTGAATATCTGCAGTCATTTGTGACTAGACCTGTTACTTATTTATTTATTAATTTAGTTTTTGTTTACTTAAACTCTGTGAAACAGGTGTCTGAAAGGAAAGAAGGCACTCACTGGGGTGGTGGGTCAGAGTTGTAGTTGATTGTTTCTGGAGGGCACGGGCTTAGTCCCACTCCACCCTGCCCCTCACCCCACCCACCACAAGTGCATAATTTCTTTTATATCTGGGGTTCTGACATCACTTCTCCAAAAGTGCAAAGGATATATACCTGTTCATATCCTTAACAGCAAAGCACACTGAATAGGGGATAAACACACTCACACGCACTAAAAAAAATCTTAAACAGGAACGGAGATGTGGGGAGTGGTGCAATGCACTGGCTGTGGAGTGGCAGTCTTCTGGGAGATGTTCTGGAGGCTGTGTTGCTGCCTATTTGTAGGCACCTCCCTGGTCTGAGGGAGGAGAGTGCCCATCTCCATGCTGACCTGGTGAGGATTCAGGAGACCTCCTCCCCCACCTAGGGACCACCCAGGCCACCACCACTGCCTTAGAGGTTGCCAAGAAAAAGGAGTGGTTGGACCATGGTGGCCTCAGGGAGGGTGAGGGTGGTAGAACAGAGGCGCATCCCTCCAGTTGTGCCTCTCCACAATTCATTCACCATTCTGGCAGAGTGCGGTTCCTCTATGGAGGAACCTGCAGTGGAGACTAAGGAGGATGCTGGGAACCTCCACAAAGGAGACCCACAGCAGGGTGGCACAGGATCCCACAGGGGAAGGAAACAACTCCTGGTGGGGGACTCAGTCATTAGGAGGGTAGAACCGGGAGAGGGAGGAGAGAGGGAGGTTAGGCGCCTGCCCAGCACCATGACTTGATGGGACAGGAAGCAAATCCTCTGGATCATGGGAGTAGCTGCACAGGGGAGGGAGCTTGATGTCACTGTCCACCTAGGGACAAAAGGCCTGGCTAGGAATGGGATTACAGCAGTGCAGCAGGAGTTTGAGGAGTTGAGGAGGGGCCTTAGACAAGTAGCACACACAGTATCTTTCTCAGAAGTGCTGCCTGTCTATGGCATGGGTGTGGCTAGGGTACTCCACACCATGGGATTCAATGACTGGTTGAAAAAATGGTGTGGAGCTCAGGGATTTGGCTTCATTGGGGACTGGGGTTCCACCTAGAGGGATGCAGGCCTATACTGGCTCGATGGTCTGCATCTGTGGGGTGGGGAACCAGGATCCTGGGTGATGGGTTTAAATGCTTCATTGGCAAGCATTTAAACTAACAGGGGGGCACTGAAGAAACAGGAAATCCCAGACCCCCCACAAAACAGGGTAGTTAGTGAAGTAGACACAAAGGTAGAGAAGTCGATAGGGAGCAGGACAGGGGTAAATCCAGAAAAAGGCAAAGACAATAAGGACAGGGATGGGCCTAAAAGGGGTAAGGCCATCAAAAAATGGAGGGCGATGAATACCAATGCCCATAGTCTGTGTAACAAGCTCCCTGAACTAGTGGCCTTGATGGAAGAGGGATGCCTGGATATTGTGGCAGTCACTGAAACATGGCATACAGAGAACCATGACTGGGATGTCAACATACCAGGGTACACAATCTACAGGAGGGACAGGGAGGGAAAGAGGAGAAGGAGTAGCTCTCTACATAAGGGAAGGATTCGAAGCAACAGAACTAAAGGGTAAACAGGGAGGGGAGGAGGCACTGTGGGTCACCCTGGAAACCAGAAATGGCACCACAATCCGTACAGGGGTTGTTTACAGACCCCCATCTCAGGGGGAGGCAACGGACAAGGAAATGATAGAAGGACTCTTTAGAATGGCAGAAAAAGGGGAAATATTGTTGATGGGGGACCTGAATATGCCAGATGTTAACTGGAGCACCTTTACTGCAGCCACATCCAAGAGCAGGGCCATTCTCGATGCCCTAAAAGTGGCATGCCTCAGACAGTTAGTGTTAGAACCCACTTGGGAGGGAGCAATCTTAGACATGGTACTCTCTAACAGGGATGGAGAGAGGATCTCAGATTTAGGCCCATCCCTGTCCTTATTGTCTTTGCCTTTTTCTGGATTTACCCCTGTGATACCAGGGTACACAATCTACATCCCTGCCATCACAGAGGTAACAAGCCTTTGTGTGAAGCAAATTAACAAAACAAAACGATGTAAGAAACCACTATGGTTCTCAAAGGAAGTGGCAGTGAAGGTTCAAGAGAAAAAGAAAGCATTCAGGAAGTACAAGGAATCACAGAAGGAGCAGGACAGGGAACTGTATCAGTTAAAGCAAAAGGAAGCTGGGAAGGCAGTCAGAACAGCAAAGGCCCAAACCGAGGAAAAGATAGCCAACTCAGTTAAGAAGGGGATAAAACCTTTATAGGTACATCAGGAGCGAAGGAAGACCAAGGGAGGCTAGTGAGGCTTAATAAAGAGGAGGGAGGGTGGGCAGAGGGTGACTGTGAAAAGGCAGAGATACTAAACAAGTATTTTTGCTCAGTATTTACAAAGAAAGTGGGAGGTACCTAAAACAAACAGTAGAAACATTCTGATACAGAAGTTGATACCAGCCCATTTACAGAAGAAAGGGTTCTGAAAGAACTCTTAAAACTGAAGGTGGACAAAGCAATGGGCCTGATGGATTCATCCAGAATTCTAAAAGAACTAAGGGAGAACTAGTGACACCACTGACTACCTCTTAACAAATCATGGAGGATGGGGTGGTGCCCGAGGACTGAGAAGGGCAGATGTGATTCCCTCACAAAAAGTGGGAGCAAGGCAGAAGCAGAAAACTACAGACCTGTTAGTTTAACCTCAGTGGTAGGGAAAATGATGGAATCACTTCTGAAGGAAAGCATTGTTGAGTATCTAGAGGCCAGAGGGCTCAGGACCCAAGCAGCATGGATTCACAGTGGGAAGGTCATGCCAGACAAATCTGATAGATTTCTTTGACTGGGTGATCAAAGTAGTAGATCAGGGAGGGACTGTGGACATGGCCTACCTAGACTTTAGAAGACATTTGACACAGTCCCACACAAAAGATTAATATACAAGTTAGCCAGCCTGGGAGTGAGTCCCAAGATGATAGCCTGGGTAAAGAATTGGCTGGAGAATAGGACACAGAGAGTAATAGTAAATGGAGTCCACTCTGAAGAAAGGGGTTACTAGTGGGGTACCGGGAGGTTCAGTATTAGGACTGGTCCTCTTCAGTGTCTTTATAAGCGACATTGCAGAGGGACTGGAAGGAAAAGTGTCTCTTTGCAGATGACACAAAGATCTGCAACAGAGTTGATGCACAAGGTGGGGTGGAAAGATGAGAAGGACTTGGCAAGGTTAGAGGAATGGTCAAATGTATGGCAGCTTAGATTCAATGCTAAGAAGTGCAAGGTAATGCACCTGGAAACAAAACCCAGGGAAGAGTACACAATGGGGGTGAGATACTAACAACAAAAAATGGAAAGGGACCTGGGGGTAGTCATATCAGATGACCTAAAGGTGGGCAAGAAATGTGAGAGGGCAGCAAGGAGGGTTGGGGGATACTGGGATGCATAGGAGAGGCATCACCAGTAGAAAACAGGAAGTTATTATCCCTCTGTACAGACAGTTGGTGAGACCCCATCTGGAGTACTGCGTGCAGTTCTGGAGACCCAATCTCTGCAAGGGCATAGACAGGATGGAGGCTGTCCAGAGGAGGACAACTAAAATGGTGCAGGGTCTGCACCGGAAGACATATGAAGAGAGACTTAAGGAGCTGAATATGTATAGCCTCGGGGAAAGGAGGGAGAGGGGGGACATGACAGAAACTTTCAAGTATCTCGAGGGTAGCATCTTTTCAAAAAGAGGTGCAAGAACAAAGGGGCACAATTTGAAGATAGAAGGGGGTGGCTCAGAGGTAATTTAAGGAAGTATTTTTCACAGAGAGGGTTGTGGATGCATGGAACAGCCTCGGAGGAGGTTGTGGAGTCAAAACAGTGGTGGAATTCAAGCATGCATGGGACAGTCATAAGGCAATTCTAGGGTGAGGGTAGGAAGAAGTAGGCTGCTGGTTAACTAGGATCTGCAGCTTATCCATTAGGTAGGGAAATGGGTGACTGTGCTTAAGCGGTCCTTATCTGCTGTCAAAATCTATGTTTCTATGTTCTAGGAAGTGGGTAGCCATTTGGAAACAAGTGACCACCAAACATTGTGGTTCACACTAAACATAGCTGTAGAGTCAAGCCATACAAAAGTAAGAGTGTTGGACTTTAGGAGGGCTGACTTTGGCAAAATGGGAGAGTGCCTCAGAAAAGCACTAGCAAACAGGCAAGAAGGAGGGTTGGGGGTGGAAGAACAATGGGGAAAGCTCAAAACTGCCATGACAGAGGCAACAAGCCTTTGTGTAAAGCAAATCAACAAAACAAAATGAAGGAAAAAGTCACTATGGTTCTCAAAAGAGGTGTCAGGGAAGGTTAAGGAGAAAAGGATAGCATTCAGGAAATATAACGAAATACAGAAGGAGCAGGACGGAGAACTATATCAGTTAAAGGAGAAGAAGGAACTGAAGGCAGTCAGAATAGCAAAGGCCCAAACTGAGGAAAGACAGCCAACTAGGTTAAGAATGGGGAATAAAACCTTTTATAGGTACATTAGGGAGAGAAGAAAGACCAAGGGAGGGTTACTGAGGCTTAATAAAGGGTATAGATTGTGGGCAGAGGGTGACAGTGAAAAAGCAGGGATACTGAATGAATAATTCTGCTGAGTATTCACAAAAGAAGAGGAGGGGGAGGTACCTAAACCAAACAATAGAAACACTCTGGATAGGGGGTTGATACCAATCCAGTCACAGAAGAAAGGGTTCTGAAAGAACTCTTAAAACTGAAGGTGGACAAAACAATGGGGCCTGATGGGATTCACCCCAGAATTCTAAAAGAACTAAGGGGAGAACTAGTGACACCACTGACTACCCTCTTTAACTAATCATGGGAGGATGGGGTTGTATCTGAGGACTGGAGGAGGGCAGATGTGATTCCACTTCAAAAAAGTGGGAGCAAGGCAGAGGCAGGAAACTACAGACCTGTTAGTTTGACCTCAGTGGTAGGTAAAATAATGGAATCACTTCTGAAGGAAAGAATTATTGAGTACCTAGAGGCCAGCAGGGCACAGGACCTAAGGCAGCATGGATTCACAGCGGGAAGGTCGTGTCAGACAAATCTAATAGATTTCTTTGACTGGGTGACCAAAGTAGTAGACCAGGGAGGGGCAGTGGACATGGCCTACCTGGACTTTAGCAAGGCATTTGACACAGTCCCACACAAAAGATTAATAAACAAGCTAGCCAGCCTTGGAGTGGGTCCCAAAGTGGCAGCCTGGGTAAAACATTGACTGGACAACAGGACACAGAGGGTAATGGAAAACGGAGTCCACTCTGAAGAAAGGGGTTGGGTTACTAGCTATTACCACAGGGTTCAGTACTGGGACCAGTCCTTTTTAATGTCTTTATCAGTGACATTGCGGAGGGACTGAAAGGAAAAGTATGTCTCTTTGCAGATGACACAAAGATCTGCAACAGGGTTGATGCACAAGGTGGAGTGGAAAGGATGAGAAGGGACTTGGCAAGTTGGAGGAATGGTCATATGTATGGCAGACTAGATTCAGCACAAACAAGTGCAAAGTAATTGTAACCTCCCTGCAAATGGGGGTTCCCAAAAGTCTTCCAGGAGCTTGTCTGAATGCTCCAAGTCTGGAGGTGTTCGTCGTTTAAGCCGCTAAAGTGTGAGTGCTTTTAGAGCCTCTGGTACTGTCTCTTTAAGAGCTGCCTGCTTGTAGCCATAATTAATTGAAAAGGGGGGACTGTGTGTTCTAATGCCCGAATCCCACCCAGGCTGCTGTCAATTCGCTCCATTTCTGCTGTCGCTACATGCAGAGGGAGCCTTGTTGAAAGATATAACTGTTTGCCAGAAATCATTTAGAGTGACTGAGAAAATGTAGTTTGTCTAACCTGTCTTTATTTCAGCACAAACTGTTTCAGTGTACCTCTTTCATTTTGGTCCTGAACTGCTGACTTGGACCAATCAGGATGATAGGGAGACCTTAATATGGAGCCTGTGGACGAATCAGAACTTGGACTCTCAATTTTCAGCCAGCCGCAAGGGGATTGTATGGGCAGTGACTCTGGGAAATGTAGTTTTGACCTTGGCGCCTTTTTGCACATACAGAGGGAGCCCTATTGTGAGTGACTGCCGAACCAGCCAACAGAACTGGTGTGGAGCCAAAGGAAATGTCCTGCTCTGTTACTGGAAAGCTCAGATGAGTAGTGACAGTGAAGAGAGAAGAAGCACTGCTTCTGCTGCTGCATGTAGTTTCACGCGTGAAGCGCGTGTGAGGCCCTGAGTTTTGGCCTGCAGCCGTTATGAGTGCCAGTGTGGACTGAATCCGAGTTGTGAGGAGAAAGAAGCACCAGAAGTGTGGAAACCAGGCTCACCCTGTAGAAGACTGGAGATATTGCTGAATCGCGCTCGGTCTGTCAGGAACTGAAGCTGCTGTGTGTGCTCCCGGGTGTTTTGCAGTAAGTGCAATCAGGATCGAGGAGCAGCCTGCCTGGTATAGTACTTCCCTTTTACATATGAATGTGCATAGTGCTTGTAGGGAACCGCTATTTCATGTCCTCTGTACTGTGAGCTGTATGCTGAAGCTGGAAGCAAACCCCAGCTTGTGTCAGACTAAATCCATTTGTTATTAACTGCAGCTGGGTCCAGTCGCAAGGACCTTGTCTCCATGCCCTGTTGTTTCGGCAATCCAGAAAGAACATCCACCATCCAGTTCTCAGCTTGGGTATTGTGAGTACAAATCGAGGTATTCTCCTGCAGTCTGTTATCAATTACAAGTGTGTCATCTGATTATTGCTGTTTCATTTTCACTTAACTGGAGCCCCAGGGCTCCGGATTATAATTTGTGTGTGTTTGTGTTTTTTTCCATCAAAGGGCCCCAACCAGCTGCACTGGACTCCTGGCTAGCCCCACCATCCTGGGTACCCAGAGTGTGACTTTTAGGACCCTATATGTGCACAGTACTGTGATTTGAACTTTGCAAAACTAATCAACCTGATTGCCCTCCCGTGTTGCTGTTCCCTAAATAAATCAGATTTGTTGTTATTATACTATATACTGTCTGTGGTGTCAGTACATATAGAAACAGTATTGCATTTGCTGTGTATGTTGTTTAACCTTGTTTTACAGGGGTCCTCAGAGACGTGCTGCAGAATCAGTCTTGAGGGTAAGTGGTATCTATATGTGTGAAAAATGTTCATATGTGGGGTATTGGGAAGGTAACTTCTGTGTACTTTGTGGGCCACTAGTGGGAACAAAGGGGGGTTGCAGTGTCCCAGAGGGCTGTACCTGAGCCAGTTTAATTACTATCAACCCTGATCTCTGGGTGGAGGCACCCGTTATAGAACCTAGGCCCCTTAACCTGTCACTAGCCCGACAGACAGGGGTAGTAACCCTTGGGATAGCGCCACCTAGGGGTTACATAATGCACCGGGGAAACAAAAACCCAGGGGAAGAGTACACAATGGGGGGTGAGATACTAACAACAACAAAAATGGAAAGAGACCTGGGGGTAGACATATCAGATGACCTGAAGGTGGGTAAGCAATGAGAGAAGGCAGTAAGGAGGGCTGGGGGGATACTGGGATGCATAGGGAGAGGCATCACCACTAGAAAATAGGAAGTTTGTATCCCTCTGTACAGACAATTGGTGAGACCCATCGGGAGTACTGTGTGCAGTTCTGGAGATCCCATCTCCGCAAGGACATAGACAGGATGGAGGCTGTCCAGAAGAGGGCAACTAAAATGGTGCAGGGTTTGCACCAGAAGCCATACGAAGAGAGACTACTGGAGCTTAATATGTATGCCCTCGAGGAAAGGAAGGTGAGGGGGGACATGAAAGAAACTTTCAAGTACCTCAAGGGAATCAACAAAGTCAAAGAGGGTAGCATCTTTCAGAAAAAGAGCTGTGCAAGAACATAGGGGCACAATTTGAAGACAGAGGGGGATGGCTCAGAGGTAATAGTGAGAAAGTATTTTTTCATGGAGAGGGTTGTGGATGCATGGAACGGCCTTCCTTAGGAGGTCATGGAGTCAAAAACAGTGGGGGAATTCATGAATGCGTGGGACAGACATAAGGCAATTCTAGTGGGGGGTAGGAGGAAGTAGGCTGTTGGTTAACTAGGATCTGCAGCTTATCCATTAGGTAGGGAAATGGGCAGACTAGGTAGGCCAAGCGGTCCTTATCTGCCATCAAATTCTATGTTTCTATGTTAAGTCTCTGACCTGCTCGAGGGTTGAACCGTCAGGGTTTAGTATGTTAAGGGCTGTAGTGTTGTTGTGGGTACACTTCGGCTTGGAGCCAAACAGCATACACTTTATTTTCTTGGTGTCTATGAGAAACCTATGCTGTGTGAACCAGTGTACAGTTGCAGTAAAGTCTGTGTTTAGGTCAAGGTTTAACCCAGGGAGGCTGTTTCTGCTTTTGAAGAGAAGGAGTTAAGCAAACAGGAGCATGGTCAGAGATCATTAATTCTTTCATTGCACAGGCAAGTAATCCAAAAATGTTTTCATGATTCAGCAAAAAGAAATCGAGATGGGAAAAAGAATTATGTGGGGAAGAGTAAAAAGTTTAGGTATGGTCTTTGGGGTGCAGCAAACTCCATGAGTCTATTAAACCCATGAGATCCACAAGGTCTCACAGACTCCTTTGGGCAGGGTAAAGCCTTTTCTACATGTGTCTCACCAATCAAGATCCGGCTGATAAACAACACTCCAGTCTCCTCCCAAATTTATAGGCACAAGAATATAAGGGGCAAGTAAGGAGGCCAATGTAAGGAAAAACTGGGGGTTATCAATAGCGGGGCCATAGATGGATCCCAAAAGAAGTTCATGAAGACCTAATCTACCATGAATAAGAATATATCGTCCTTCAGGATCCCATTGTTCTGCCAATAATTGAAAAGGTAGTCTACAAGCAACTAGCATACACTCTCCCCATTTCTTTGTGCTATCCCCTGCACCGTAGACCTGCCCCACCCATGCATGTCTAAAGTAATTTATTCCCTTTTCAAACGAGATTCCTGAAGAAAGCCAACATCGGTTCTGAACTGCTTCCAAGTGTTTTAGGACTACATTAAATTTTTTAACATCCTGAGTACCTTTAATGTTCCATGTAGAAAACATATACAAACTACTCATTTGTTCACAAATATACAAGATAAAAAGGTCAAAATCAATATAAGAAAATACTGAGCATCACAAAAGAAGAACAAATAAAGAGGAACTGCACTCCCATCCCCCCCAAAAACAATAAACCCACAACTAACTAACTAATATAAACAACAAACAAATATCAGAAAAGGAGATTAACCATAAAAAACAGACATTGCCCAACTTCAAAATATAAAAAAAATCCAACAAACCTCAATACCGGTCCCTAAGACCATCCCTCCAACATCACTCAGTCCCTGATTGGTCCTGACCAGATCACCCCAAAAAGCAAGGCTCCCAGTTGCCCATAAGAAACCCCAAATTAGAATCAATAGAGAAATAACACCTCCCCAAATAGATGAAAATGTAAGAGGCTAAATAGGAACAAGGCCCCCTCCCATTATAACAAATACAATAAGGAAGGCACCATACCAAGGAGTAAAGTGCATAGCCCCCAAGTCACCAGCATTTTGCTGCTCAGACCCACAAAGTAACATTTAAACCCTCAGACCAGCACAGACTTTCCAAAACCAGCAAAATGCACACTTAGAGTGACTTGGGCCAGGCAGGGTAAAATCTGAAAAGGAAACAAATTGGATCCTCAGATTCCAGCCCCCTCAGAATCTCCATCTGCACTCAAATGAGATTTGATGTGGGCTGGGGTTATGCTGGGTGTATTAAGACATTTAAAAAAAAATATTATAAGCAGCTTTTCCAATTGCATCCCATCAAAGTGGACTGCCTAGTCACTATAGGACCTGACTCACTGCAAAGGCGATCTGGTGTGGGCTGGGTTGAAATCACATCCAGTGTCAGAAGAGATCCGCCTAAGTGCAAAATAATTTTCCAAAATTTTTTTTGAAGAGGGGTTACACCCCGCTTAGCCGTGTCTAGACCAGCATTCCAGTTGCTGAAACTTGGAACCTATGAAGTAGAAGGGGGGAATAAGGCTAAGATCCCCTAAAAGATAACACTCAATGTTAGGAATATGAGATACTCAACCTAGGGATAAATAACGCAGAAAAAAATGGAAGCCCCAGAGGAGAAAATAGTGCAAGCAGTGCATACATACTAACCAGTAATGCAGTATTCAGAGAAATTAGTAAAGGTAGAATGAACAACACTGGAGGAAACATTTAGCCAATATAAAACATTCCACAGAAAAGAAAAGAATAAATACTGTTCAAAAGCTGGTGAACTCCACAAGAAAAGGCCTTTATAATGCTAGGAAAAAAAAAACAGCTTCAGGGCAAATTAAATAAGTCCAGAAACAGAGTTTGCAGCTCCGATTGTGCTTGGTCAGGTGGGGCAAAAGTCTTGCGGTCACCATTCTTAAATACCTTGGGCAGGATTCTCAAAGAAAGCCCAAACTCCCACAGCTATGGGAAAAAGGGCTGCAGCACTGCGGAAACACAGTTGCGTGGTATTCACAAAGAAAACTGCCACAGCTGCGGATTTCTGCAAAAAGTGCCACAGATGCGATACTTTAGCAGCCACAGAAATTACGCAAGTGCTGCAAATCTGCATCTGCAGATCTGCAGCTGTGGAAAACGGCTTAAGAGGCACAGCAGCAGTGAACAAGTATCTGGTGCAGCAGACTTTAACATTGCTGCCATATCAAGCAACTGAAAGCACCCACAAAAACACCAGCAACCAGTTCCTGAACTGGGACCACTGCAGCACCACAGGCACCAGTACTACCATGGCACCATAGTGGCCGACTGTCACTGCTGGTTGTCCCTCTCTGGGGTGTTCCTGTTGCCTACAGGGGTAGCACTCACTGCAGGCTGGTCAGGCTCTACATGTGGGGCTCTGTCATGGGCTGCGCTGGGTCTGGTGGTTGTTGCCTGTTGCCATTTCATGGTACTGTGTGCTATTGTTGGTGTAACAGCAGCTACTGCTATACCCACTGGGATGCTATTACCTGTGCCTCACCTCCACCATCATTTTTTCTCCTACGTTCCCCCCATTTTGGTTGCCCCCACTTCGAAGTCAGTACCCCCTACACTCCATCTCCACAATGTTACCTATGCTAGCTTTGTATCTCCTTGGGCCCTTGCTCTTTGCTCTTCTGGCCTTCAGCTCCTCATCCCTTGTTGCAGGCCCCCCCCCACTGAGGAGTCAACTTGCAATTACATTTACTCCAACCTGATAGCCAAAGGTTCCTTCGCATCACCACCTCTAGCTTATGTTAGCTACAAACTCCTCAGCTCCCTTGTAAGGCACTTGGTGCATAGGAGGATCACCTCCCTTACTATCGTCTCCTGTGCCACTGCCCTTGCCTTACTATGGGTCACTACCTTAACAATTGCACTAGCTGGGGATATTGAGACCAACCCTGGGCCCTTGAACTACATCAACCAATCCCACCCCATCGCCACCCACCAGCTTCCCCAAGTTCCTGGCCTATCCTTTGCTCACCTAAACATCTGCAATCTACTTGTGAATCTCACGGAGCTAGAAGCTTGGGTTCGAGTAAACAACCCAGACATCCTTGTTCTAGCCAAAGCATGGTTAAAACCAACTGTCCTGGACAGCAGCTGTGTGCTACCTGGCTATAACACGTATCGAGCAGACCGGGTATCCTCCAAAAGAAGGGGTGGCCTGGCACTATACTACAAGTCCCACCTGAACGTCACACTGTTGCCTACACCCAGCCTGATCAACAGTGAAGTACTGCACTCTCTCCTGCTCCTAGGTGGTGCCAAGAAGGTGCACATATTTGGAGTGTACTCACCCCCTAGAAACAGCAAACTTGGTCTAAAGGAACTTACCAGTCTGATTTCTGCCCTAAGAACAACGAGGTGATCTGTCTGGGAGATTTTAATCTCGACTGGCTGGGTCCCAACTCTGCCTCACTAGCTTCCACTATCAGTAAGGCTAACCTCGACCAACTCATCTCTTCCCACACTCGGGTAACCCACAATAACCTCTGTTATTCGATGATTGATTGGATCCTTACCATTCGCAAGGACTGCTACTCCTCTACCGGGGTTCTGCCTGACACCATTAGTGACCACTGCCCTGTCTACTGTGTTAGGGGTGCCTCGGCTGTCACCACTCCTCCCAAAATTCTGTCCTTTGCTAACATTTCTGCTCTGGACAGTGCAGCATTCCTAAGTGATTTGAAACATGCCGACTGGTCCCCTTTATTCCACACAAATGACATAAACCTGGCAACCGACTATTTCAATGCCACTCTGCTAACCTTACAGTCCAAACATATCCCAGTTTCCACACGGAGGGTCAGTGGGAGGGTGACCAAGTGGCTGAAGCGGCCTGTCCTTCAACTACTCAAAGAGCGAGACAAGCTTTGGTCCAAATGGAAATCCTCCTTGGCTCATACTGACTTCGTTGCCTATCGGATGTTACGAAATTCCTGCAAGAAAGAAGTCCGATCAGCCAAGAAGAACTACTACCGGAGCCTCCTCCGGTCCACAGCCTCTGACCCTAAGAAGTACTGGAGTCAGATAAATGAGATCTTGGGGAACGCCAAGCCTCTTGCTCCTAAGGATATGCTAATTGATTATAGTCTGTGCAACAACCCCGGTACGATATCTAGCGCTTTCACCTCCCTCTTTACTAAGGTTTCTAAACTCTTCCCTACGGCATCTTGTGGCCCTATCCCTCCCTCACCTGCTACCCCGACGCTTGACCTCTCTAATATTACCCAGTCGGATGTTCTCAGATTACTTCAGTCAATCCCCCTGCAGGGAAGCCCTGGGCCTGACAGTATTGAACCTCGTTTACTTAGACTGGGCGCCCACCTCCTTGTTACTCCTATCACAAGGTTGTTTAACCTGTCTATCTGCACCTCTACTGTGCCTCTAGCTCGGAAAACTGCTAGGATATCCCTGTTTTCAAGAAAGATGACCCCAAAGACCTTTCTAATTATCGGCCCATAGCCTTGCTACCTCCTCTCAGTAAGATTTTAGAGAAACTCATTCACCTCCAGGTCTCGGATCACCTGCTGAACTTTAATCTTCTGTCTCCTGCTCAGCATGGTTTTAGGGCAGGACACAGTACCACCACTGCCCTCACTCTACTCACCAGCAACATTAAGTCCAGCATGGACAATGGTCTACTCACAGGAGCCGTGTTCTTAGACCTCACTAAGGCTTTTGACCTGGTTAATCATTCTCTCCTCCTAAACAAACTACATCTTCTAGGTGCCTCTGGACCCGCCCTATCATGGTTCAGCAGCTACCTAACCAACCGATCCCAATCCACCTCTTTTGGCAAAGCTCTTTCATCCCCAGCTCCCATCTCCTATGGTGTCCGGCAAGGCTCCATCCTGGGACCACTACTCTTTTCTATTTTCATTAACGATACTCCCTCCTCATTTCCCCACTGTCACTCCATCATGTATGCCAAAGATCTGGTTCTCTATACCGCCTCACGTTCTGTCTTCAACATCAATGCCCACCTGTCCTCCACACTTGAACAGATCCAGTGCTGGCTCTCCTCCAATGCACTAATTCTTAACCTACCTAAGACCCAGGCCATACTGTTTGGGTCTGCTGGGAAAGTCTCTGCCGAGTCTACTAAACTTCACAAGCTTAGCTGCGACGGGACTAAAGTGCTGTCTACCGACTCCTTCAAATACCTCAAAGTAAACCTTGATCCCGTTCTTGATTTCTCTGTGCATATCAGTGAGGTATGTAAATCTGTTAATGCCAAACTAGGAGCAGCCTACTGAGTGCGCCACTCCCTAACCCCTGCCGCCAGGATCTCTGTGGCACGTGGGGAACTACTTCCTAGGCTCCTGTATGCTCTCCCCACTCTCTATCATGCTAATGCAGGAATCCTTCGCAAGTGGGATATCTCCTACAATAAGCTGTAGTTCACCCTCTCGGTCCCTCGACCGACACACCACTGCCACCTTTACTCCACTTTGCATTGGCTGTCCCCCCTATCTCAGCACTTCTTCTCACTGGGTTGTTTTATTGACTCCATGAACAGAACCCCCCTGCCCAGACTGCATAGGTGCCATGCTCACCCCTGTGACTCACCCCCACACACTAAGGTCATCTAATCAAACTCTGTTCTCTGTTTCTCTCAGCTTTACCAAGATGGGGGAGCAAGCCTTCTCCCATTTTGCCCCTAAATTCTGGAACTCCTTACCTGCCAACCTAAAGAGCTCCTTATCTCACTCTGCCTTCAGATGTGCACTTTTTTCCCACCTTCATGCACTTGACTCCTGCCACTGTACCTAAGCATCCCAGATCTCCTCCTACTTAACCTTACTCTGCTCTACCTAGTTGTCACTGCACTGAACTGTACTGAATTGCCTTGCTGAGTCACTGATCCTACCCATCCCTGTGAGGATGGCTACTGCTTGTTGTTATACCTTGATTTTCTCTGTGGTAGACATCTGTTATGTAACTGCTACTTGTGCTTGCTTCTTATAAGTTATTTAAATTTCTGTCTGTTTTTGTCTGAACCCTGTTATTGACTACAATCTGTAACTGTTTTGTGTTAAGTCTCTGGTTTACGTACTGTATTCTCCCAAGTCGTACTTGAAAATAGGCAGGCCTCTTGCCTAATGTACTTACCCGGTTAACAAAAGCAAATAAATAAATAATTGTTGGGGCACTACTGAAGTTTGCTGAGAGAGAGTTACACCTCACTCCAATGTGTGTAACATTTTTTCCGCAACTGCGGAAAAAACCTGGCTGAGAATAGCCTTTGAGGGGCTGTGCCTTACTCATCTAACACCTTTTTCCCCCTCAGGCACTTCCTCAGCTACACTTTTTTCCACAGTCCATAGTGTTTTTTTCCGCAGCTGCAGATTTTTTTTTGAATAGCACTCAGAGCACTCTCCCCTGTTTTTCCATAGCTACAGCAGTTTTGAGGACTTAGGGAAGGTGTTGCACCTTCAGAAAGTGTTGTGAATCCAGCCCCTTGGGTTTTGTGGGATAGATGAGACAATGTCTAATGTTGGCTGCAGTAAGCATAGTAGTCAGGGGGTGATATGCAGCTCATTTCTGATGAGTTAAATAGGGTAGATCCTGCACTACATGAATACGCTGGTTCTCCCATGTCACTTGTGGTTGGCTCCAAGCCTTTAGGAGGATGTGTTGCCTGTCTAAGTAACTGAGTAGTTTAAAAATCAATGGTCAAGGCCACTCCCCATGAGCAGGTATAGCTGTCAGTGCCCGATGGGCCCTCTTGATAACATACTGTAGGCCATTAGGGGAAGGACTAGCAATATGCTCACATAACTGCTGCACAAATGATGAAACATCTTTCCCCTCACAGCACTCTGGAAGATCAGGGATAACAAGATTATTCTGTCTGTTTCACCCCTCTAAATCATCCATGTGGTCTTCTAGCTTTGTGATCTTTTGCCACAGGTGGATCAGTTCGGGGTGGACTGTATTCTGCCAATCTTCCATGGAGCCCTGGTGAATTTCCAAGTCATGCACCCGACAGGTGAGCTCCAAAATAGCTGGGCGCAGAGTTTTCATATCCTTAGACAAAATAGAGAGGGTATCCGGAAGCGAGTGAGCTCCTATAAAAAGCGGTCCACCGTCAATAGAGCAGGCTGTGGGGTAGCAGTAGGCATAGGGGTAGCAGCCTATAGTGTATGTTAGAACGTTACATAGATACATAGACAGTGTCGGCAGATAAGGGCCTATGGCCCACCCAGTCTGCCCATTTAAGTTTGTAAGTTCAGTTTAATGGTTCTGCTGCAGTAGTGACATCCATACTGCAGCAGAATGACTTTTGGTTCTGCTTCGGTATGGATGTCATACCAGTTCCCTCATGAGCAGTTTGTTTGTCATAGCCTTGTTGTTTCCATTCAGCCATCCACTGTTCTATATGTTTAGATCATTTTGAGCTGCGATCCTTCACTGGAGTCACCGGCGGGGTGTGACTCACTACAGGCTGCACTTTAGTAGTATCCATAGGTTCCATCGTTCAGCCATGTAAAACAGGAGGTCGGTAATACAGAGTAATAACCCAAACAAACCCAAACAGATCGACCGAGATAACTGAAAATAAGAAAATATTTAACTCGGGCCTCGGAGCTCTGCAGGGAAACTAGTGCTCAGCTCTGGATGATCATGTGATTCCTCAGCAGCAGCGTTACTAATTTGCTCAGTCCCATCTAACTTGGAACTTGGACTCGTTCATGGTACAACATCATCTGGCAGCAACTGAAATTCTAAGGAAACTTGGATGTCCTGGTAGGACTCGAACAAGGGACATTAGAATCTGAACTGCTGTCACTTCATAAAATACAATTGCACTGCTAAGAGAGACAAAAATACAAACAAAAAGTGATGAGAGACAATCACAGTATATAAAAAATCTTGAATGAATTAACCCATAGCAGCACATCACATTATAAACTAGAAAAACATTCACATACATTAAGCTCAGCATAGGGAAGTTGCTACATACATATTGCCCTGAAAAGTCAAATCAGAAGTGGCACCAGGCTTAATCCATTTTAGGGCCCTAAATCTGAGGCCTCTTGTGTTGAAATTGTGTGCCCCCTGAAATTTGCACCCAGGGCATTATTCATATTTTGATTAATTATGGCTTATAAAATGGCAGGGTAAAATCATGGAATCTGATTGGCTGTTATTTATGTGTAAAATATGGTTTACACATGTCTAAAAAAAGGACTGCGAAGAGTCTGGAAACCAGATCAATGTGCATTTGGAACACAGGCATTTCAGTTAGCCCCTACAGCCAGAACTGCATCTTCCACCACAAACATGGCTGCTACCTTTACACTGTAAAAAACTTCATCTGGGCCCTAAAAATAAAACTACCTTAAATAAAAAATAAAACAAATTAACTGTAGTTTTCTTGATTATCACACTTTCCTTACGTACATAAACAAATTAGAAACAATAAGTATTGTTTATAGTTTTCACTACAACTGTTTCTTTGCTGACAGTGAAAAATCCCCCTTCTATCTTCACCTGCTCATCAGGGAACTGTCTTCTTCTTGCCCTGACAGTGAGATAATTAAGTCTCTGGCTGTAACAAAGGCCTTTGTTGTCTGTGTGTACAGAGTGTTAGGAGAGAAACATTCTGCCAGTGGAACTGAGCAGAATTTTGAATCCATGTGTTCCACGGTAAACATTCTATAATAAACATTCCATATCTTGAATGTGGGGAAAAAACAGAAAGAAGAAAGTAGGCAATAATACAATGACATCATCATCAATGACATCATTTGTAGTGGGTGGAAGGACTATTTTATCATAAATGTACACAAGTAAATCTATTGGTTCTACATATAAACATGCTTTTCCCAAATGTTAAAAGTTTTTAAAAAAGGAACCCATTTTATAAGCGCAATAAGGCACTCTGGGATGTGCATGGAACACATTTTACCACACAGCTAGTGGCTAAAGTCACTCAGCCTTTGGTCTCGTGCCTTATTATGCCCCTGGCCGTGTGGTAAAATGTGTTCCACGCACATCCCAGCATGCCTTATTGCTTACATGTACATTCTCCTAGATGAGACACTTCAGGGGACAGATGGTTCCACCAACATAGAGGAGATCACACTGGCACCATGCCACATGGACAGTGAACTCAGTTTGACAGTGTAACATCTCAGTGGGTACTCTTGGCCATTTTTGGGATGTTTAAAAGTGAGGACAGTCCCAGCAAAACAACAAATGTTGCATTTCCTGTAGCCATAGAAACCTGTTCTACAGGTTTTTCCAGATTTCAAAGAGACAGTGCCTTCGAAGTGGCTGCTAGTAATGTGGCCACTCAGACTGTTGCCACATCGAAATGAAATTCGTGGCATGGTATCCATGACCGGGCCCAATTCTTTATCAGGTAAGAAGATAAACCATCTATCCTTAATAATGTCTGTGCGTAAACACTGAGGCAAGGGTTACCCCAAAGGGCATTTGGCTGGGAAGCCAAGTTTCAAGAAAATACAAAATCACACATGCCCCCACAATGCAAAGCATCATGGGCTGCATATGCAAATCACCACAGAATGTTATGCTGGTCCAACTTTAAGCAGAATTGCATGGTGCCGAAGGGCCTCTCACACAGTTTGCAAAGGGTGCTAACAGAAGACATAGATCAGTTTCGTCTCTACCAGGACTCATCAGTATGCCTCGCCTGTATGACACCCCAGTGGAATGGACCAGCTACCCCTAAAGGCAGTGTGCCTGGGATATATTGTGGTGAACCCATTAAAATAAAAAACTATTTAAAAGACAAAGAACCTCTGTGCGTAAACACTGAGGCAAGGGTTACCCAAAGGGCATTTGGCTGGGAAGCCAAGTTTCAAGAAAATACAAAATCACACATGCCCCCACAATGCAAAGCATCATGGGCTGCATATGCAAATCACCACAGAATGTTATGCTGGTCCAACTTTAAGCAGAATTGCATGGTGCCGAAAGGCCTCTCACACAGTTTGCAAAGGGTGCTAACAGAAGACATAGACACGTGTTTCATCCTACCAGGACTCATCAGTATGCCTCGTCTGCTTAAAGTTGGACCAGCGTAACATTCTGTGGTGATTTGCATATGCAAGGTCCCTGATATGGTGGTGCTAAGTTCACAAACTACAAAGTGCTAGAGGAAAAAGAGTACCACTCTCCTTCCCTTCATGGGGACCGGAGACGGACACTTCACAACTGTGGAAAGGCTTACAGATGAACACTGCATGCTTTGAAGTTCTCAGTGCAACACAGCTTCTCTTTATTTTAAAGTGCCATTCAAACTCAGTGCAAAATCAAGCAGGATAAAGTGCTTTAGACGATTTTAGAAGTCCAGCATATCAAATCCACAGGTGTCAGTTTGGTGTTTACAAGTCCCAACTGATATTTTGTGCCTTGAGCATCCTCGGAGTTGTGCAGTTCCATTGGCTAGCTCACTTTTATATTCACAAAAGAGAGATCATGATGTGCTGTTGCTTGGTTACCCAAAGGACATCAGGCTGTTGCTTATCAACTTACCTGCTATTCTCACTTCTAAGAGTCAAAACAGTTTTTTTTAAGTACACAGACACACAGTAAAATAATTATTTTTGTTTTTGCTGCACTAGGTGGGGCAAAGACAGCATGAAATAATCATTTTTAAATGCTGAAGCTCCATTTCTATCCAAACTCCTGTCTACAAAAAATAAAATAAAAACTGTATGTTAAAGAAAAGTCCATTTATACACAGATATTTATATATAAGTTGCAAAAAATTTCATTAATGCTCCAGCTAGGGTCAAAGCGACAAAAGTTGAGAAATGAGGTGTTTTCCTAACACCCCACCTTCCTAAACCAGGCAGGAAAGCAGGTGTGAGGTGTGTCTTGGGCTTTTCAAGTCTAACACTCACCCCATTCCACCTGTAAATAAGGTCAGATGTGCAGACTTTATAAGAATGGGGTTAGTGTTAGGCTTGAGAAGCCCAAGGCACACCCCATACCTGCTCTGCTGCTTGGTTTGGGAGGGTGGGTGTTAGGGAAACCCTAACACCTCATTTCCCAACTTTTGTCACTTTGACCCTAACTGGAGCATTAATGAAGTTTTTTGCAACTTATTTCCTTACTTTTTGAGATAGTATAATAGCATCTTTATTTTACTGTGGTAGCGCAGGGTCCTTTGGACCCTGCACTCCCATCCCTCTGTAGATGCACATATGTATGTAGCTGTGGAAGCACGGGGCACTCTGGGCCCTGCCCTTCTATTTATAGGACAACAGTGGAAACATTTTCAGCATAGCCATCTTATTACGCTACCTCATGTACTCGGTAAAGAAAATCTTCAAATCCTCACCAAAATGTAATTCAGCACAACTGCAATGCCATTCCATGCCACAGGTGCGAAAACGCATTTTGGCCAGGATTTGAAAAATGACAGCTATGACATACATGAGGTGGGGTAATAAGAAGGCTATGTTGAAATCTGGAGTAAAAATATTTACCATTTCTGAAGTTATGAGTGGGCGTAGTGAAATTGCAATGAATAGTCATAACTTTGGCATTTTTTCATATTTTGACCCCAAATTTTCAACATAGTCTTCTTATGACCCCAGCTCATAAACCTCATAGGTGAAAATTTTCAAATCCATACCAAAATGCCATTCCATGCTGCAGGTGTGAATACACATTTCAGACAGGATGAGAAAAATGACAGCTGTACTGCTCACGAGGTGGTGTAAAAAAATGTCTATGCTGAAAATTTGTAGTTAAAATACTGAAAGTTACCAAAGTCATGTACATGCATAGACAAATTTTAACAAATGCGTGTAACTCAGCCATTTTTTAGGAATTTTTTCACCAAATTTTCAACTTGGCCTTTTTCGGACCCCACCTTATGAACTCTGGTGGTGAAATTTCATTATTCAGTCCTGAAAGGTGATTTCATGCAGCAACTACAAAATTACCTTCTGGGTCCGATTAATAAAATGACAGTTGCAGTGTTCATGAGATGGGGTCCCAAAAAGGCCATACTGACGATTTGGTGAAAAAATTCCAAAAAATGTCAAAGTTATGAACATAAATTCAAAATGCGATTGAAATACATCATACGGCACTTATCTTTATTCCTCAGTTTATGGTTTGGCTTTGAAGAGTGCACACATGTCTTGGTTCACAGAAGATGATAGCCTATGACCTCCAGTGGCAAGTATTGGGTAAAGGGTGTGTGGGGGTGGGTGGGTGCTCAGTGGTAGGGTTGGGATGGGGAGGGGACAGCGGGGACGATGAGGGACTGTTTTCTTTTTCAGGTTAAAAATAAAAAGACCTCGAGGAATGTTTTCTTTTACAGGATTTTAGTAAAGAAATATGTTGGGAAACTGGTGATGGGTTCTCTAGTGTCACACACTGCGGGGGGGGGGCGGGGACTCTAAATGCTGACACAGGGATTAGGCCCCCTGATGTCGGTGTAACCCCCATGTTACCCGGGGTTACTAGAATCCCAGTAAGACCTAGTGGTAGGCAGGGAAGGCAGCTTGTGAATCTCCAGTTAAATGGGTTTCACACTGTCTCACTCTGCTCTCAGTCACAGCTGAGACTTGAGAGATGACATCACCATAGAACTGTCACAGCTGCATAAGCCACATTGGAATCTGCAGCTCAGGGGGTGAGTTTAGAACTTTGGGAGTTTTCAAAGTTAGTTGTCTGTTTACCTCCCAGCAGGAAGGAGCTTCTGTTTACCTTTTGAAAAGTGGTGGAGACCGCTGTCCAGGTCTCAGTGCCCCTCCCTCTGGGGTGGAAGAAAGTCCTCTGTGATTCCAGGGCAATCCCCCATTTCCACTATGGAAGAAAGATGCCTGTTTTCAGTTCTGTTCTTGTATAACAGTAAAAGAAGTGGTACCAGCTTGTGGGGCACCTACAAGCTGAATGGGTGAGTGTTTTGCCCATTTGAAGGGCAAATCAATTGTTTCATCAGTTTGGAAATATAAAGGAAGTTGGAATGTGGACTGCTATTTGGGAGGACTATTTCAACTAGGTCAAACAAATAGAGCAGTCAAAAAGTCTAAAGTTTAATAGATTTCAAGTAATGCTGTAGAGGGGGTGCTTCAGGTCATCCACCGTTTAATCTACATTTTCAAAGTTTTAAGTTTATGTTTGTCCAGAGAAATAGCCAGGTATGGGCTGTGGGAGCTGGAGGTGGGAACACCCCCCATCTTTAGTAACCAGGTCCACCTCTACGGATTTCTTCTGTGATTTGCTACTTGCCTCATGCGCCTGGCCAGTGATGAGGTGGGTACCCGGACGTGGGTCGCAACTTGAAAATCTCTCTAGGAGTCGTAGACTCTATGTGGTGTGGGGAGCCACAGGATGGGAAATATTCTCCTTGTTGATGGGAGTTCATGGAAGTAAGAAATCAAATCTCTCTAGGAGTCGCAGACTCTATGTGGTGTGGGGAGCCACAGCTTGGGAAAATATACTCCTTGTGTGATGGGAGTCTCTCCAAGTAAAGTTTGGGCTCATTCTCAAATGGACCATCAGTCAAGTGGCCGGCAGGGGAGCCGGGCCAGTCGGGCTGTGTATCCAATGCGCATGCAAGTCTGGGCTGAGTGCCTGGTGGGTCCAGAGCTAGACAATAGTAAAAATGTGTTCATTCTCAAATGGACCGCCTTTAGTCTCTATCTGCATATACAGTGAACGTAGCCCTTTAGGGGACCATACAATGCTTTGTCATGTGTCAACTAGATTTGAATAAAGCCACACTGAAAAATCCCAATCCTGGTTCTGGACATTGCAGTTATTGCTTCCTGTAGTTGGATTTACTTGGGTGCCCTTGCAGAGTAGCCAAACCTAGGTCCTTGTGCCGGTAACCTCATCCTCCCTGAACCCAGGTCCCCACCAGGTATTGCTGCCAACGCCAACAGCATGCCACCTGTCGTTTTAGTAAAAAGGCAGGGGTGAGGGGTTAAAAATATGGAGACACCGCTTTGGATTTGTTCGGGAAGGAAGGTGCTTGGGCAAGTAGGCTAGCGTTTTGGCTGTCTGGCGGTCGGTAGCCCAAAAAGGTTGAAGCAATTTCCCTAGTGTGTTGCTGTGTGCTGTGAATCTTGTGCTGCTGTTTAAAAAATGCCAACTGTTTATCAAGGAGCTGTAAAGCCAAAGAGTGTGCCCTTGTCCTGCATCATCAAAAAAAGTTTAAAGCGTTTTTGTCAGTTTTAAAATGAATTTCTGTGAAGGAAAGTGTGGAAAACTAGGGGTAGCAACAGAGAAAATATGCCCTGGATGTTGGAAATGCTTTCTGTGCAAAGTTAGAGACTGCAGAGTTAATGGCAATGTTACATGGTTGAAATGGGCTCCCTCCGTGGAGTCAGTAAAAAAAAAAAAAAAAAAGTGCATTTTACAGTTTAAATTTGACTGCTCGACGATCGCCGTGAGGAGAGGAGCCTCGTGAGGAAGAAGAGGCTCATTTGCATGGCATCGTGTGGTTGGTCAGTTTGCCATTAGTCCGCCCCCTCAGCCAGCTCTTCTGTGACTGCTTCAGCATTCGAGAGGGAGACAGAGAGTAGTGCGTGTACTGGCAGTGGAGGAGCGTCGCGAGGATTCAAAGCGCTGTGAAATAGTTCAAAACTGACTTTTAAGTTTAAAATCGGCTCCACCTGCAAATTGATCGTGGGATTAGTGAATTTTGTGCTTAAAACGATGATCGCGGAGACTGCCCGCCCGTTTGCATTCTGAGGCCTTCAAAAATCTGGCTGCAGGCCGTTTTACCCCATCGCAGCAAGTTGCTACAAATAACAGTGAGCAAACAATTAAAAAACTGCTCAATCAGTGATTTTCAGAAAATGCCATATAAAATGTGTGTGCAGCTGTATAGTCGCTTTGCAAGTAGCGACTATGTGATGTCCTGCTGGCAAGTGCAAGTCTGTAAAGCCATTGAATGTGTGCATAGCAATGAAAGTAGCCTCAGTTTAAAGTTTGCAGCCAGAGAGAGACTGTGGTTGTAAAAAAGTGCAACACTAGTAGAAGCAGGCAATCCTGTGCTGAAACCTGAAGTTTTAAGGGACTGTAATTAAATGAATGTTGCCAGCATGTGAAAAGTCCAAGGAAAATCCTGTAAATGTGTGAACAGCCAGATCAGAGCAAGTTGTGCAGTTTGAGTAAAAGTTATCAGTAGCTGATGTAAATCGGGTGTGCAGTGGCTTGACCCAGAGTCTAAATGTTGATGCACAGGAGTGCTGCCACCGCCATTACAGGGTGGGGTAGTAAAGTAAACACAGCAGCAGAGGAGCCATTTTAAAGCTACAGAGTGTGTTCATTAAAGTGGGACTTTCAGTTACAGTGAATTTTGTTTGTTTTTCTGCAGTTATGGCCTCAGGACCAGCTTGTTACCCGGATCATGCCCGGGTTGCAGTAACAGCAGCAGTAAATAGACTGAGAGATATTGAAAAGTGGTGCTGTGGAGGGCAACTCCCTCCTGATGTGGCAATTCCTAATTATCCAGTGCGTGTATGCCAGATGTGCTTGAGTGCTGGAAGGGATGTCTTCATGATTCCTCACTGTGCTGGATGTCTACAAAAATATGGCTTGTATAAAGCACCTCCAATTCGTTTGGCTCCCACATGGACAAAAATTCAAGAATCTGCAGTTGGCAGCACACAGCATCAGGCGGAGCCTGTGGAGGAAGGTCCCTCGGGGGAGTGTGGCACAAAGTTAGAGGTGCAGAATTAGAGACTGAATCTGAAATTTAAGTTTTGGATGCTGGATCTCAGAAAGAAAGTTCGGATAAAGCATCAATAGACCCCTGGGTGAAGGGCCTAGCCAAGTCTACTTAGGTGAAGATGAGATGTGGGAGGCCGTTGAATGGGAGGTGTCGACCTCCGCTCCTAGTGATGAATGGATAGTCTCGGGGGTGAGAATGACTGCTCACTCCTGGGCTCAGATCCTCAGTGAAGAGGAAGATGAGGGGGAACCTATGTGGCCTTGTGAGAAAGGAACGGGTACACAGCCTCAAGATCTTGCCTCGGAGGAATGTGTTCAAGAAGGTGGTGATGCCACTGCCCTGACTTTACAAGAAGAAGAAGTCAGGGATCCATTTTTAATTTCGTTGAGGATGCGAAGCTGGCAGAACCAGGACTGGCCACCCCCAAGCCAGGCCAGTGGTCTCAGATTGACCAAAGCAAGTAAAGAGGAGAGACTGGTTCTTAGAAAGGCCAATGAAATCTATGGTATGACCTTTCCTACCTTTCCTCGGAGAGTCTGGGAGGAGATTGAGGACTGCAGGAAATCCTGGATCTGGGATGAAGCAATGAAACATGTGCATCCTGGGGCCAACCAGCATGTAAAAAATAGACTGTTTCACGAAAAGTATACACAGTGGAAGAGAGGCAGGACACTGTTTATGGACAGAGTGAGAATAGTGGATGGAGAGGGACATGAAGTCTCCCACTGTGTGGATTATGTTCACCCAGATGGGGTAATAATTCAAGCCCCTGACCCCCGGTACTATTGGCCTCAGTGCAAGGACCTCCCAGTAATTAAGCCCGTGCCTACAAAATGGAGAGCTGAGCAGTGGTAGTCAGTACTGCCACATCTAGACTGTGAAGTGCCCTTATTGATCTGCCAATATGAATAACCAAGGACTCAGGTGCTCCACATTCTTCAGTCTACAGTGTACTGTCTTGTTCAGCAACCATTTACTGGCCCACCAGATGACTTCAGATCCAGAGAGGACACCAGCCCAGCTGTTTCCTGTTCATCACCTGGTAATCGGATGACGTCGGACCAGCTGTTTTCTTTTTGTTCCTGTTCTAAGGTTCCTTCTCCAGAGATGACATCAGCCCAGCTGTTTCCAGATGTGCCCTCCTGTGTTTCCCGGAAGATGTCCTCCCAGCTGTATCAGAAGAAATGCTGCCAGGGAGAGTCTTCGGCTGCGGTGCAGGTCGGTGCCTAATCTTATACTTCAAGAGGCTGGTAAGTCCAAAAAAACCCTTTTTCTATCTTTATGACATTGCAGTACGCACCCTACACTACAGACTTCAAAAATGTGTGAACTGTCTGCAAAGACTCTCCCCTTTGGGATTTTTGCCTTCTAGAACTGTGTTTCACGTGGCTCCAGCCCAGGAGAGACTCTTTATTGGACTAGCCTTCGGGCCTTGTGGTCACTAGTTGGGACTTTTAGGGCACTCCATCCTCCCAAATGTGTATTGTAACCAATGTCATTATTGTACTCTAATGTAAATACTGTGTTTTTCTACCTTTTTTCTAAAAAAATTATTTTTTGGGATTGTTCAGTGTTTTTTTCTGTATGGTAGGGGTTGTTGTGGTTGTTGTTTTTGTTGTTGTTTAGGTAGACTGTGTATGCAGATTAGGAGTGTGTTTCGTTTTGTCTTTTTCTTACAGGTGTTCCTGGGAAGACAGAAGAGAAGACAAGAAGAGGAGGAGGGGCTCATCGGAGTTCCTCGTCAGTGCTTTATTGTGTTAGAATTTAAAGTGCTGATTTGTAGTTGCAGGTTGCCCAAGGTCGGGGAGGTCCCCGGGTTTTGTTTTTGTTTGGGATGTTATGTTAGAGGCAGATAGGTTTTCTCTAGAGGGTTAGGGGGGATGGACAGGCTGTGGCCCTGACCTGCAGTAGGGGCTGTGCTGATCTATCAGGGCTATGCTCTGGATGGTTCTACCAGAACCACTAGGTGTCCATAGTAAGTGGATGAGTGTGAGAGGCTGACATGTCAGCTATAGGCCTCTAGGCCCTTAGTGTTGCCTGCCTGTGCTTGCACATGGTGGGGGGCCTGATCACCCCTCCGCAGGTAGCACATAGGGTGGGATAGCCTAAGGCCGGGTGCATAATGACTGGGGAGAGTCATTTTCCTGGTCAAGGGCGAGTGTAACCCCCTTGTTACCCGGGGTTACTAGAATCCCAGTAAGACCTAGTGGTAGGCAGGGAAGGCAGCTTGTGAATCTCCAGTTAAATGGGTTTCACACTGTCTCACTCTGCTCTCAGTCACAGCTGAGACTTGAGAGATGACATCACCATAGAACTGTCACAGCTGCATAAGCCACATTGGAATCTGCAGCTCAGGGAGTGAGTTTAGAACTTTGGGAGTTTTCAAAGTTAGTTGTCTGTTTACCTCCCAGCAGGAAGGAGCTTCTGTTTACCTTTTGAAAGTGGTGGAGACCGCTGTCCAGGTCTCAGTGCCCCCTCCCTCTGGGGGTGGAAGAAAAGTCCCTCTGTGGATTCCAGGGGCAATCCCCTATTTCCACTATGGAAGAAAGATGCCTGTTTTCAGTTCTGTTCTTGTATAACAGTAAAATAAGTGGTACTTCGCCTGTGGGGCACCTGCAACGAATGGGTGAGTGTTTTGCCCCATTTGAAGGGGCAAATCAATTGTTTCATCAGTTTGGAAATATAAAGGAAGTTGGAATGTGGACTGCTATTTGGGAGGACTATTTCAACTAGGACAAACAAATAGAGCAGTCAAAAAGTCTAAAGTTTAATGGATTTCAAGTAATGCTGTAGAGGGGGTGCTTCAGGTCATCCACCGTTTAATCTACATTTTCAAAGTTTTAAGTTTATGTTTGTCCAGAGAAATAGCCAGGTGTATGGGCTGTGGGAGCTGGAGGTGGCGATACCCCATCTTTAGTAACCAGGTCCACCTCTACAGTTCTTCTGTGATTTGCTACTTGCCTCATGCGCCTGGCCAGTGATGAGGTGGGTACTCAGACGTGGGTCACAACTTGAAAATCTCTCTAGGAGTCACAGACTCTATGTGGTGTGGGGAGCCACAGGATGGGAAATATTCTCCTTGTTTGATGGGAGTTCATGGAAGTAAGAAATCAAATCTCTCTAGGAGTCGCAGACTCTATGTGGTGTGGGGAGCCACAGCTTGGGAAGATATACTCCTTGTGTGATGGGAGTCTCTCCAAGTAAAGTTTGGGTTCATTCTCAAATGGACCATCAGTCAAGTGGCCGGCAGGGGAGCTGGGCCAGTCGGGCTGTGTATCCAATTCACATGCAAGTCTGGGCTGAGTGCCTGGTGGGTCCAGAGCCAGACAACAGTAAAAATGTGTTCATTCTCAAATGGACCGCCTTTAGTCTCTATCTGCATATACAGTGAACGTAGCCCTTTGGGGGACCATACACTGCTTTGTCATGTGTCAACTAGATTTGAATAAAGCCACACTGAAAAATCCCAATCCTGGTTCTGGACATTACAGTTATTGCTTCCTGTAGTTGGATTTACTTGGGTGCCCCTGTGCAGAGTAGCCAAACCTAGGTCCCTTGTGCCAGGTAACCTCATCCTCCCCGAACCCAGGTCCCCACCAGGTATTGCTGCCAACGCCAACAGCATGCCACCTGTCGTTTTAGTAAAAAGGCAGGGGTGAGGGGTTACATCGGCTAATTAATAAAACAAGGGGCTGTGGGGGGGCATCCGACACCGGGGTGTGGGCATCCACTTGACGTCAAAATATTTAATTGTTCGGTAGTTGCCATCACAGTGTGCTTAAAAATAAAAGGTTTCCATAGAAAAATACAATATAAGAGAATAAAAATAACTAAACAACACGCAGAAGTAAATCACAAAAACATTGTCACATATCACATATTTGATATACCTTGGGGCTAATATTACTCTGCCTAAAACTGTCAGTGTAAGCTTAAAAGGCTTAAAAGTTGTTCCATAAGTTGACATTAATCATATGTACTTTCCTATTAATAGGGATTTTTAAAATGTATGATAACATTTCTGCTATAAATAACTTCATTAGAACCTTTATGAGCTACTGCACATTTTAATCTTAAGACCATAGAAGGTGATATAAAGGTTTTCATTAGTTTCAAATACTATATAAATATACTTCTCAAAATCTTCACTGAGTAGAGTAACATAGAGGACCATTTAATAATTACTTTTCCGTCTGACAAAACTCAAGTTTTGAAAAGAGTTTACTCAGTCTGAGTGGGACTTCCCATAGAACCTCTCTTTAACCAGCTCAGGCTACAGTGGTTTGAGTACTCTCACCAGTAACAACCCATCCAAGTGGGGTATCGTGTTTGTTCTAGGCTGTATCAATTGCACCTACCCCTATTAAGTTGATTAGAGACCTATCTGGGAAGTAAAATACCTCCCCTTAGCAGAAATGCTAGTCTGGGCCCTTGTATTAGCCTTCCCAGTACAGCAGGTCATAACCAGGCAAGCGCTTCCTTTTAGGCCACCACAGCACCTAATTACCAATGGTCTAGTAAAGTACAACACAAGATTCCTCTCCCATCAGTTAACTGTGGGATGGCACCTGATTTCACCCTTAAGACACTTTTTGCCACTTCTGGACTCCATGTTTTTCCAGGAGAGTACAATACTGAGCAATGCCCAGCCAGTACCTAAAAAGGCTCCAAGGGATACCCCAGCTCCAGCCTCAGTCCTTAACCCTCTCAGTTTAGTCCAAGTGTTCATCTTTAATTAATACAGTGATTCTCTACAAGACTATTATAATGAACTAATTTAAAAATCTCGTCCTGGGCAGTAAAGCCCTTCCCTTAATTTGCAGGTGCGCACCACAGTTAAAATGTTGAGACTTAAAATATACTATAGATTCACAATATGAATAATGGAAACAATGTTGACATAATATGTAACAGATATAACATATAAATATAACACCAAAACTTTAGACCCATAGACGTTTAACAGCAAATACATTTCTCTTGTAATCCAATGTTCAGAGACAGAAGTAGACAGATATTTTGTTCTTAGATGCAAACAGATTCATAGTCTCTAATCAAAGTTTATAAGGACATTCAAGGTCTAAAATCTCCTAAACAGGAGTCCTAGAGGTCCAAAGCCAGTAAATGGGCCCTTTAAATGGTTCATTATACAATTTCGCAGAGGTTAGTTTTTGTTTCTTTTATTATCTCTATGTGTTCAAAGCCTTAGCTTCTGCCCAGGTCAAAAAACAAATTCGGCTCTGAGAAGGAGTCCTATAAATTAACACGATGTTTTGGCTTCACAAAAACAACTTGGTTAAACAGCAAGGGCTAGGTTCCATAGAAAGGAGTCCCTACCAGACAAAGCCAAAAAGTAGGCAGAATGCCGCAATCTCCTATAGCCATCGGATGGCAAAGTCATGCTTAAGGCTTCATTTTTAAATGAGCATTTTACCCTGTAGAATGAGATAGGTTCTTACAGACACCGAGGGATGCATATTACAAGAGATTATACTCCACAGAAAAAGTACAAGGTACACAGAGGGAAAATTATCCTACAGCCGGGTTCCACAATTGGTTGAAACAGCATTTATATAAAATTTAGAGGAGGAGTTCACTACTTGAAAGATGCCAAAAAAATAGAATTTTGAAGGGTGTAAATGCATCTAGCAGGAGTACAGGCGCTGTAATGATAATCACTGGAGAGACGCTTAAGCGTTCAAGCCTTATTACCTTTGTTCATTAATTAAGTCGAGTATCAGATAAGTGATTAAGAAGAAATTACCCCCTAACGATCCTCCACCTATCAATGAAACATCGTCTTTAAGGGAATTTGTAAAGGGGGATCACTGCAAGTAAAATATAGACTGACCCCCATTTTTCAGTCTGGAGGCCAGAGGCCCAGGCTCCCAAAGATCTCCCAAGTTCCCAAACTCTCCACTGGGATTCTTTGTCCAGTAATAATTTGTGCAAGTACCTTTTGTTGATGCAAAATAAACCTATCAGCACAAACAGTGCTAAGTCACTTTCACATCTGTATCTCTTCAGGCCCTCCCGACTTTCTTCAAGGACGGAGAGAAGACTAGCGCCAATCGGCACAGGGTCACCTTCGAAATTGTCAGCATTCTGAGCTTGTGCAAAACACATGATTCTCTCTGTTAGGAAGTCCCACACACTGCTCTCTGTTTGACCCACAGCCAATCTTCGAGAATAAGCCATAAACAGTCTCTTAAAAGTAAGATGGGCTACTGTGTCAGTACATTACACCTGCACAGCAGTCAGTCTTTAAATTGCTACCTACATATGGTGAAACCAGCCACACGGTATGGCAGTAGGTAGCAAATACAGATGCTTTTAAGCAGATTCAAATAACACTGAGTAAGTAGCCCGAGCATGCAGTTATTTAAAATACTAAAGCTCAGAAAGCTTTTCAAACATATCCAAATTCCAAAAGCGAGCGCAAAAGTTGCCCTTGGCACCTGTTTGACTTTTCAGTCACTATATGTAGTCTGTAGTTAAATGGAATTCCCGAGTGAACGGCACTCTAAATCAGTAATCAGCTAAAATGTTTGACTCTTAAACTTTTAATTTAAGCACTCCAGCAGCAGCACAAGTAAAATAACTGCAGCAAAGCAAATTCCAAAAAAACACCAGCGCAAACCAGGCACCACAAGGAGCAGAGCAGTATCACGGCCATCTTGTTACTCTTCCCCTCACACTCTGATTATATCAATAAATAAACAAGCAGGCAGTTTGCAAGAAGGTCAGTGTGCCAGGTGGTTTAAAAGGAGTGAGAGGGAGAATTAACGAATGGTTCTGATTATACCTGTTTTTACTGATGGGTAGACTGGAGCACATCAGGATTAATTTACTGGCAACCTAATGATTAAGTGACTTAATCAAAAATAAACAAGGAACTTGGGGACAGCAATCAAAGGGTAGAAGGTGCCACCAGATGCCAGGGAATGTAGGGGGACAGTGATCAGGGAGTGTGGGGTGCCACTAGACACCAGGGAAAATGAGGGCTCAGAACTCACACTGCAGCCAGCAACAGGAGTTCAGCTGTGGCTGTAGAACTAAATAAAATCCACTGTTCTCATACAGAGAACATGGCAGAAGGCTCCTCTCGTTATGCTGGGCACCTGGGATTTTGGATGCCCAGAAAAAGTATTTCTGGCCTTAATTGTAAAAAACAAACACCAGACTCTAGCTAAACTTGGCCCATATAGCAAGGTTCTGTGATTTGATTTGTAAAATGACAACATTTTTATGTTTTTACCACACTTTTTAGTTCGTGGAAAAACAAAACAAGACAGCGACTGGCGAAACAGGATTTTTCTCTCACAAAAAAAAGTTTTCCTCATGAGAAAGGAATGATCTCGCAAGAGCGAATCCTCTTTCGTGAAGTCAATACTTTGTCAAACTTTATCCCTCTAATTTGGACAATGAATTTCCCTTTGAAAACAATGGGAACTTAAAATTTAATAAGTTTGCAACAGATTAATATTTTTTCACCAAAGCATGGCAGTTCTGTTACCCAAGCTGGTGCTAACATAAAAAAATCACACCAACATTCCACATTGTGTGGACGCAACGTGATCAGGGAAAAAACTGCAAAAAAATAGTGACTTTTAAGGTTTTAGCACTATCCGGATCTCAGAATCCGTACATCTGACCAGAAAGAAATTTGCCACATCAAGAGATCTACCTCATGGGACAGCACATACAAAATGTTGTGCAAATCCATTGATTGGTTGCAAAGTTATTAAAGTACAAGATCTGAGATTTGACATTAAACAGGCTATTCAACCTTAACTATAGGGGCACAACCGCACCCCTATAATATTTCAAACTCTAGCCTCCAGTGAAGCTGACTATAGGACCAAGAGTCCCTGTTGGGGCCGGGGGGGAAGTGAAACTGAAACGAAGGTTCTCTTCTAATCTATATTAGTGGTTTAACAAATTAATTAAAAAAAACACTTAATTTCAAATTTCTCATTCAATCCAGGACACTGTAAAACTCCTAATTTATAAATACAGAACTTTGCCCTCCTATTCAATTTAGTCTAAAAATCTTCACCGCTGGGGGTCTCTTTTAATTTTTTCCAATCCATTTTGCCTTGACAGGGTGCTCTGTTTTATCCTGAGCCTCTTGGAAATGCATGCCAAAGGTGTAACTGTGGTCACCTTTCTGAATAGCTTGAAGATGTCCTCCTAGCCTCTCTTTAAATATTCTTTTTGCTCGACCTACACAGAAAATGCCACATTTGCATTCCACTAGGTAGACAACCTCTTTGAGTCACAGGTAATGAAGTCATATAGCATTACAGTCTTTCCATCTCTGGGGTTCACAAAACTGGACATCATACACACAGTCAGACACAATCTACATTTCCCACATGAAAAACAGCCCTTGGGTGGTTTAGATAGCGGGCATCTGTAATTTAAAGTCAATCCCTAGTGGTCTAGCAGTTCCCTGCTGCCTGATCATGGGCATCTGTTATTTAAAATCAATCCCTGGTAGTCCAGTGGACCCCACACCCATCCCATAAGCCCAATTGTGGGCATCTGTTATTTAAAATCAATCCCAGGTGGTCTAGTGGTCCCCCGCTGCCTGATCATGGGCTGTGGTAGCTGCAGAATGTCACCTGGTGGTCCACTGGTACCCCCCCTCCCCCACCCTCCCACAGAGGGCCCCAGTCTCACAGCCACCCCCCCGTCAGCCGGCTGTGACAGCACCCCACCCATATACCGCTTGCCGCCTGCCGAATGACAGATACAGTATGCACTGTATGCCTATTGGTCCACAGTTAATATGAAGACAGTGTGTAATATAAAAGAAGGAATAAAAAGAAATGTAATTATATTGCATGCATACTATGGGTTTACTTAAGATGTGATGCTATTTATAAAGATGTGTATAGGAGTCATACCTAGTGTTTAACACACCAGATACCTATACCAGTATTATAAAAAACTGATTAATTATGCTAATTGAGGAAAAGGAGAATTTACTACAAAATTAAATGTTTAATAATAGTTGTCATCGAGGCATAGGTCAGGAAGCATAGGAAACCCAGGCACTTCTTGTAAAATTCTCAAGTAACGTTTTATTATTATCAATAACAGCAAAATAAAAATTGATATTATTCAATATAACTATTTACAAAGGCAGTACAAACAGAGAAAACAAAGTCCTTCATCTGAGGGAATCTCTAATTCCAAGTTTCAGTTTCTCAGTCTCTCTCTCTCCCCCCCCCAGCAAAAAACATTGCTGCTCTTTTTATAAATCTTTGCCTGAGAACTTATTAAGAGAACATCCTGCTTCCCACACACTGTTATTGTCAGCTTCCTTGCAGGTGCAACAAACAGAACATGGTGACCTAGAATTGACCTCTTGTTGACAACTGTGCAAAGAGTTTGCAAACCAGTATCTCAGGTTAATCCCCTAAATTCTGAATAGCTTTTTGCAATCATTTCAGCAGTATAACTATATACAGTTTAAAACAAAGGGATCCCAGTATCTCTTACAGTTTTGCACAAAAATTCACATATATTTTTATAAACGCAAATATGCAAGGGGAAAGAAAAGACAGAAACAGCAAGTGAAGGCAGAGAGATAGCGAGAGGCGGAGAATCGCAAGACCATTGGAGTGATCAGTTCATAGGTCTCACAAGCACATTTGGTAGGGCAACCAGACAGACAAGAGACAGAAAAGGAGAGGACAGATCCTGGCGTTCAACTCTGTCTGCATAACAAATGGGACAGGGTCTTATTCAACCCTGTTACATAACCCGCTCTTTAAGATAAAACCTATTTCAAAAACAGGTTTCCAAAACTTTCTATTAATACTCTTCTAACATTAGCTTATAACCTTTACAGTTTGGTGCATGTACAGTATAGCAAAAAGTGAAGTTTAAACTTGCACTCAACAATAATAGTCAATAACAGCAAAGCTGACATACTGAACAGATATTTCTGCACAGACTTTACTGAGGAAGAGGAGGGTAATGGGCCTGAAGGGAGCACAATGGGTGGGAACAGAGCAGAAATGGACACAAGTCCCTTTACATGGGAAAGGGTACTAAAGAAACTGGAAGGAATAAGAGTCAATAAAACAATGGGGTCAGGTGGAGTGCACCCCCAGGATCCTAAAGAAACTAAACGAGGTGGTGGCTGAAACTCTGGCAATTTTGTTTAGCCAGTCACTGGAAACAGGGGAGGTACCCAAAGACTGGAGGGCAGCAGATATTGTCCCCCTATACAAAAGCAGGAATAAAGAGGAACTGGGGAACTACAGACCAGTCAGCCTGACCTCGGTAGTGGGGAAGACCATGGAAGCACTACTGAAGGATAGATTGGTGGAACATCTGGTTGCCAACGGACTACAGGACCCAAGGCAGCATGGTTTCACTGGGGGGAGGTCCTGCCAGACCAACCAAATTGAATTTTTTGACTGGGTGATAAGGGAGGTGGATCAGTGGAGGACAGTGGACATGGCTAATCTGGACTTCAGCAAGGCCATTGACACTGTGCCACATAGAAGGCTATTAAACAAACTGGGGAATATGGGATTGGGCAGAACAATAGTGTGGAGGGTGGGTAATTGGCTGGGCGGCAGGATACAGAAGGTGGTGGTAAATGGCTGTCACTCCAGAGAGGGAAGCGTGACCAGTGGGGAACCACAGGGATCAGTGCTGGGACCAGTCCTACTCAGAGTCTTCATCAGTGACATTGTGCAGGACCTAGAAGGCAGAATTTCCCTGTTTGCATATGACATGAAGCTCTGTAACAGAGTGGACATGCCAGAGGGTGTGGATAGAATGAGGAGGGATCTGCAGAAGCTTGAAGAACAGTCAAGGGTTTGGCAGTTGAAATTTAATGCAAAGAAGTGCAAGATAATGCATATGGGCACAAAAACCTTGGAACAACTTATCAGTTGGGGGGGTGAGGATATAACATGCATCAAGCAGGAAAGGGACCTTGGGGTTATTATCGCTGATAACCTCAAGGTAGGGAAACAGTGCGACAAGGCAGCAGGTAAAGCAAATAGGATTCTGGGATGCATAGGCAGGGACATCACCAGCAGGAAAAGGGAGGTCATAATTCCACTATACAAGACACTAGTGAGGCCCCACCTGGAGTACAGTGTACAGTTCTGGAGACCTTACCTATGTAAGGATATAGACAGGGTAGAGAAGATCCAAAGGAGGACAACAAAGATGGTACAGGGATTGCATCACAAGTCCTATGAGGACAGGTTGAAGGACTTGAATATGTACTCCCTGGAAGAGAGGAAGGAGAGAGGGGATATGATAGAGACATACAAGTACCTTACAGGGAGAAACAGGGTACAGGGATACACTATTTTCCAGTGAAAAAGATGTTCCAGGACTAGAGGGCATGGGATGAAGTTGGAGGGAGGGCGATTAAGAGGAAATGTGAGGAAGAATTTCTTCACAGAAAGGGTGGTGGACAAGTGGAACACCCTACCAGAGGAAGTGGAAGGGGGCTGAAACAATCACAGGATTTAAGAATGCATGGGATAGACATAAAGGAATTCTGGATGTCGGGGTAAAGGGTAAATGACTTCTAGAAAAACACAAGGGGAATTTATAAGCTCAAATGTGCAGACTGGGTGGGCCATAGGCCCTTATCTGCCAACAGTGTCTATGTATCTATGTAACCTTCTGAATTCTCAGTTCCTAATCTATATCTTGACAGAAAATCATTACTGACATTCTCTTTTCTGGATTTGTGTATCACTGAATTTAAATGGCTGTAGTGCCGTGTACCACCTTGTGATTCTGGAGTTTTTATCCTTCATTTGGTTAAGCCAACAGACAGGATTATGATCAGTTAGAAGTACAAAGTCAGCTCCTAGCAAATAAAACTCCAAGGCCCACTTTGCCACAAGGTGGTCCTTTTCAATGGTGGAGCACCTTTTCTCTCTGCCATGCAACTTCCTACTGATATATAGAATCTATATGCTGACTCAAGGTTATACCTAGGCCAATCTCTGATGCATCTGTTTGTAACAAAAAGTGTTTCTCAGGGTCTGGGCTTCGTAAAACAGGAGCTGAACATAATGCAGCCTTGATTGCCTGAAAAGCTTCATCACACTCTGGGGACCATTTCACATTATTCAGGAACCGTTTCTTCATGAGTTCAGTGAGGGGAGAAGCTAACTGGGCAAAGTTGGAAACAAATCTCTGATAATAACCAGTCAGCCCTAAAAATGACCTGATATGTTTCTTTGTTTTAGGGATAGGACTGTAGCTACAGCTTCTATCTTAGAAATCTCTGGCTTTACTTCTCCATTTCCCAAAACATATCCCAAATATCTGGTTTACTGCATGCCTAATGCACATTTGGTAGAATTAATGGTCAGACCTGCATTTTTGATAGTTTGGATAACTGCTCGTAGGTGTTCCAGGTAGTTTTTCCAATCTGAACTGTACACCACAACATCATCCAGGTACGCAGCACAATAGCCAGTGTGAGGGGATAAAATTACATCCATGTGCCACTGGAATGTAGCAGGTGCACATGTAAACCAAATGATATGGTGGTGAACTGATAGAATCCAACAGAGGTGGTAAATGCAGTTTTGACTCTGGATTCTTTAGCTAGGGGAATCTGCCAGTAACCCTTGGTTATATCGAGGGTACTGATGTACTTGGCACTTCCCAATCTGTCCACAAAATCATCTATCCAGGGCATAGGATAACTGTCAAATTCAGACATGCATACATACAAACATATGAAGAAGCCAGCAGAAGAAGGCTATTTGGTCTATCTAGTCTGCTCGTATTGCAGGGTACACAGCTTGAGCTACTGTATGCCCTCTCTCCCCACACCTCCCATCCTCTTTACACTTGAATAAGTTTCCTAAAAGCAAGGCTGATTCTTACATTCCCCTCTTTTTTATTTACAGTCACCACTGGTGATGACCAAGCACTCCTTGACTCTTCTGTGATACCCAATTGTTTCATTTTTTGTATTTCCTTAACCACATCTGCTCTTAACCACTCTGGTAGTCTGTGTGTCTTTTGTCTAACAGGGCGAGCATTCCTTGTCACTATTATGTGCTCAACCCCTTTTGCTTGATCTGGCTGTGGTAAAAGTTCTGTTAAATATCTGGGGGTGAAGCTTGATCCTGTACTTGACTTCTCCTCTCACATAAATGAGGTTTGCAAATCTGTTAACATCAAGATTGCTCATATCGCATGCGTCATTCCCATACCCCCTCCGCTAGGATCTCTGTAGCTAGGGGGTGTTCTGCTCCCCAGTATACTATATGCTCTCCCTCTCCTTTCCCAGGCCAATGTTGGTGTTCTTCGTAAGTGGGACACCGCATACAACAACATTTGCAGATTTGCTCTATCGGCTCCTCGCCTTACACACCACTGTTTGCTTTACTCCGCCCTGCACTGGTTGTCACCTAGTTCCCGTCGCTCCTACTCTCTGGGTTGTTTCATCACTCCTACTCTCTGGGTTGTTTTATTGACTCCTTGACTAGATATCCACGTCTTGACTCTCTAGGGGCCATGCTTTCTCATGTGCATCACCCCCGCAGCCTGAGGTCCTCAGACACTCAGCTACTTTCAGTTCCATACTGCTCCACCAAAATGGGGGAAAAAGCTTCTCTCAATTTGCTCCCAAATACTGGAATTCCCTGCCTCTCCACATAAAGTGCTTCTTATCTTACTCCTCCTTTAAAACTGCACTTTTTTCTCACTTCTATGCACTTGGTACCTGTGACTGTAGCTAACTTCGCTTGATCTCCTGCTCTTGATCTTCCTTGCCCTGACTACTCCTTCTCTATTCTCCATGAATTTCATCGCGCTTGCCCAGATTTGTCTTCTCATCCCTGCAAGGATGATTTTTGCTTGTATGTATAATTTACATTTATCCCTACATGGATACCTGTCACATGCTGTCTTTGTTCTGATTGTATGCTACCTTTGTCTGTTCGAAATATTGTATCATGTACTCTCCCGGGTCTTGCCTGAAAATAGGTAGGGTTATTGCCTAGTGTACTTACCTGGTCATCAAAAGCAAATAAATAAATAAATGCCTTTAGTAAGTTACAATTTTCTGCAGTTTGTTCGGAGGTTAAGGAAACATTCACCTTTACAGCATCAGCAGTTACAGTTTGTTCCAGTCTAGCATAAGCTATATCAATATCTTCTTTATCAGTTTCTGGTAAAACTAGCAAAGCAGCCTTTGATGTCTTTTCAACCCATTTCTTCAGGAGGTTAGCATGGTATACCTTGGTAAGATTTTTCCTATCAGGGGTCTCAGTTTCATAGTTAACTGTGCCAGTACATCTAAGTACTTTATCAGGCCCTTGCTACTTCATTAATAGTTTATTTACTGTAGTGTGTAATAGTAGCAAGACCTTTTCACCCGGCTCAAAAACTTTTTCTTTTACCCCATGGTCATAATATGCCTTCTGCTGGTTTTGGACCTCTTCCTGATTACTGTGGGTAATTTCAACATATTGTGCTAGTTTTTCTCAGAGCAGACCTATAAGATGTAATAGATTGTTAACCAGAAAGTATATATTTATCCAAGTGTGTTTTATAAGTATTTTTGGAATCACCAATAATCACTTCTGAAGGCAATGCATTCCATAACTTAACAACCCGTAATGAAAAAAAAAATTTCTTGACAGAAAATTAGATTGCTTAAGTTGTAACTGTAAGGGATGTCCCCTTAAGTTATAAGTTACATCTTTAAAGCAAAATCCCAAATTAACTATTAAGTATGGATTGTTTATGATATCGTATATAAGGAGAAGATCACCCCAAGGCGACATGTTGATAGCAGCATTAAATGTAAGGAGTTAAGTCTACTCTCGTATGATACATCTTTTAAATCTCTCACCATTTTGGTGTACCTCCTCTGTACCCTTTCTAATACTGAGATATCATGTTGCCGATAAGGACACCATAATTGGGATGAATAATCCAAATGTGGAATAACGTAAGCTTTGTACAATGGCATCAATACTTTTTTGTCCCTTGATATAATGTTTCATTTGATAGACCAAATAATACGATTGACTTTTAACATAATCTCATTTATATGTGAGGTTGGAAGGACGTCATCTGAAATTAAGACACCCAAATCCTTTTCAGAAGATGTACTTGCCAATAACATGTTGTCCAGTGTATAAGTATGCCTTTGGTTATTTACCCCAAAGTGCATAACCTTACACTTGGAAAAATTTAATTTCATCCCCCAGGTAACAATCCATTTGGACACTAAGTCCAGGTCTTTTTGAATTGTAGTTATTTGCGCTGGACTTTTACAAGGCCCTCCAATTTTTATATCGTCAGTATATTTAACTGTATTTGAACAATTTTCCTTTGTTATGTCAGCTATGAAAATTGAAATAGGGTAGGGTCCAACACCGATCCCTGTGGAACCCCACTGGTAACTAATCCCTTACATGAAAGCTGTCCATTAGTCATTACTTTTTGTGAACGGCTTTCCAGCCAATTGGCTATCCATTTAATTAAATTTGGGTTTACATTTGAAAGATGCAGTTTTTTTTATTAGGGCCCAATAGGAAAGATAGTCAAAGGCTTTGCTAAAATCTATATAGACAACGTCATATGGGAGTCTGTGGTCCAACTGTAGGCTTAAATCTTCATAGAAGCACAGCAAATTAGTTAGGCAGCTTCTGCCTTTCCTAAACCTGTGTTGTTCAGTGTCAATATTTTCAAAGGTTACAGTTAACAGGTCCTTAATAAGACTTTCCAAAATCTTACCCATAGGGGATGTCAGGCTTATTGGTCTATACTTTTCCCACTTATTTTTTGGTCCTTTTTTATAGATGGGTATTACAAAAGCGGTTTTCCATATTTTCAGCACAAAACCATGATTTATGCAATGTTCAAATAGAAATTTCAAAGGGGTAGCCAAACTATCTGCTGAAAGATATAATAAGTGCCCTGGAATCTCGTCTGGGAGACGCACTGATTTTACCTTTTAGATTTCTTAATTTAGCAAGAATATCAGATTCAGCTATAACTATATCATCACCCAAAGGAAAATCAATAGCTTTATTAGTCTGTTGTTTTTGGAAGACACTACAGAAATTGGTATTAAACAGGTTTGCCATATCAAGTGGATTGCAAATTAGTTTATAATTAGTTTGAATGGGACCAACTTGACAGGCAGATTTTCTTAAAGGATTTATGTATGTGTAAAATGATTTACTGTTATCTTTGCATGCATTTAAGACTAATTTTATCTCACACTTTCTTTTCGCCCTTCGTATACTGTATTTGCATTTCTTTTGGATATTTAAAAAAGAGCTCCAGTTTGCAGGTGTACAAGATTTTAAATAAATCTCATGACATTTATCCTTTTTTTTAATAAGTTTGTATAAATCTTTGGTCATCCATTTTTGTTTTGATTTGTTAGCTGAATTTTTATATCTGAATGGAACATGATTATTTCTCAAATCAATTATGTTGTTATGTAATATTTCGTAGTATTCTTCTATTTTCATGGTGCTAAAAATGTGCCACCAGTTAACATTATCTAGTTTATTTTTAATGATGTTAATGTCAACTTTATCATATAAATACATTTTAGTGTTGCAGGGTACCGATATAGATACAGTACATGTGCCAAAAGAAATCTAATAGAACAATGGTCACTATTGCCAATAGGAGAATGTATGGAAATATTAGTCAATGTCAAGGATTTACTGTAAAAAACAAGATCTAATAAATTAGAACCTTGAGTAGGTAGATTAACTCCTTGAGATAATCCACACTGTGCACACATATAAATAATCTTTGTCCCTGATTTTGATGTAGCCATCATTTTAGCCCAATCTATATCGGGTAGATTTAAATCCCCTGTCAATATAATATCACCCACTGAACATGCTGTCTCAACTTCCTCAATGATAATGTCTAAGTAGTAACTAGGAGCACTTGGTGGGCAATAATAAACCCCCATTATAATGACCTGTTGTTTATTAGCCAGTAGTTTAATCCATACAGTTTCGGCAGTACTGTTTTTTTTTTATTTGATTTGAAATGTCTACCACTTGTAACTCATTTTTTAAGAAAATAGTGACACCACCTCCTTTTTTTCCTTTCTGTCATACCTATATAAGGTAAACCCAGAAAGGGAAAGGTCCCAATTGGACTTGTCATTTCCCCAAGTCTCTGTAATAAATATAATATCAGCCACCTCTGATATTAAAATGACTTTTAACTCATCAAATTTATTATAAAGGCTCCGTGCATTAAAATACAGACATTTTAGTTGACTCGAATTTGTTTTTACAAATGGCAACCTACATGGGGGGGGGTTCTAGTCCCTCCCCAAACTCAATTAGTTTAAAATGATTGTTTATATACTTCAGAAAATGATTACTTAGAAATGAATTGCCCTTATGATTCAGATGTAGTCCATCTTTACAGTATAAATCTGTTCTGCCAAAAAAAATCTTCCCAATGAGTAATACATGTCTGTTCTTGTCTAAGACATTGTACATGAAGCCAGTTGTTGAACAATCGTATTTTATTATTATGTTCTATAGATGCTCTTGGGACTGGTAAAATTCAGAAAATGCTATTTCACACCCTCGTTCTACTAAAATGTTTGAAAGACCAACCAAATCCTTTTTTATTTCCAAAGGGCTGGAGTGCATAAAATTGTTTGTACCAACATGTAATATTACTAGAGTTTTTATACAACCATCTGCCAAAATATTAGGAGCCATATTTGTAATATCTGATATTCTGGCTCCCCGAATACTTGAGCAAGTATGATGCTCCTTATCAGGATCGCAAATGGCCCTATCCTGGTATTTTACTGTAGAATCACTAATGACATAAACCTGCCTGTATGACACCTGTAAAAGATCATTAATGTCAATTATAGTGTGTGCCTGTTCAGGTTCAGTATGTAGGGTAGGGAGGGGTTCAAAAAAAGGAGGAAACTGAGTGCCTGATGAAGTTGGACCAGTGTCTGCTGGTACATCTGTGCCTAATAACATATTAGCAAAACTTTTATTAGCAGATGCAGCTAGTACATTTGGCACAGCTACATCTTTATCAATTTCAATTAAGTCCAAATTCTCAAGTTGGTTAAACACAGCAAACCTATTGCTAGTAGGCAATGAAAAGTGTGATGCCCTACGGCCCTTTTTATACACTTGTTGGCTTTGGACGTCATACCATTGCTTATCTGAACTATCAGCTTGTGCAATATCTCTAGGACATTTTTTATTACTGCTAGTATATAATATAGTACTTGATTCATTTTGAGAAGTTATGCTGTTAGTCTCATTTCGAGACGTATTGTTTGACTCAAGTATAGCCTCATTATTATGCACCATAGTTTTATTTAATACATTAAATCTTGCCCTCATTAAGTTTTGGCTAGATTCGAGGCCGGACAGCCTGTTGTGAAATAGGGTCACTTCTTGTTTTAAAATTGTGTTCTCTACACACTTAGGACATATGTATTCAGTGGTTTCCTCTATAATCAAAGATATATTTATCATAAGACACTGAACATGTTGTAACCCTTCAGCAACAGTTGGTTTTGTACTTAGTTGGGCCATTTGTTTGGTGTAGCACACAACTTAAGAGACAGACTCCCACACGAGTTAATGGTTTGAATATAAGTCAGAGTAAGGGAGACAAATCAGCAGTATCAATACATACAATGATAATGATAACCACATGAGCTAAGCTTGCCTGGTAGCACGATCTCCCGCACCTCCCACAGAACATGCCAAACACGCGCAGACGCACGTGTCTCTGCGCGTGTCTCCGCACGTGCCCTGCTCACCAGAGCTCCTTTGCTTTCTGCCAGAGCTGCCCCGGAAGTGCTGAAAAGGTCACACAGCACCTCAAACTCCCACCTCGAATAAAACTTGTTAAATAGCAAGGTAAACTTGTGCTGAAGCACCTCACAAAGCTGCTAAATAGGTGCAGACACAAACCATAAAGCCCTACACTACGTTTTAAGTAATTCTGACAGACTGTAGTTCATCAGTCTGTACCACGAACTACTGTCTCTCTTCCTTGTTCGGGTAATTAGGAATGAGGGCTCCAGTCAAGTATTAACATCAAGTTTCATCAATATACAATAAAATATAAATAAAGGTGTATTCGGAGCAATGCTCTTCAAATGGGGCACTTTTGGCCACAATATCTAGCAAGTTATGCTCAGGTCAGGGGTTAACCCCATGCTTCTTTTATTACATCAAGTGGCCCTCTAGGTTGTCTACCATATGGCATTTCAAATGGTGAAAAATGTATTGAGGCTTGTGGCACTTCTCTGTAAGCAAAAAGCAGGTAAGGTAAGTATTGGTCCCAATCTTTCCCTTCCCCTTCTACAAACCTTTTTAACATGTGTTTTAGGGTTTGGTTAAAATGCTCAACAAGACCATCTGTCTGAGGGTGATAGGAGGAGGTTCTTACGGCAGTGATACCTAAGAATGCAGCACCAAAATTATTACCCTGATCAGCAATAATTTCTTTATGCATGCCCATCCTGCTGAAAATTTTGGCAAGCTCTGCTGCCACTTTTGGGGCTGTGACAGTACACATTGCAACTGCTTCTGCGTATCGAGTAGCATAATCACAAACTACCAAAATGAATCGATTACCCCTTTTACTTTTGTCTAAAGGGCCAACTACATCCATTGCAATTCTCTCAAAAGTCATATCTATCAAGGGTAGGGGCACCAGGGGCACCTTGTCTTTTTTAGTTGCTGGGGCTACTTTCTGACATTCAGCACAAGAACTGCAATAGCTAGCAACATCTTCATGAATTCCAGGTCAGTCAAATCTGTACAGCAATCTGGCAAGGGTGAGATCCCTCCCTGAGTGACCAGCCATAGGACTATCATGTGCTATCTGTAACAACTCAGATCTATACTTTTGTAGTATAACCAATTGTTCTATCTGTTCCTGTATCTGAGGTTTAATCCAAACTCTGTACAGTAACCCATTACATTTTTTAAACATTGGTTCGCCCTGTTTTGGTTTCACCCCCAGCTGCTTAAAATAACCTTGACGAGAAGCATCATTAGTTTGGTCTGAAACAAAATCACAATCAGTTATCAGTTTAGCAACAGCATTTTCATATTTTAACCCCTTATGTTCATCAGTCTTTTGTTGCCGCTGTTGTTTCGGGCATCTTCTTTCTTTCCTGAACTTCCAGATCTTGGAGTTATGCTCAAACAAGTCTGCATCAAAGTCACTGACAGGAAAGTGCCCCCACCATCTGAGATTTTCTTTGGCTGTGCTCGTTACCACTGCTGCTGAAACTGCAGGGTTCAGTTCCTCTGAGATTAACTAAGTAAACCCTGGACAATCATTTCCAATAATCAACGGGTACAGGTAACTTGGGTACTACCCCCACTTTCATTTGGTGTGACACCCCATTAATATTCAGGGTCACTTGTTTGATAGGTTAATATCGTGTGTCCCTGTGGATGCAAATGACACCAGTACTTCATCCTTTTACATAGTGTTTTCCCAACATTTCAGCATGCACTAGGGTCTGTCTGCTTCCCGAATCAGTAAGTCCCTTTACATTCTTATCACTCACATTGACATCTGTTAAATAATTGCCCCAATTTGCTAAGGCCAAATCTGCTTCAGTGTTACCCTCCTTGTTTTTATGGCAGTTTCTTGCAATATGGCCTGGCTTGTTACAGTTATAGTAAATAATGTATTCGGGTGCAGATTTGTTACCCCCACCAGAGTTTTTATCTGATATAGAGTTAAATGGGGAAAAAGAGGAACTTACTGGTGCTTGGCTGTTATTTCGCTGCTGTGTGGTCTGTCTGGCCATCTGATAGTCCTCGGCTAAAGAAAAGGCCTTTTCCCCACTTTCTGGTCAGTGTTCATCCACCCAAAGCTGCACATCTGTAGGCAGGATGTTGATGAATTGCTCCATTGCAAATGTGTCAATGATCTGTGGAACTGTTTTGCCCTCTGATTGCAGCCATTTACTAAGGAGCTGTCTGAGTCGGGTGAAGGCTTCTTGGGAATTGTCGAATGAGTTGTACTTCAGGGACCAGAATATTTGCATGTAGATCTCTCCTGAGATAGCATATTTTTTCAGGATTTCTCTTTTCACAAGGTCGTAGTTTTCTGACTGTGCAGTGTCCACACTGCTGTAGGCAAGTTGGGCTTTACTTGTCAGGTAAGGTACCCATCTGATTGTCCATTGCTGCTTTGGCCACTGGCAAACTCTGGCAACCCTTTCAAAAGTTGTCAGGTATGCTTTGTGTGACAGGGAGCTCCTGCCACTCTTGAAGACTGACCTTTTCTTAAATCTGTTACAACAGTTCTTCTATTTCTTAGCCTAATCTATTCTTTACAATTTCTAGTCCATAAGGTTGGCCACCTATGGACACCCTCTTCCCTTTCTTAACTATGCTATAGTGTCCTCTTTAATTTTCCTTTTCCCTCTCAGGTCCTCATACAGGGAGGTTACTGAGGTGACCTCTGAACTGATGTAAAATAACAGGCTGTGTTCTTTGTTGTTGTATTTATTATGCAATGATACTATGTCATAAAATACATTGATGTATATACCTTATGTTTATGAAACCTGCAAATGTTGAAAATACCATGGCACTATGTATTTTTGATGAAGGTAAAAAGTTACTAGGGGACTGTAGTATAAAAATTAAGTTAGTTGTGTTATTTTAAATGCATGTAAATTGCTGTAAACTGAGCCTGTCTAAAATGTCATGGTGATTTACATATATCCGATGATGCTTTGCATTATGGAAATATTTGTGATGTTGTGTTTCTTTGAAACTTAGCTTATTGCCAATGCCCTTTGGGGTAACCCCTTGTTTCAGTGCTTCTGCACTGAAGTTCTTTGTCTTTAGCTTGTTTCATTTTTTATTTGAGCCCCCACCACCCAAGCAAACAAGGCCTGCATAGGGGAGGCTGAATCTCAACTGCAAAATTAGATCAGAGATCAGTGAGTCAGTAGGTGCTGGCTAAGTGCAGAGAAAGGACATGCATGGTCTGTTGTTGCAAACTGATGTATTGAAGAAGGGGATATGCCATTGCTGAAGGTTATCTTCTGTATTTTGAATAAACATCACGCAGAGATTGTGTGTTGAACCTGAAGTTTGGTGTCTGGTCCATCTGTCATCCCACAACCACTCCACACTTTGATATCATCAGAGGGACACAGCTTTGTAAGTTTAATGTCTTTTAAGTTTTTTGTATCTTGCTGTTCTGCTGAACCAGTGCCAGACACTCCAGCTTTGACAACTTGCAAGGCATCCATCCATCGCTGCATCTCTTCTCTTCTTTGCTGCTTCTGTGCTGCATCTCTTCTCTTCTCTTCTTTGTTGCATCATCTCTTTTTGTTGTATAGCCCACCATTTGAAAAAGGCAGTCAGGCTTTCAATTTCTGTCACTGCCTGTTTTTTCCCTATCGCTGGTGCTGGTTGTATAATCTCAGCTTGGACTTCTGTCTCGGCTAGTTTGGCTACCATCTTTCTGGTAATGGGTCCGGGTCACACCTAGAAATGAGCCTCGGCTCAGTGTGCCTTTCCCAGTTATCAACTTTTAAATATATAAATAAATAAAATGACTCCTGGGCTTGCTGCTGCAGAATCCATACCTTTCTTGTATGCCTCCCTGGTACCTGGTCTAGTACCCACACACAAAACACCTGGCTTAGAGTATGCATGGCGTAAATCCCACTTAGGCTTACACCATCTGTCATCGAGGCATAGGTCAGGAAGCATAGGAAAACTAGGAGCTTGTTGTAAAATTCCCAAGTAACGTTTTATTATTATCAATAACAGCAAAATTAAAATTTAAATTATTCAATATAACTATTTACAAAGGCAGTACAAACAGAGAAAACAAAGTCCTTCATCTGAGAGAATCTCTAATTGCAAGTTTCAGTTTCTCAGTCTCTCTCTCTCTCTCTCTCTCTCTCTTCCTCTAGCAAAAAATATTGCTGCTCTTTTATAAGTCTTTGCCTGGGAACTTGTTAAGAAAACACCCTTCTTCTCACACACTGTTCTTGTCAGTTTTTTGCATGTGCAACAAACAGATCATGGCAACCCAGAACTGACCTCTTGTTGGCAATTCTACAAAGAGTTTGCAAACAAGCATCTCAGGTTAACCCCCTAAATTCCAAATAGCTTTTTGCAATCATTTCAACAGTATAACTATATACAGTTTCAAACTAAGGGATCCCAGTATCACTTACAGTTTCACACAAAAAATTCACATATATTTTTATAAATGCAAATACACAAGGCGGAAGAAAAGACAGAAACAGCAAGTTTCTAGGTCTCACAAGAACATTTGGTTGGCCAACCAGACACATGAGAGACAGAAAAGGAGAGGACAGAACAGATCCTTATATTTAACTCATTCTGCGGAACAAATGGGACAGGGTCTTATTCAACCCTGTCACAATAGTACATAATAGATGCATTTCTTTACATTTTGCATATGTTTATGTTTAACTTGTAGGAACTGTATGCCCTGATGAAGAGTTAATAACCCATTGAAACGTTGGCAGACCATGTAGTGCTGATACCATATGGCTTATAAATAAAATGGATAGAGTTGTCTGAAACTACTTTTGGTGTGTGAGTCTCATTACTCCAGAAGTGGTAGCTACCATTCACAGGTGTTTTCTGGAGCAGACTCTTCCCTGTGATTTTATTTCTTTCAGGTGGCAGGCCCCACTGGATTTCTGTATGGACTGAATAGAGGACACCCTGTCTGAGAAGAATCAAGCAAACTCCTCACATTTAGAGGGTGAAAACACCCTTATGTATTCCAGACAGGTGGGATGGAATAACCTATCTACAGTCTGAAAGAGCTGAGCTGGTCAATTCTTCCTGGCAGCAATCTCCCTAGACAGAAAACCTACCTTCTTCTGGGTGATTACCCTTTAGTATTTACTGTAATGAATACTCAAAGCCAGTCTGTCCTCCAGTGCCCTGGCTTTTCTCCAACAACACTCCAGCCCCTGCCCCCTTGCCTTTATCTTCCTCAGCAGACAGCTGCACCATGGCAACCCACAGCATGAGACAAGGGGGTGTGCAGGGGTAGGTGCTGCACAATTGAAGGCCACTGTGATAGCCCTGTTATAGGACCCCACTGCCTCCTCCAACCCCGTGGCACATACCATCATCATACCCAAGATATCCAGTACTGCCTGAAGTCCTTCTTCCATAGCCCTCTTAAAGGATGATACTGGACTATCTCCACAGAGGTAGACTACAAGGGGGTGCCCTGAAGGAGAAACTGATGATGCAGTGATCTAACCAACTAACCAAATCAATCTTAAGACCCTCTGTGTCTAGACCCAAGGAAAATACTAAGTCCAAAGTATGACCATGTTAGTAAGTCATAGAAGTAACAACTTGTGCGAGGCCCAGGGACTCCATAACCATGAGAAAATCTTGTTCAAAGTGCAAGCATTTATCATCGACCCAGGCATTGAAGTCACCCAGAATTAACCATCTAGGTGACTCGAGCGCTCTTTCAGTGATGAAGTCCAAAATTTCCTGAAAGAACTCCTCCTCCTCCTCATGCCCTGGAGGCAGATACACAAGGAGGATCCTACAACCTGCACATGGATCCCATGCTTAGCCAGTTATTCAAACGATGAGGTATCTCCCACTGGGAGCACCACCAAGCTCAACTTAGATCTAAAACAGATGCCCCCCCTCGTGATTATCAGGCAGCAAACCACAGAGAATCCACATGGGATGGCTGCCTTCAACACTGCGCCTGCATCATCACCTAGCTAGGTCTCCATAATGCAAGCCAGATTGACTGAGGAATCAGATATAAAATCTGATATAATAATGCTGTTATTCCTTATTGATCTGGCATTGCATAGTACTGCCCAAAGAGGACCACTAGAGGCCACAGGCCTCTTGGCTACCTGCCCACTTTGTCCAGTAAAAGTCCTGGGTATGGATAATAAACACACCAGGCCTATCTCTGTATATCATTTCACTCCAGGGCATTTCCTAGTTCTTGCTGTCCTAATGGCAGTCTCCCTGTCAGCTCTTTCTGAACCCATCAACCAGTTTCTATGCCTCCTCACAATCCCCACCTTCCTACATCAGTGGTACACAGTACCCGGTGGGTGGATGGGTCTTGAAAGTGGTACAGGTCATGAAGAAGAGATGGGAAGTAGGCTTAGCCTATGGGTCTGCTGCCCTAAACACATCCCAGCTACAATAAAATTATGCAAACCCAAATACATTACAGACCCACAACAACCCTCCAACTTCCTCTGCACCACAACCTACTGCCATCCCCTCTTACACACCCCACTCCCTCAGTCCTACTATCCTACTTATTTCATACACATCCACACTTATCTTTACAGTTAACAGCTTTTTAAACTACTCAGCTCATACACTCCTAACCTAACTCACATACTACCACCCATTCCAGAAAGTAAACAGATAACATTATATAATATAAAGTAGTGTAGTTAGAATGTCCTTGGTGCAAAAAGCCCCAAAAGAGTAAAGAACAATCACAGATCAGCAGAATACCACTCCGCGGTCCAGCTTCTCTCTCATAGAAGCTAAAGAAATAGAAAAATTAGCAGTTTTTGTCAGCCTGCAGCAATGAAACTAGTCTCTCCTCTCACTACAGCATAGTTTCCCATGAGTTCACTGGTGTAGAAAACTAACAGTATTGCCAAAGCTGAGAATAGGCTTGTGTTTGTAGCAGTTTAACAAAGGTACAAAGGGCGCAGGAGGCACCAAAGTTTCCATGTCACCCTGGCTGTCTCTCACTGTGCCACACACGTCAAGCTAGAGAGCCACACCTGAGTTCAGGAGCGGTTGGGAAGGTGGCAGCAGCAAGCAGTCCAGATAAGCCTTCCCGATGAGGGGGTTACATCTTTCAGTTGAGCCAGTTTCTTTCTTAATTGTTGTATCCTTCTGCACATGTAAGATTATAGTGAGTTAAAACTCACATTATTTGCTGGTGTGTGAATAAAGAAAAAAGGACTTGAAATTAACTGAAATATTGGGTGAGCTACCCTACTAAAATATGTACCCTGGCATCACAGAAGGTGAGTAGCCAGAGCTACATCAATTCAGCCAAAATGGCATATTTAAACCCATATATGAGAGTTGCAAATATATCCTCTCAATAATAGATTTTTACATGTTGCTTCCCTTCCCCGCCCTCCACCCCTACTCCCTCTTTCTTTCAGTCCATTTCTCCCTTACCAGTATCTTAAATAATGATCATTGATTTGGTATAATTCTGTGGTGTCGCTGTCTGATATTTCTCACATGATGTTATACTGAGCAGATGTCACTTTAAAGGTTTTACTATAAAATGGATTGTGAGGTACTATGACTGTATTCTTGAGAAAGCCCACACATATGTGAAACATCAGATACTGGGTCAGTCACTGCTGGAGCTGGCATTTTCAACTGATTGTGAGTAAAGAATTTGCAAAACATTATCCTGACCCAGTGTGGGTTTTTAATCCATTCCCGCTAGATGCACGCAGCCCAGGTCCCTGCACAAATTTTGAATCAATTCGCTTATTTGCTTATTTATTTATAATTCATTTGAAAATTGATGACCAGGAAAGGCACACTGAACCAAGGCATGTTTCTGGGTATAACCTGGGGAAAAGGAATAGGGGATACAAATACATACTGTAGCACAGACACAATTCAGTTACAAAAAAGAACAATCAAAGAACACAAATGTACAGTTTATATCTTCCTGCTTCCTTCCACCACCGCCCTTGGCTAGTTTATATGTTCACCAATGTAGCATTTAAACCATTCACTGAGGACTGCGGTTCCCCTGCTGGACAGATGTAGGCCATCTCCCCTGTATAGGCCTTTATCCCTCCAGGTGTGACACCAGTTCCCAATGTAACCGAAACCCTCCTCTCTGCACCATTCCTTCAACCATGAGTTGAAGCTCCTGGTATGGAGTACCCTATCCTCCGCCCCGTCATAGATAGGCAACACCTCAAAACAGGCCACTGAGTGTGCTACCTGCCTAAAACCCCTCCCCAACTCCCTGAACTCCTCCTGTACTGTCCTATCCTTGTCCCTTGCCAGGCCATTAGTCCCTAGGTGAACAATGACATCCAACTCTCCCTCGCATCCTGCACCCTAGCAGTCTTCAGGATCTGCTTCCCATCCCTCTGAGCCATGGCACCGAGTAGGCACCTAACCCCCCCCTTCCTGTCCCAAAATCTATCCCCCTCACAATGGAGTCCCCCACCAGGAGTTGCTTCCTCCTGCTCTGGGGTCCTCTGCCACCCTCTTTGGGGTCTCCACTATGGAGGTCACCCACATCCTCCCTGGTAAGTACTGTGGGTGCCTCCATGGGACAGTCCTGTCCCACCACAGTGGCATAGGAATTGTGTAGTGGTACCATATGGGGGATGTGTCTCTGACCCACCACCTTCACGCTTCCCAAAGCCACCATAGTCCAGCCGTTCCTTCTCCTTGGCAACCTCTGAGGCAGCGGTGACAAACTTGGTGGTCCCCGGGTGGGGGAGAAGGCTGCTCATGATATTCCTCATGATGATCATGATAAGTGGAGTGGTACACAACTAGACTAGCAGGGAAAATGTTCCTTTTACAAAAGGAAGTGGGAGGGGTGGACCACTAGCACCAGGGAATGTTTTCTTTTTAAGTAGACAAACTAGAAGTACCTGTGTATGTGTGGTGTGGGATATTGGGTTAGTGGTGGTGGTGGTGGTGGTGGGCACTAGTACTAGGGAATTGTTTTAGGTTTTTAAAAGACAGACACTGTACCACATAATCCTGCAGGCACTATTGCAGTTCCAAAGCCAGTCAACAAAGGTAAGAATAAACTAACTTTTAGTGTATGGCAAGGGGGACAATGCAACTTAGGCAAGACTTAATAAAAACAGATATTGACTGGAGCTGTTTTGTGATATAGTGGGAGAATATTGACTTTAAGGGATGAACTATTGTTGGTTAATAATTCATCCCTTGAGGTCAATATTCTCCCACTATATCCCTCAAATTCGGTCAATATTTGTATAATGGAGTAAAAACAATGTTCCCAGTGATCTTTAAGAAATACAACTTGAGCCCATCCATCCTTAGCCCCTCATTTGAATCCAAAGCTACTCCAGTTATTTAAGGACTTTGCCCTCACTAATTTGATAAATCCTAAAATAAGGATAGCTAATATCAGTTTCTAAAGGCCCTTGTAAAGTTACACTGGTACTTTACAGCTGATGGATGTCTTTGATTAAAAATCAAACAAGAGTGAACAGTGAGAATTAAAAATTTCCCCTCACTGTTGATATTTGGGATTACTATTTCAGATGGCTTTAACAAGTTAGGCAAACCTGTACTTTTCATCTCTGAGTTTAAAGTTTTTATGATTTGATAAAAAGTTTCATAGGTTAGAATTAGACTGAGCAAGTTGATTCTTAAAGCATTTATATTCTGTTTTCCTTATAAGTCTAGTACAAACATTCCTGTTTGTGCAAAAGTCTATCCAATCAGCTTCCAGTTTAATTTGATGGAATTTTCTTCAAGCAATATTCTTCTCACATATTGATTAGGTATTAGTGGAGTTAAACCATGAAGAAGGCCAACATTTCACTCTTATCCTGGGTAAAGGTGCATGTTTACTACTTTACCATATGAGCCTGCAAGTTATGGAACATCTTTCCCAGCAATTGCTTGACATCTCAGAATTCAATAAATTTAAGTCAGAACTAGACAAATTCCTATTTGGAATATGGGTTAATACACACACGTGGAGTGGGAGGTAGTCATGGTGGGTCTAATGCCTTCGTCTACCTTGAGAACCAAGTAGTACTGACAGGGGTCAACCTTAACTTTTTTTTGCACTAGTCAGCCAGACAAGTTGATTAAAAATTGCACTAGCCCGCAGATGGTTACACTAGCCCACAATAATAATGGTAAATTTTGATCGATTATACAGGAAAGGTGCATGCCAAGAAATACTCTAATTATTGCATATTTATCCTGCTCCCACATTGCTTCCTGCCACAGCAAAAAGATTACAAAACAATCACATGCAATGTGTACCCCCACTGTTTTTTTTTTACCATGTGCCCCTTGCTTCCTCTTCCTTCACCCCCTCCCCACCAAACTAGAGAATACCATAATAGCAAATGTTCAATCAAGCAGTTCTAGCTCTGCACACACAATAGTCAAGATCATCATGCACCTCACCACAGTCCTAACCTGATCTGCAGGGCAATGTACAGAGTCAGGCAGAGAAATACACTCTCATCCCCCACCCTGTGATTACCAGGCCTGCACTTCTGGAAGTTTTCTTACACTGCAAAGTGAGACACAAAAGTATTGATTTAATATGCTCTGCCCTAACAACAGATTTTTCATAACAGTGTCCTTTCATCAGTCAAAGGGGAAGCAGTATACAGGCATGATGCTGTACTACCTCTCTTTCCATATAGGATGATCTCTGCACACCAGGAATACCTTTTTAACCTTTCAAATTATATATTTTACTAAGGTTTTGCTTTGTACCGTACATGCTCCAAAGCATTGTATTCAGCATGAAATGACATGCTGGGTGGTATAAGGGTGGGACTGCATGGATGGCATTGACTGGTGTGATCCATTAACAGGAGCTGTGGACCCCTACACCAGTCAGTAATGGCAGCTACGGTATGGGTGTATGGATGGCCACTTCAGAATCTACCTAGTCTGCAGTGGTGTTCAGAGAAAGCATAGAGTGGATAGACCACCTGGCTGGGCAGACTGTGTATACATCATAGCATTCTGTCATTGCAGTGCTGGATACAGACACTCAAAAGGTTGGGAGATGAGGCACACTGGTCTTAATATTGTGGGACAAATCAAAGACAAGTTCAGCAAACTGGAAGCTAGTGATTTAACCACTCTACCTTTGATCACAGCATGCACACTAGCTGAATGTCCTAACAACTGAGTGATAATGACTCACATTAAGGCTTTTGTTGGATCCCCCCTCTTGAACTGCCAGATAACTGCAGCTCTTAATGAGCTGCTAATCACACCAGACCAACTGGAACACTGAGGGAGATTAGCAAAAGGACTATAGCCTGTTAAAGCAAGGACTTTTTTAACTTCATTAACAGCCATGAAAAACCTGCACTAGTCAAGACAGACAAGTAGAAGGTTAGTTGCACTAGCCCTGGCCAATTTGCACTAGGTTCAGGGCTAATAAAACAATGTTAAGGTCGAACCCTGAGTACTGAGTTTATTAATGAACATTACGATAGAGGTAGGAAAGCCAAGGGAGGCTCGAGTCTGGCTCAGGTTTAGTAACTGGCTCTGGCAGTTCACAGTCAAAGTCAAGCTAATCTTGATTAAAGCAAGCATTTTTGCAGTGGTGGGAACTTTCATCTTCTCTTGGACATCTCATGGGGGACACTGTCAATATCATAAAGGGCAGCCTGCAATATCCTTGGCTCAGCTCATGCTTTGGCTTGTAGAGTCAAGTCAAGTTGTAGAGTCAGACAATAGACCCACCGTGACTACCTCCCACTCCACGTGTGTGTATTAGCCAAAAAGATTGCATTCAGGCAATACAAAAAGACACAGGCAGAAGGGGATAGGGTGAAGTACCAGGAGAAGCAAAGGGAGGCAGGGAGGTCAGTAAGGGAAGCCAAAGCTCAGACAGAAGAACACATTGCAAAATCAGTGGATAGAGGGGACAAAACCTTTTACAGGTATGTAAGTGAAAAAAGAAAGACAAAGGGAGGGATAGTGAGACTGAAGGGAGGATGGGGGCCGCATGGAGGATGACAACAGTAAAGCTGACATATTGAACAGGTATTTCTGCTCAGTCTTTACTGAGAAAGAGGAGGTAATGGGTCTGAAGGGAGTACAAGGGTGAGAATGGTGCAGAAATGGGCACAAGTCCCTTTACACGAGAAAGGGTCCTGAAGGAACTGGAAGTAATAAGAGTTGATAAAGCAATGGGGCCAGATGGTGTGCACCCCAGGTTCCTTAAAGAACTAAGATAGGTGGTGGCTGAACCTCTGGCTATCCTGTTTAGCCGATCACTGGAAACAGGGGAGGTACCCAAAGACTGGAGGACAGCAGATGTAGTCCCCTTATACAAAAGTGGGAACAAAGAGGAAGCGGGAACTACAGACCAGTCAGCCTCACCTCAGTAGTGGGAAGATCATGGAAGCACTACTGAAGGAGAGATTGGTGGAACATCTGGTTGTCAATGGACTACAGGACCCAAGGCAGCATGGTTTCACCAGGGGAGTCATGTCAGACCAACCTCATTGAATTTTTGACTGGGTGACTAGGGAGGTGGATCAGGGGAGGGCAGTGGACATGGCCTATCTGGACTTCAGCAAGGCCTTTGACACTGTGCCACATAGAAGACTATTACACAAACTGGGGAACATGGGTGTAGGCAGGACAGTAGTGTTGTGGGTAGGTAACTGGCTGGGTGGCAGGACACAGAGGGTGGCGATAAATGGCTGTCACTCCACAGAGAGAAGAGTGACCAGTGGGGTACCACAGGGATCAGTGCTGGGACCAGTCCTATTCAACATCTTCATCAGTGACATTGCTCAAGACCTAGAAGGCAGAATTTCACTGTTCGCTGATGACACAAAGCTCTGTAACAGAGTAGACACACCAGAGGGTGTAGACAGAATGAGAAGGGACCTGCAGAAACTTGAAGAATGGTCAGGGGTTTGGCAGTTGAAATTCAATGCAAAGAAGTGCAAGATAATGCATATGGGCACAAAAACCCTGGCACAGTATATCCAGTTGGGAGGTGAGGATATAGCATGCACCAAGCAGGAAAGGGATCTTGGGGTCATCATCTCTGATGACCTCAAGGTAGGGAAACAGTGTGACAAGGCAGCAGGTAAAGCAAATAGGATGCTGGGATGCAAGCAGGCAGGCATCACCAGCAGGAAAAGGGAGGTCATAATTCCACTATACAAGACACTAGTGAGGCCCCACCTGGAGTACACTGTACAGTTCTGGAGACCTTACCTACGTAAGGACATAAACAGGGTAGAGAAGGTTCAGAGGAGGGCAACAAAGATGGTGCATGGATTGCATCACAAGTCCTATGAGGACAGGTTGAAGGAACTGAACATGTACTCCCTGGAGGAGAGGAGGGAGAGAGGGATATGATAGAGACATACAAGTATCTTACAGGGAGGAACAGGGTGCAGGAATATACTATTTTTAAGCGAAAAAGATGTTCCAGGACTAGAGGGCATGGGATGAAGTTGGAGGGAGGATGATTCAGTGGAAACGTGAGGAAGAATTTCTTCACAGAACGGGTGGTGGACAAGTGGAACACCCTGCCAGAGGAAGTGGTGTGGGCTGAAACAATCACAGGATTTAAGAATGCATGGGATAGACATAAAGGAATTCTGGAGGTCAGGGGTAAGGGACAACAGACTTCTAGGAAAAAGATAAACTGAACTTGCAAGCTCAAATGGGCAGACTGGGTGGGCCATAGGCCCTTATCTGCCGACACTGTCTATGTATCTATGTAAGCCAGACCCTTGGCTCAGCTCTGGCTTGACTCTGGTGAACAGTTCCTAGCTTGCCTAACTCTCTTTTAAAAGTGAGTCCTTAATGAATGAATAAGACTCAACCTTGACTAAAAGTGAACTGCAAGGGGCAAAAATCCAGTTTTTAATGTACATGTCCTTAATAATAAAGAGAATGGAATGAAATTCCAGTGTTTTGGGGAATGTCGTGTAGTGGAGTTCTGCTGATGTCAGTTGTTACGTTTTTACTGCTGCCTGAAACTCCTCTTTATTGGCAGTATTTCTAGCACGATCACTGCACCAGTTAAATAAGGCTCTTGGCATGCAATGTGATGTTGTATGTGCCCGTCTTCAGACTGTGCCCTCCAGCTACTGGTCACCAGTGCATGTGCGGGCTTTCTGCCTATTTTCACTTCCCTCTCAGCACGAAAGTGCTTTGTTTGCTGCTGTGAATGTAGAAGAGATTCCTGCTTACAGGTTATTTTATGTATATGGTCATCACATGGGTAAAGATGACTAGCACAGTGGTTAATCATCTCCGGAATGAAAGAGGAAGCACTTCTTTAATCTGAATTATACAGCTAATGAATTATTCATGAGCCCAGTGAGGCTCTTGATTGGCTACTGGATCAGTCATTAACGTCTTAGGAATGACTGATCCAGCTGCCAGCTGATGCTGTGTGGCACATATGGCTTGCACCACACAACTAAAACCAGTATGCAGTAAATCCGTAGTATTTTTTCCACGATTGATGGAAAATACCGCAGTACTGGTCAACTTTTTTGTAACTACCACTGTATTTCAAACTAAAAGTAAATGGCAAAAATGAAAGTTGTTACTGCGATAGGCTTATAATCACAGTAACAACCTCAAAGTCCTTTGTTTCCTTGGATTAATGAGCAAATGGAGGGAGGCACAGCCTTGGGCCACCCATTCCCCCAATTGGTCATTAGCCCCTTGGAACTTACCAGCTTCTCAGTCATTATTGCTTAAATAGCATAGACATACAGTTATTTATTTGTTTGTGTATTATTGTTTACCTGGAAATAAGGCTGAAACAAAGTCTTATTAAGTACTGATTGCATGCAGTATAAAGCCCAAAGATGAAAAAAGTTTGTTTCAGTGTCATTAATTTTTTGTATTATTTTTGTTCAGGATTGTTTTCCTGGGTATAGCCGTAAACCACCTGGTCCCTCAAGGCCCCTCGCTTTCTTGAACCATCTATATGTAATGTACCCTTGCACTACTTTTGTAGTCCTGAGCAGAATCATGCTCCTCTCATGAATGACAATGCCCATGGCTTGCATTCTGTGGAATGCTGAGAATGTCATGTATGTTTGTTCACTCTATTTAAATGGAATACGCAACAGGATTGCTCTGTGAGTATTTACTTGATAAATGTAGAATAAGCCAGCTTGGTCAGCTAACTAACTTTGTTTGATGTACTTTGAATGGATCCGCTAGGCATGACTGCATTAGCTTGTTGTTTGACTTAAGTTTCCGATTACAGCTCACTGTTATTCCCCACCCCTCCTGTGCTGTGCTGTGCTGTGCTGTGCTGTGCTGTGCTGTGCTACTCCCTTAATTTGTCCTCAGTGTAATCCCTCCCTTCCTGTTCCACCCTTTAACTGGCCTTTGGGTGGGAGGGGGGTGACATCTAATTGGTTTATTTATAATTTTGCATGCTAGAACAGCCAGATTTAGGTGTCACATCTGTTTTGCAAGTGGGTCTTGGGTGTTCTGTGTACAGCAACAGAGTGTTTTAATACTTAAAGTTACAGTTGCTAAACAAATACAAATTTACACTAACATGAAATGGAAGACATACAGTAACTGTAATTGCAACAAAGCTTCAAATTCATTACTGGGGATGGGGAGTTGATGGACCTGGAGTCCCATTCACCCTTAAAGCAACAGTGCATGTTAACTGTGAACATTTTGACCTGTATTTTATTTTATTTTATTTTAGATTTCCCCTTATCTCCTGTATTGTATGATACCTGTTTCCCAAATGTTGAGTTTGCGTTAGGACTATTTTTTTCCATCTGAAATAATAAAAGGAGTGCTCATTTTAATACTGCTTGGAATATTTCATCACTGTTGTCTATTGCTCCTGAACACCCATTGTTTAACATCACTTTTTGTGTGACTATAGTGAACTAGCATGCAACAGACACTGGTCTCTGATGTTATTGACAGTATCTATGTGTCTATGTTATGGATCAATAAGTGTACTAGAACAACTAAGAATACTGATGAAAAACTGGTCCAAGCCATATTAACATGAGCACTCCTTTTATTATTTCAAATGTAGTATAAAGTGTTTAAGCAAACTCTAAATGAGAAAAGAAGGGTATACACAATAGGAGGCAAGGGGCCATCTAAAATGGAATAACAAAAAGGATAGGTAAAAGTTTCCCCATAACATGCACTGCTGCTTCAATTATAATGTTACTATGTATGTTGCAATACAAAGTGAAATAAATGCACATGATATATGCACCAGTTAGAGAGGGGTTGGCAAGTGGGCTAAGTTAGGCAAGAGGAAGTACCAGATCAGATATTGTAAGTAAGAAAATAGGGATACGTTGAGGAAGTACAGTGGATGTAGATTAGCACGTGCATGGGCTGTGAAGGTAGTTGTACATGGCTTGCTTGAAGAAAATAATGCTTTTGGCTCCTTTGACTGAGTCAAGGATGGTGTTACAGCTGACTGGGGCAGCTCTGATGAAGGTCCTCCCTCTGATGGATTTTTGTGGTCTGGGCTCATAGCACAATTTCTTTGAACTTGATCATGAGTGGTACATTTGTGCAGGCTTTAGTAGCAGTATTATGAGGTAGCCTGGGCAAAGACTTAAGGACGTCAGGTTGATTTCTCATCATTTGTTTGGGTGAGTAGGCCTAAACTATTGTACAGTAGGCAGTGATGTGTCTGTCTCAGACAAGTCTGCATACATTAAGTGCAGGACTGATTTTTTGTAGCAATTTCTTATTGGCTAGCCTATAAATTATTCACCCATATTGCAGAGCTGGTCAACAAAGAATGATGCAGGGACACTTTATTCATGTTTTCCAGCATGCTACAGTTTCTTTGAATCAGATCTGTTTTTGGTGGGCTACCCTTAGTGGGGGCTATTCTCCAAAGGGTGCAATTTGCATGTGGATCATGCGTAAATTGCCTGCATGCCCACACAGCTGTGGACAGGTGCAGGGTGCATGGATTCATGACCCCAAAGCACCTGCTAGTGACAATACCTCTCTGGCATGCAGCATGATTGGGGCTACACGATGGTGGGGTGCGGGGTGGCAGGTGAGCATCCATCCAGCTGCCCAGCCTGTGTCCCAGAGTAGATCCCCTGCGCTGCCAGTGCAGGGTGGTGTGTGGGATGGTGCTAATCCAGATGCATGAAAACAAGGGACACTCACCTGAATAGCCGCCCCAGCCCACCCTGGCAGCCCAGTGGTCTGGGGCAGAAGTATGCAGTGGTGACCCCCATTGCCACCGTGCCCCACCAATGATGGTTGGGGGGCACGTACACACTTATGGCTGGGTTCCCAAGGCATAGCACATCCTGCACCATTCTAGTGCTCTGCACCTTTGTGAATGGTGTGGAGTGCGGGGCCTGGCCCCTGGCACACCCGGAGCCTGGCCTTGGTGCGGAGAGGGACGATCAGCATGGGGATCTGGTGCACAACTGGTGGGAGCACTGTTGCTGCTGGCTGCTGGGCCCCTGTAGCATGGCTATTTCTCATAGGGCTGCCTACCTGCCACAGATACCCGGCACGCAGACACTACACCCTTTCGAGAATCGTCCCCGTTGTCCTGTTTATGTGTTCACTGAAATGTAAGTTAGGATCGAGTCAAACCCCTAAATACTTAAAGAAATATACACTTTTTGGGGTGGGGTTGTGGAAGGTTTAATAGTGAATTAAGGGGAGATGACCTGTTACTAAATAGTATGACTTTTGATTCGGTGTTGCTTAACAGGAGTCCATCGGTGGTCATCCATAATAAACACACTGCCCCAGGCTATCTGCAGTGTTATGCTGAATTTAAGTATGGAATATGCTGAGTCACAGATGATGATATCATTGACATAAAGGTTACATATTGCAGTCACCTACAATGTGAATGATGCACTATCCCCCTCTGCAGGTCAAAGGCCACAATACACAGAATGCAAATCGAGTCTGCCCCTCAGACTCCATTAGCTTTTGATGCTTATCCTTTAGCTGAGTTCATAATCCCATGGTTGTTTCATCCCAGAATCACCTGTGGTGGAAATTACTACAGTGTCACAACCTGGGGATTGTGGCCTCAGCTAGAGGATAAGCAGCAGGAGCAGATGAATTCTAAGGATAAAGAAAGTGGGCCGAATTTTCAAATGACCCTGGATGCTGCAGGTTCCAGGTGCACCGAACATATGGCACACTGGCTTGCAGCATTCTCCTGGCTGGTGACTAGGATTTTATATCCTGTGCACCAATTTCCACAAGTTAGACCAATTTTGTATGGTCTATTTTGTGGCAATCCTGGGTACCCTTTTAAGGGTGCTTGTGCCAAATTAAATGGATAAAGTGTCATAACTGTGCCCGAATCACTAAAATTGGCACAGCTGAGGCAAAGGTGTCTGGCACAAGTGCGCATCAAAATGTTTTGACGCAAGCTCTGCATCGCTCTTTGAAAATTGGGCCCAGTATTCTCATGCAAACATACGAATATAGAATGGAATATTGCACAGTTGATTTCTGCTGATGCCAATTTAATGTTTATTTTTACTTTTCCGGTTGAGGGATCTTCTCATTGAGTGGAGAATGGAAATCAAGTATCATTATCTGCCCTTCTAATGGTTCCCTTGCAGGCCTACCCTCTCAGATCTGGAGATAAGTCTCCACTATATGTTCCGAAATTCTCCACCAACATGGGCAAACAAAACTTCTACAGCTTTGCTCCCAAATTTTGAAACTTCTTCCGGTGTCCTATCACCTCACCCCTTTGCATTTACATTTGAAGCTTGAGTTATATAAAATCTTGATTACACCTGACATTTGTACTTGATTCCGCATGTATGTTGTCCCTTTGGACTGTGTATAGTTATTTATTACTATGATGTGTTTATTACCTTATAATGTATAGGTAGCCCTTATTACCCACTGAAAGTAAGCTGTCTACAACCTCGTAATGCCACTGTTGTGTTGTCAGAACCTTATAAACCCTTCTCGTCTATGTTATAGCAGTGAGTTTACAAAACAGAATGCCAGTGTTATTCAGTATTATACAATGGCAAGAAAAAATTCTG